>OY856409.1:1170839248-1171206748 GCA_963693085.1 Alisma plantago-aquatica | reverse complement strand
GAGTATGTAAAGTAATTGGCGTTTGGGAACTGTTTTCTTTTATTAATGAATAAGAGAGTCTGGAGGGGGTAGAGGCAATGTAGGACCGAGTTATTAGTGTGATTGGGTTGAAGTAAAAATTAGAATGTGAGATAGCTATGGTTGAGAGAGACATAGAGGGAGGAGATAGACGATTTAGAAAAGAGTATGGGGTGGTTGGGATTGAATTACAAATTAAAATGTAATTTTAAAGAGAAAGACTTTCTTATTATAAATATTTGAAACTTGGTTCAATCTAGAAACGAAAGCAGGGCCTACAAACTATAAATATCTAAAACATGATCAAATCGTATGGTTCTAATTTATAATTGCAAGGGAGATAGAGTGATGTCATCGGTGGTATTGGTTGGAGAATTTGAAGAGTTTTGAGGATATTTTAATTGAATTATGAATGATAAGAATAGGAAAGTGGTTTGAGTGGTAGGAGGAGGAGAAGAAAGGAAGTCAACATACACTTGCAACTACGTTGAGGGGATAGAGATTAAGGGGAAATGTGGATAGGGGTGTGACAGTTTTCGTTGGAATATGGTTTTTTGGTTTGACTAAAAGAAACATCTTCTTGAAAATACACATCTCATATTATTAAGGAAAACTAAATACTTGTTTCTTCAACTTGAAAGCAATGAAAGATTATGTTATCCAAACACAAAAAATATAACCTCATTTTGAAGTTTACTTGAAACAAAGTGTATGATTCATAATATCCCAATATCAAAGTAATTTCCAAGCATACACTTAAAAACATTACCTTTCTAAACTTAAAATGTATATTATTATATGTCAAGGAAGAATGTAACTACTACCATACACATGAATCGATTGTCCATTTCTATATACTAATTGAGCACAAATAAAAATAAGCATTGAGTTTGCCTCATATCCATTGAGAAAAACAAGCATGACAGGTTGGTTTTGTTGCTCTATCTTGAAGTTATAACTCTAATAATAGATATGTAAGACAATCTTAAGTAGATACAAAAAAATAACGATCTATATTGATTTATATGATGGAGTGGCTCCATTTAAGTCTTTAGATGCATATATTACATGTCGAAGTCCGTAGAAGAGTTGCTCCATTGTGGTTTGTGGCTCCATTGGTGGTGGAGGTGAAGTTGACATTGGTGTTGATGCAATCACATTAGTTATTTTCTCGAGTGAGGTCTAATGTACATGTTGAGTAGAGCACAAAAGGGATGTGTAACCATGTGGCATTTGCTTGAATATTTGTCCACGTCATATATGTATTGGGTATGGTGCATGGGCACTAATAACACAATCACTTGATCAAATGACAAATGATTATGATATTGACCCTGGAAAGCATTATTGGAAGTAAGTAAGAGAGAAGACAGAATGTTAGAAGGAGTACTACAAAAATAAGTTTCTAGAAGACTATTGTAACCTTGAATCTTCATTAGCTGTAGAAGTTTTCTTGAAGTGAAACATGGTTGCAGTATCAAGTGTTGCTTTTGCATGTTCTCAAACTGAAACTCTAATTCTCAATAATCGCCAGACTTTAGATAATTTTTCTCAATATCATATACACTTACAACCGTTAAGTGGAAAGAAAAGTATGTTGTAATGCTTTTGAGACTGTGCTTATGCACCTCCAATGAAGATGCATCCCACTTGGGCGTGTATACTCTATGGCATCACAACACTTGTGAACTAGACAGAAAGATTGTTTAAACGTGTTATTTCTAATTACCTTGTATATACTAATTCTGAATACAGAACAGATTCATATTTATTTGTAGCCATGATGCCTTGCTCCCCTGGTAAAAAAATGTGAGAGGAAATCATAGAGTAAGAAGACATGATCAATTAATGTGCGTAAACGAACCTAGAGAAAATTGGCTGGCTGCTTGTCATTCCTATTTAGACACATAGTATAAGTATATTGCATCTACTAAAGATAAGAAAGGGGCCGCATGTTCATATGTTAAGAAAAATGATGCAGTTGTTGTCCGTGATGAAAGTATGATCAGATAGGTTGATATTTCAGTGAGTAACTACTCACCATGGAAAGGGAGATTTTGTCCGATGGCGATACAAAAACATAATGATCTAAGCATTGTTCCTGTTGAGAATCTCATCTGTTGGGTGGTTCATTGACAGTTAGCAACCATCTGGGCGAAGAAAGTCGGTGTAGATTCAAACCAATGAAGTATTGAACTTGTTGATTCCGGTACGCTGGCGCTGATGAGGAAGAAGGCATCCAATCTCAGGAGAAGGCACAAACAGATTAGGAGATGGCTAAGGTGAGACCACATGCGTGGAAGTGGAGGTCGACCAAGGGGAATCTGATACATTCATGAAACATGGATGAGGATCAAAATAGCCATCGGGAGATCTGAATTGGTATTGTCGTTGATATATTAGGCATCTCTGGAGGCAATGAACATATGTGAACCGTCGTGATGCCTGGCTAGAGAGAATGAAAGTCTCGAAAAGTAAGGTATGATATTAAGAACGTGGATTTAAATAGGGACAACGGTTTTGCAGAGAGTAGGAAAGTCATTTTATTAAAGAGTTTATTTTAACAATAATGAAGGATCGATGATTCTATTACATGGAGGAAGTTATTGTGGTGTGAGTGAGTGAGTCAAAAAAGGAACTATTTCTAATAAGATAATGGGGTGAGAAAGAAACGAAATATCCTGGGAGTTGAGGAGAGGGTGGGGTCGAGCCATAAAGAGGGGTAGTGGGGAACGATCTATGTGGGAATGAGGCATATATTAACAAATGTTTTAAATGTTTGAAATTAAAGTCTCGAAAAGCAATGGTTGATATTAAGAACGTGGAATCAAATAGGGACAATAGTTTTGTAGAGAGTAGGAAAGTCGTTTTATTAAAGAGTCATAATTAGAAAATGCAAGTAAAAGGAATAGAGGGAGTTATCCGTATTCAATTTAGAAATAGTAAGAGAGAAAGAGAATGTGGTTTGTTAGAGTGGATCATGGTTTGAACCGAAAGGGGGAGTGAGAGAAAATCAAATATTGTGGGGGGTTATGGAGAGAGTGGTGATAGAGGGATCAGTTGTTATGGAGAGAGTGGCGATGGGAGGGTGTGGTCGATGCTTTAGGTAGAAGAAAAACTGGCAATAAAAGAACGAAAATCTTTGAAAAAAAGGAGAGAAGAGGAAGAGTCAAGGAGAGTGCAGCATTTTAAAACAGAGCAATCTCATTGGTTAATGGCATATTGTATAATTTGTTTAAAAAACTCCCTCTTTTTATAGTAGTATATATATATATACTAGTAAACGCACATGTTCCCATGCACGTGTACATCAAGATGGAGGCTTATATTAGCATATGATGCTTTAGGTTAAATTTGAAATACGTAACCATTTGTAAAAAGTAAATTATAACTTGTTAATATTTTGAAATTAATTCAAAGACGATCTTACTACAATTTAATTAATAACATAGTTACATCCATCCTAGTATATAGATTCTATTAATAAATACATAAACCTTCCTAATTATTTGTATGACTGGAGTTATATGTGTAAGATTTTCCTAAACATATACTGTATAAAAGTAAATGCAAACAGTTCTGAAAGTCATCCTTCTTGATGATGTAGGTTTCTGTAGTACAGTGTTGGCGAGCAATTAAGTAATGGTAAACATCAACCTTTGGCATTTTCAATCAGCATCTGTGCCGAAAAGACTACATGATTAGCAAATGATACACTTAGAAAGAAAGATAAAATTGACGGGTAATGAAAATGACATGCATGAAGCTCCATGTTGTTGTCGGGGCTTGTGTGGTCCGTGTGTGGCTGTTTGCCAGAAATCTTCAAAGTTAAATAAATTAACGTTGATTAGTGAAAATAAACATGATGGTCTATTCGAGAGCTAAAACATAACTAATGAGAAGAAGAAACAGGAGTAGTTGATATGGATAATGGCTATCAACCAATGATTTATAAAGGTTTCTCTTACTAAATTAAAGCTGCTATTTAAATTGTCTCGCGAGAGTGAGTTACCGTATCATGTCAGGGCAACACACCCCAACATGAGGAAGAAGACGTGCCAGCGCTGAGGAGACACCATGTGAAAAGAAGACAACATGCGAAGACTATTATTTGTCCACCCCACTTCATAATTGCCTGGCTCTATAATACAACGGCTCAAAATTTTAGCACCATATTCGAAATCTAATTCTGGTGCACGTATGATATATAAATTACTGTTAACAAAACTTCCATTTGTTTTTATGCAGTGTTCTTATAGGAAAATCTTACACATATAACTCCAGTCATACATATTATTAGATGGGTTTATGTATCATTAATACAATATGTACATGGAATATTTAGGAAGCATATTAGATTATCTTTCTCCATATACTCAGAGAGTAAAAGTGGGGTGGACAAATAATATGGCAATTATAAAGTTGTTTGAGAAAAGAATGGTATTGGAGGAAATCAAGAGACACCTTAATAATAAAAACAAAACAAATAAAGGACAAACATAAGATATTCAAAACCTAATTTTGGTGCACGTATGATATATAAATTATTGTTTGCATTTACTTTTATACAGTATATGTTTAGGAAAATCTTACACATATAACTCTAGTCATACAAATAATTAGGAAGGTTTATGTATTCATTAATAGAATCTATATACTGGGACATTTAATAAACATATTACATTTTCATTCTCCATACACTCAGAGAGTAAAAGTGAGGTGGACAAAAAATATGGCAACTACAAATTTGTTTGAGAAAAGAACGTATTTGAGGATATTAAGAGACACCTTAACAATAAAAACAAAATAAATGAAGGACAAATAGAAGAACTGCCACATTATTCTGGCAGCTAATACAGTAGATATTTTTTTAATAAATGATTAATATTTCAACCAAGTAACCTTGTGAGAAGTCTCGACTATTTTGTATAGTTTTAAGGTGATGTGCGCACCTTCCACCATGGTGGTCATATATGAATTATAAGCCAAGTTGTTGACGCCCATATGCTCCAATATTTTCTGAAAGTCATCCTTCTTGATGATGTAGGTTTCTGTAGTACAGTGTTGGCGAGCAATTAAGTAATGGTAAACATCAACCTTTGGCATTTTCAGTCAGCATCTGTGTCGAAAAGACTACATGATTAGCAAATGATACACTTAGAAAGAAAGATAAAAATTGACGGGTAATGAAAATGACATGCATGAAGCTCCATGTTGTTGTCGGGGCTCGTGTGGTCCGTGTGTGGCTGTTTGCCAGAAATCTTCAAAGTTAAATAAATTAACGTTGATTAGTGAAAATAGACATGATGGTCTCTTCGAGAGCTAAAACATAACTAATGAGAAGAAGAAACAGGAGTAGTTGATATGGATAATGGCTATCAACCAATGATTTATAAAGGTTTCTCTTACTAAATTAAAGCTGCTATTTAAATTGTCTCGCGAGAGTGAGTTACCGTATCGTGTCAGGGAAACAACCCCAACATGAGGAAGAAGACGTGCCAGCGCTGAGGAGACACCATGTGAAAAGAAGACAGCATGTGAAGACAACATTGTTCCTGGAGTTGTCTTTCGTCATGAAGGGCTTTTCACAACCTCTGCATGGGCATCCGTTTGTTTGGACTTCAAGACGAAGCCAAGGGGGATGCTACCTCCTCCGCGTGCCGATTGTGCCATGAGCTTCCCCCTGGAAACAAGATAATCCTACAACATCACAAAACATGCCAGTCAAACAAGTCATTATGACGAAGGAGAAGAGTTGAGGGGGATAAGAGTTGGGAGAATGAAGGAACACATCGGATTAGTTGGTTGTTGAACATACTTGAGAGGGTGTGTATTGCCCGATGGGTGGGGCTCTAAGAAGGTTTAGCCGATCACAAGGAGACTCCGTCAAAGTGGAAACTCGATAGAGAGGCTACGATCCACTCACCATACCTAATGTAGTTGCACTTTTTTCTAGTCTTCCCATGTTGGTCACTGATGTTGTGATCATCTTAGACAACATGTAAAACCTTGCAGTTGCAAAACATGCCGAGAAATGCTCACATAGAGAGAAATGTTGTTTAATGGATGGAGATATTTGTTACTGGAAGAGAGACGTGTTCTTAGTGGGGTTCATTTTCAAAATGGTTTTGTTTCAAATTCAAGAAAAAACTATTTAGTTATTTGATCCACTCCGGACGTTTCGTGTGGAACGTGGATATTCCACATGGATAGTTGCACGTTTTTGTTCTGATGGGAGAAAAAGACGAATAGTTTACCGGGTTATTATGGAGCGAAAGGGAGATAGAGTACGTGGTTAAAGTGGTTAGTTGGAGGAAACCGTAGAGATGTAGTTTAATAGGAGATAGATATCGTTTTTTGAAGTAAAAAAAGTTGAAAAAACGTGAGAACAACTTGAGTGAAGGAGAGTGCAAGCATTTGCCACGTTGGCAAAACCGTGGTATGTGATTGGTCATATGATTTTGGGCGGGTATTTTTGAACTGTCTAGAAAATTTACTCTTTTTATAGAAGTATATATATATACTAGTGAACGCACACGTGCACATGCATGTGACATATAAAAGTTGTTGGAATTGCAATAGAAAAATATCATAATGTTAATATTGTTAAATAAGAAAAATTGAACTATTGCTTTCATAAATAATAAAAATACATATTCATTTTGTAACTGAAAGTTCGTTATGTGACAAAATTCTGCAGGTGATGTGACGCGTCTATTTTCCCATCCAAAATTGAAGTTTACTGAGCTCATCCTCATACGAACAATCAAAGAGAGGTGGACACCTGATTGGAGAAGAAAATATGAGTTTAATTATCTAATAAGAAATAGGAAATAAATAAATAATAAATATTATATAGTATAATATCTCACTTATTATCAATGCATGTAATCACTTTCTGGTGATTTAATCCTAAAGATTTTATAATTTTATTTCGAACCTTTCACATATGAAAAAATGATTAGTGTAAATATTCAGACAATTTAATAATATAATCATATATGCAGTCAAAATACTTACAGTTCTAGTGATGATTTTGGCAAAATGTTGTGTTTCAACTGTAATTATTGATGATTTTGTATTTGTTGTCGCACGAAGCTTTGGAACGACTTTTGCTGTAAGTATATAAAATAACAATCATAAAAAGATTGTATCGTAAAACACAATTGGGAATATAAACTATATGGAAAACAAAAGTACCAATTCAGATTCTAAGATAGATACAAAACAAAATCAAAAAGTAATGTTGTGTTCGATGTCAAATAAAAGACGCATACATTCTTGCTTAATATCTAATGGAACTCCATCTAAGACTTTAGCCGTTTTCTTCATTGTTGTTTGCGTCCCTTGTGATTCTTGAAAAAATGGTTGGGCATCTTGTGCTTTGACATGAAACAACAATTGATTCCATTTTGCCTTTGATAATATGATATCCACCATATCTTCACCATTTTCCTATATTGTTAGACCAATTTAATATTAATACAGATGTAAAGTTCATCAATATTATATGTATATGTATAAAAATATGGAGTACCTGTGAGTGGATATTGTTTAGCTCTACAGCGGTATAACCAAGGAGATGATGTGCAACTGTATCAAATAATGTTAATTTTATAGAATCAAAAGCGTCCATGACTTCAACTTTCATAATACACCTATAATCAACAAAACGAAATATTAATTTACAAGCTAATTATAATATATTGATGTAATACATGATATCGTTTCAGGAATTGGATCAAGAATCTTCGTTGCCTTGCTCGCCTATGAATTTTGATGACAACATTATCCACATGATGTTGGAAATTGTTATCGTTCGAGATAACAGGATGAAACAATGCTCTTTGACCAAGTGCGAAGTCCACATCTTCATTGAGAACTTGAATTTTGATGTTGCATATCAATCCTTAACTTCATATAGGGTGGCAAACTATTGTAAATTGTAGCATATCTTGCAATAAGTTCTCCACCACCTTCACATCTGGCACGCCTATGCATCCGTCTACTTCTAATAACCATTCGACGATGGTATCTACACATCCATTGAAAGGACCTCAAATCATAACTGTAAATATATCTTTCAAGTTGTTGAGATCTACGTGACTGTATTGAAGTAAGACATGACACAAGTGTGTCACAACTTTGAGATGTAGTGCCAGAAGATAGGCATGGTTCCACCATAGTTTGTACGAATCCTTCATTTTGGAAAGTACAAACAATGAGAGTGATTCGATATGCAGTGATATGACTCATTAAATTATTAGTTAAAATCTCGCACGACAAATAAAAATAAACAGCCAAATGTGTTCGATTCAGATAGATTGAAAAATGACTGTTCTTGAAAAATGAGTGTAAGATGAATTTAATATTTTTTTAACTTCTGTATGACTTCTTGAACGTAGAAGGAGGTGCAGATAGATAATTTTATATGTACAGTTGCACCAGTATATTATTGTTCATCAGATGAGCGTGCATGAAAGATATATTTTTCTCCTATATGGTCCAACTATATTTTCGGGCAGCGACAGTCACTTTATAGTCATTGTTACCGAACCCCAATATGGTCCAAGTATCGTATTCCTTTTTCTAATATCAGACACCACCCAAATGTCTTGATTGAACCATGAGATATTGGCTGTTGGATCCAATCTAAACCTAATGGAGTTGTCTGGTTTGAGATTGAGATTATGAAATCTGGACTGGATTAGACCAGGTTAGTGCATATATCGAGATAATCAAACTCGAGTCAATGCGATTTCTGTTTGGCAAACGAATCCCATAATTAAATTGGACTAGCCTCGTAACTTGTATTTTTCAGTCTAGCATATAAAATAAAATACCCAAAAAATAGAATGAAATTTGGACTGGGTTCCCGAAATCCTGGTGCTAACAGGTTTGAGATAATCTCGGAATCTTGACAACAAAAGCCAAAACGGGGTCCCTAGTCCAACTTTTGCCAACAAACGAGAGGACATATTAATCGTGACCGTCAGATTACTGACTTTTCCTCATCCGCCGACGGATCCAAAACCCAAGTATAAGTAAGGATTAGGGCACCGACCCTCTCACTCCCCACTTTGCCAGCCGCTTTCTATCCACCGCTCTGTGCCCTAAACAGAGAGAGGCGACTCTTCCCTTCCGACAAGCTGGTCGGCTGGCTTCTAGCCTCCAACCCCAACCCCGACAAGTTGGTCCTCTCTTTAGATCCATAGCTTTGTCACCAACACCGGCGGAAGAAAGAACTATCGACTCCTCGCCGCCCCTACTTCCCCTCTCTAACGGCTATACCTGAGCATGCCTCGCTCCTCCCTCCTTCCCAGTTCCCACCGGCTACTGCTTCTCATAAATCTTTGGAGCGGGTATCAGCGGCCTCGCCGCCTGCAAGTACGTCCCTGGAGAAAGGCTTCCGGCCGGTCGTTTTCGAGGCAAGCATCACCGTGTGTGGATACCGAAGCATAACCGCGTAGAAATCTTGGTGAATCGACTGGGGAGCAGGACAACTCCGTCATGTGTGGCATTCTCGGACACGGCCGGTCGCCTGGTCGGCGATCCTACCCTGAATCAGTGCCATAGCAATCCGACCAACACTATCTTCGGTAATACTATCTCTACTCAGTCCGTCATTTTCTAGCTGACAAGATGTGAATCGAAATCACCTCTCTAATATCAATATATGCAGGTGCCAAGCGATTGATCGGCAGGATGTTCAGCGACGCTACTGTGCAGAGCCATATCAAGCTCTGCCCCTTCAAGGTCATCGGGGACGCCCAAGACAAGCCTCAGATAGTTGTCAAGAACAAGGGCACCGACAGGTCATTTCTCCCAGAGGAAGTCTCGTCGATGGTGCTCGCCCACATGCGAGAGATCGCAGAGGAGTTCCTCAAGACAACCGTAAAGAAGGCCGTTGTCACCGTGCCAGCCTATTTCAACGACGCGCAGCGCAGGGACACCCAAGACGCCGGCACCATCGCAGGCCTCAACGTATTGTCTACGGCCTGGATAGCATAGGGTCAGTGCCGTCTGCAGGCTCTCGGGTCAAACAGGAACCAAAGAAAAATGTGCTTGTGTTCGATCTCGGCAGCGGAACCTTTGATGTGTCGATTCTCGTCATGGTTAGTTGGTATTTTGATTTGGTATGTCATCTACTCCTTATTTAATCTTCTCGTTATTCTTGTAGATTAATTTCTTCCTAGAACAAATATTACATGCCTTTCTATCTGTATAGGATGTTAGTGCAATATTAAATGCAAGCGTTATTGACTATGTATTAGATCTACACACATATAATAGATAATACCAGAGGATTAAATGAATACTGAGGTGTCTTGTTTGCCTATTTTCCTTTAGACCATCAGATCTAAATGTGTTATTATAATACCAATTGCTTGACTAAGGTCCACTCCATGACTATTTGCTCCAAATATCAGTTCCTTGAATATGTGGTTCTTCTATTCTGTTTGTTTTCATGAGTTTACTTGTTATGTTACTGATTTCATTTAAGTAGGTATTAATTTCTAAGGTACATACATAAATGTCTACATCTTATTAGTGTGAACTATCTATTTATGCTGGTATTAAAATTAAATATACAAAATACATATACTAAAGCAGTGGTAGAGATCCCTTCATGCAAGGCATCTAGTTGTTTCTTGATAGGTCCAACCTGCTTAATGCGAGAATGGTGAATTATCCCATTTGGAAAGAAAGATTAGTCCTGATACAACTAATTTATCTCAGTAATTTGGTTCATTGGTATTTTGAGTTTGTTATATCATCAACTAATTAATTGATCTGCAAGTTAATATTGTATATTAATTTATTTCTGGAACCAATATTACGGGCATTTCTATCTATATAGGATGTTTGTTTAATATTAAATAGAAGTGTCATAGACTTTGTATTAGATCTACACATATATTAGATACTATTAGATGCTTGAACGAATAATGGGGTGTCTTTTCTACCTATTTTCCTCTAGACTATTACATCAAAATGTGTTCTAATACCAATTTCTTGACTGAGGTCCAGTCTGTGTCTATTTGCTTTAAATATCAGTTCATTGAATACATGGTGCTTGGCAAAAAGAGCAGATTTTGACTATTGACAAATGTAGAATTTTTGATAGATAGTAATATACATCAATCTTTACTGCTGATGCACGTAAAATTGTTACATGTTTCACTTAGTTATCTTGGACTATGTAAACTTGATACTTGAATCAAACTACGCTAAATTTTTAGCCCTTCCAAATCTCAGTTCTAATATCCTACAGAATTTAGGTTGATATATATTCCTCAATTAACATATCAGTCATATGCATTGTTTTATCTATATATATTTATGATATTAGAGATCATAAATAATATATTAAGTATGGTCTTTAAACAACATGCAATACCTTTCAATCCAGTGTTTGTATGTTGTCCATAATGTTAACACACAATTCTTAATTGCTCGTGCCATATAGTGCCAACATAGGAAATCATTAGTGAACCTGGCCACTGTCATCACTTGTCCTTCAAAAATTTCAGTGTCAAAAAATACAGCAGCCTGAATTTAGCAGGCTGAATATTAGTTATCAAAGCAGATGATCTGCGCTATCTTATTACATCAAAATGTGTTCTAATACCAATTTCTTGACTGAGGTCCAGTCTGTGTCTATTTGCTTTGAATATAAGTTCATTGAATACATGGATCATTGCTTGATTAAGGTGTCTTGTTTGCCTATTTTCCTCTAGACCATCTAATATCCTACAGAATTTAGGTTGATATATATTCCTCAATTAACATATCAGTCATATGCATTGTTTTATCTATATATATTCATGATATTAGAGATCATAAATAATATATTAAGTATGGTCTTTAAACAACATGCAATACCTTTCAATCCAGTGTTTGTATGTTGTCCATAATGTTAACACACAATTCTTAATTGCTCGTGCCATATAGTGCCAACATAGGAAATCATTAGTGAACCTGGCCACTGTCATCACTTGTCCCTCAAAAATTTCAGTGTCAAAAAATACAACAGCCTGAATTTAGCAGGCTGAATATTAGTTATCAAAGCAGATGATCTGCATTGTCTTATTACATCAAAATGTGTTCTTATACCAATTTCTTGACTGAGGTCCAGTCTGTGTCTATTTGCTTTGAATATAAATTCATTGAATACATGGATCATTGCTTGATTAAGGTGTCTTGTTTGCCTATTTTCCTCTAGACCATCTAATCTAAATGTGTTCTAATACCAATTTCTTGACTGAGGTCATCTGTGTCTATTTGCTTTGAATATCAGTTCATTGAATACATGGTGCTTGGCAAAAAGAGCAGATTTTGACTATTGACAAATGTAAAATTTTTGATACATAGTAATATACATCAATCTTTATTGTTGCTGCACGTAAAATTGTTACAGGTTTCACTTAGTTATCTAGGACTATGTAAACTTGATACTTGAATCAAACTACGCTAAATTTCTAGCCCTTCCAAATCTCAGTTCTAATATCCTACAGAATTTAGGTTGATATATATTCCTCAATTAACATATAAGTCATATGCATTGTTTTATCTATATATATTTATGATATTAGAGATCATAAATAATATATTAATAAATGAGAAATATAGATGATATGCTCATTTTGACAAAGAAGCGGTCAATTTTAAGTTAAGGAATAGAAAGAGAACATCATGATATGCTCATGGATGAAAGTCACAGTTTTTTTGTTGCCGGTATAAAGGAATGAATGGAGGGAACTTCTATGAAAATAGAAACTTATAACTTTTTGCATGAAAAAGACATCCAATGTTTTGTAAATTAAGTAAAAGTATTTGTTGATTAAAATCCACACCTGGAAGTGTTTTCCTCGGTAGTACGATCCCGAAGAGCAGGATGATATTGATTGTTGTCAACTATGAATCCCTCAGTAAGATCAATATGGTCGCCCACTCTAAAGCTGCGTAAGAAATGAGGAGATGAGAAACATATAAGAGTAGATGGTATTTAATCTATGAAAGACGAATGTTAAATTTTAGATATCACCTTAATGTATCTTCTTTGAACAGGATTTTCAGATTTAAGTAGCAACAATGGAGTTTGAAATTTTTGAGAAGCTTAATGGGGAGGCGTCTCTGCTGAATAAGCATGCATAAAATAGTTTTCTAATCAATCAATGTCTGCTGAATAGGCATGTATAAAATAGTTTTCTAATCAATCACTTGACGTATAAATCTTACCATGAAATCTTAGAACATACTTTCTGTACTGCAGCAACAGAAATGAATATAAAATCTGCTATATTCTGGTTTCTGCAACTTGAATATGACCAAAGAAGTTGGCTGATTTCCTGTTTAGGCTATGACATGAGGATCTAGGAGATGAGAAACCTTATATACGCATAGTATGTGTAGTGACTAAATATCTGACCTGCTAGTATTTGCTTTCTGCTGCAGTGAAGTAAAGCTTGAGGAACTTCCTTTGGAACTCGGGAACAACAAAATATATGTGCTGAAGAGGTGGTGTCACGTTGCGAGTTAAAAGGAGTGGGTACTAATGTTGGACGTCCCGTTTGACGTGGTTGTTGGATGTGATGTTGAGGGAGGTTGTTGCAACAAACTTGATTTTGTATTTGATATTAGAGATCATAAATAATATATTAAGTATGGTCTTTAAACAACATGCAATACCTTTCAATCCAGTGTTTGTATGTTGTCCATAATGTTAACACACAATTCTTAATTGATCGTGCCATATAGTGCCAACATAGGAAATCATTAGTGAACCTGGCCACTGTCATCACTTGTCCTTCAAAAATTTCAGTGTCAAAAAATACAGCAGCCTGAATTTAGCAGGCTGAATATTAGTTATCAAAGCAGATGATCTGCGCTATCTTATTACATCAAAATGTGTTCTAATACCAATTTCTTGACTGAGGTCCAGTCTGTGTCTATTTTCTTTGAATATAAGTTCATTGAATACATGGATCATTGCTTGATTAAGGTGTCTTGTTTGCCTATTTTCCTCTAGACCATCTAATATCCTACAGAATTTAGGTTGATATATATTCCTCAATTAACATATCAGTCATATGCATTGTTTTATCTATATATATTCATGATATTAGAGATCATAAATAATATATTAAGTATGGTCTTTAAACAACATGCAATACCTTTCAATCCAGTGTTTGTATGTTGTCCATAATGTTAACACACAATTCTTAATTGCTCGTGCCATATAGTGCCAACATAGGAAATCATTAGTGAACCTGGCCACTGTCATCACTTGTCCTTCAAAAATTTCAGTGTCAAAAAATACAACAGCCTGAATTTAGCAGGCTGAATATTAGTTATCAAAGCAGATGATCTGCGTTGTCTTATTACATCAAAATGTGTTCTTATACCAATTTCTTGACTGAGGTCCAGTCTGTGTCTATTTGCTTTGAATATAAATTCATTGAATACATGGATCATTGCTTGATTAAGGTGTCTTGTTTGCCTATTTTCCTCTAGACCATCTAATCTAAATGTGTTCTAATACCAATTTCTTGACTGAGGTCATCTGTGTCTATTTGCTTTGAATATCAGTTCATTGAATACATGGTGCTTGGCAAAAAGAGCAGATTTTGACTATTGACAAATGTAAAAATTTCGATACATAGTAATATACATCAATCTTTACTGCTGCTGCACGTAAAATTGTTACAGGTTTCACTTAGTTATCTTGGACTATGTAAACTTGATACTTGAATCAAACTACGCTAAATTTCTAGCCCTTCCAAATCTCAGTTCTAATATCCTACAGAATTTAGGTTGATATATATTCCTCAATTAACATATAAGTCATATGCATTGTTTTATCTATATATATTTATGATATTAGAGATCATAAATAATATATTAATAAATGAGAAATATAGATGATATGCTCATTTTGACAAAGAAGCGGTCAATTTTAAGTTAAGGAATAGAAAGAGAACGTCATGATATGCTCATGGATGAAAGTCACAGTTTTTTTGTTGCCGGTAGAAAGGAATGAATGGAGGGAACTTCTATGAAAATAGAAACTTATAACTTTTTGCATGAAAAAGACATCCAATGTTTTGTAAATTAAGTAAAAGTATTTGTTGATTAAAATCCACACCTGGAAGTGTTTTCCTCGGTAGTACGATCCCGAAGAGCAGGATGATATTGATTGTTGTCGACTATGAATCCCTCAGTAAGATCAATATGGTCGCCCACTCTAAAGCTACGTAAGAAATGAGGAGATGAGAAACACATAAGAGTAGATGGTATTTAATCTATGAAAGACGAATGTTAAATTTTAGATATCACCTTAATGTATCTTCTTTGAACAAGATTTTTAGATTTAAGTAGCAACAATGGAGTTTGAAATTTTTGAGAAGCTTAATGGTGAGGCGTCTCTGCTGAATAGGCATGCATAAAATAGTTTTCTAATCAATCAATGTCTGCTGAATAGGCATGTATAAAATAGTTTTCTAATCTATCACTTGACGTATAAATCTTACCATGAAATCTTAGAACATACTTTCTGTACTGCAGCAACAGAAATGAATATAAAATCTGCTATATTCTGGTTTCTGCGACTTGAATATGACCAAAGAAGTTGGTTGATTTCCTATTTAGGCTATGACATGAGGATCTAGGAGATGAGAAACCTTATATACGCATAGTATGTGTAGTGACTAAATATCTGACCTGCTAGTATTTGCTTTCTGCTGCAGTGAAGTAAAGCTTGAGGAACTTCCTTTGGAACTCGGGAACAACAAAATCTATGTGCTGAAGAGGTGGTGTCACGTTGCGAGTTAAAAGGAGTGGGTACTAATGTTGGACGTCCCGTTTGACGTGGTTGTTGGACGTGATGTTGAGGGAGGTTGTTGCAACAAACTTGATTTTGTATTTGAATTATTATTTGTAAAGATTTTGTATGTGTGTTATTTGTAAAGATTTGAATGTGAGTTATCTAATGAACGTGGTTGAAACGTGGAAACTATTAGTTACAAGTGTGCCATTATTCTTTTTCTAAAAAGAATACTGCCCAATCAGGTGGCTGCATTTTAAAACATTGTTAACCGTCTCTGTTCTCTCCGTGTTTCACGGCTGTAACATGGATTTAAAAAAACATGATAATGCCCACTTACAACACACGTTACCCAGGACTACCGGACGTTTAAGATAATTTGAATTTGAGTTATCTAATCAACGTGGTTGATTTAAAACGTTGATCTCTTGTTAACCGTCTCTGTTCCCACTTACAACACATGTAACCCGGGACTACCGGATGTGAAGCCCACGATTCCCTCGTACTTAAGCTGTCAATACGTTCTGACGGAGAGAAACGTGTGAGAAATAAAAAGCAAGAAAATAAAGTTGGTAAAAGGTGAGAAAAAACGTGAGAACAGATTGAATGAAGGAGAGACCAGCATTTTGACACGTTGGCAAAATGATGGTTTCTGATTGGCCACAGATGAGTTTGGTTGGATTTTTTTTAACTGGTTGGAGAACTCACTCTTTATATATATATATATATATATATATATATATATATATATATATATATATATATATATATATATATGGACGTGGTCCTATGCGGACTCGGCCTCCGTTAATTTTTCCATGAATCTCAACGCACAAGTGATCCTATGCGGACTGAGGACTTTGAGGACTCCGCCTCGGTTGATTTTTCTGTGAATCTCAACCCGCTTTCCGCTTTTCGTTTGTCCTGCTTTTCCGGTTTTTCATTTTATTTTATATTACTCAATTGTCATTCATGTTTCTTTTCGGCCGAATATCCTTCCTCGTTTTACGCATCTCTCCAAACAAATGACTTTTCGTCGTACAAGACATCAGCCACACCTCTCATATTCTATCCTGACTTCTTATCAAATATAATGATCTCACGGTAATCCTAGTTCACATAAGCAACTCGGAGGA
Organism: Alisma plantago-aquatica; assembly: GCA_963693085.1. NCBI lineage: Eukaryota > Viridiplantae > Streptophyta > Magnoliopsida > Alismatales > Alismataceae > Alisma > Alisma plantago-aquatica. The sequence goes on along the minus strand of OY856409.1, from coordinate 1,171,189,768 downwards.
GTCGTTTGATCTTTTTTTTATCGTTGTTATAAAACGATGGATGTACAATAGGTCTGGTTTTAAAACAATCTAATCTTGATCTTTTCAAGAGGATTTGCACTTCTTGACATCCCTAGTTACTATGCGGAATGCTTTACTTTCTTCGTATCCTTTCACATAGTTTTCACATATTATGTTATTTTTCCCACATTGTTGTTGCGGCTGTCCGCAATAGCCTCATGGAACAGCACATAAATGCAGAATGTCACAACATGTCACGCAGGAACAAGAAGGCTTTCGTCAGGTCAGAAGAAAAAATCATGGAGGAATCATACAGCAGGTAGACGATACTTCATGTTTGTTGTTGCGGATAACAAACCATAGTTAATTATTATTTTATTTTTTGTTAACTATTCGCTTCTTCAAATCACAATTTCATCTTCTTCGTCAAATCATGGTTTCGTCTTCTCCACTATCGTGATCTCTATACTTCTACATATGCTTTATGAAAATTTGCTCCGTTCGTTTATTTCATGTGGCCGCTTTCTCTTTATACGTCTTCTAATTATGGACATACTTGATGCGGCCAAGAATAACTTTGTTATTGATACCTCACAAATATAAAGACTGTATTCCCTTCTATTAATTGATGTAGGATCGTAGACCTACTAGAAAATAAGTATCCTACGTTATCATATAATACAAACTGAACATTTCTCTGAGAACAAGAATATATACATTTGAATATTGCTCGTTGCTATTTGGCATTGACTCCTTCATTTGCCTTACCAAGTCACAGATGATCGAGTCTTGTACCCTCCGTCTCCGTGAAACCGAGCCTTGGCAAGAGAACTGTTCTCAACAAAGTTGTCGTCTGGATCGCCGCCGAGAAGGCTCCAGTACAAGAACCGCGCCTTGCCAAGAGAACTGTTCTCAATGAAGCTGTCATCAGGATCGCCGCCAAGAAGGCTCCGGTATAAGCTAATATGGCAATGTCCCGGTGAACCAGAGTGGTCGAGAAGTGCAAATCCGGGTATAAAGATGTAAAAAGATACACCACCAACTGATCCGCTGCTGGGCTTGCCGGGAGAGGTGTTAGAAATTTGGTGACCCAACGAGTCCCCATTATTATGGACTTGTGGGTATTTCGAAATTAAATAAAAGTATTTATTATGTGGTCTATATAACAATCATGGTCAAAACAGGAAGTTACTGAATTAATCGGATTATGGTTTAATTTAGAAGATATTCTCTATTATCTAACAACTTTGATGGACAGTTGAGATTTAATCGTATAGAAAAATTTGTCTCTCTCTCTGCATATAAAAATAACCCGAGATCCATCTTAGGGTTATCTCACGAAACACACTTAAGGCTTACGGCTTAGGCGAAGGAAGAGAAGACGCGTTTCAGATCTAGAGTTTTACTTCAACATGATCTCACCTTGTGTATTCAACAATGTCTACGGGCATGTTTCTACATTTTTAGTGACTAGTTTATGATCAAGATCCATGTCCATGTTATCCATGTTTACGAATAATAGAATGAGTTAACATGTGGTATCAGTCGCTCTGTTATGATCATATTCTTAGTTCTCAATTAAGATAGAATCACAACTTACCATGTTTCCGCAATAATTTGAAAAGTGCTCAGAATTTGACGAAAATTTGACTGTTCATCAGAAACGGTGTTTTCTTCAAGATTTATCGCTATGCCATAAAGTTTTCATTTTTTAGCCTTTTTCGGCCATTTAGACCCTCAAAATCATGTTTTAAGTATTTTTTGGGCATTTTTGTTATGTAAATATGATGATAGAAAATTCATTTGACGATTTCGTGCTTTGATCTGTGATCCTGGTGAAAAACTCTATCATGTGGGAGAAAAAAATAATTTTTATTATTTGTAATTAAAATTTGTCTAAATAATTGTCATATATGCGTAAAATAGATGGGAAAATATGTCTTTAAGTGCAATATTCATATTATATTGTTTTAATAATCACCACAGTGATTTCATCTCAGTACATGAATGTTGTTCTTCTTTATGGTATGACATTCATATTATTGGTTGTAGTTCACCACAGTAGACTCAAAGAATGTCATGAATGTCAGACTAAGTAAAATCATTGTTGGTTGTTTACTAGCATCATGTATTACCCACAGGTAGACTATTCATTAGTTGTAACGACCCCGTCTCCTGGTAACCCCCAATTAAGGGAGACCCGAAGGTCAGAGCCGTTATTCAATTAACATGATCAAAGGTTCAACAAATAATCAATAACAATTAATAAACTTTACTAACTAAACTAAAAACTGGTATAAAATAAAACTTTTCTTACCTTGGAAAAAATGGGATTTCTACACTTCTATCCGTGAAGATGTTACTCTAACTAATCCTCCGGTGTACGTTACTTCTCATTTAATTCCACATATGCCACTTTACTATTTGTTCTTTTCATTTGTACCTAAAACGCCGACAAACAAAACGTCGGTCAGTATATCGAAATATACTGGCATGTGGGGACAACCAAAAGTTTGCACATATGGTTAACAATTTAAATATCACAATCAAATTATTTAACAAGCCAATTTACACTTTTCAGTATGACATTCTCCACCGCTTTTGCCCTAACCCTGGCATACCCACCTTAGGGTGCCCTTTGCCAATGACTTAAGGCCACCTTCTCAATCCCGAGCTTGGTGCCTGGGGGTCACCACTCATGGTGCCCACTAGTCATGCAATATCATAGGCCACCTTCTTGGTGCCTGGGGTCACCACTCAAGGTGTCCATTGGTCTACCCATCTGGGCCTGACCTTTGGTATCATCCATCAGGGTGGCATGTAGGTGCGATAATACATACTTCTAGTTTTAATGTGATAATCATAGTGACTTTATGATTTGCAAGTATGAACATCCAAACTGTTTAGTTGCATCCAGTGCGAGGAAACATTCGGAAATCTTTGTGAAACTAATGTGGTTATTCATAAGCGTAACCACATACCTGTCAGGCAGACTCAGATGCAGGAATATTCCAAACAAGCAAGTAATCCAGAATCAAGCAAGTACACAATTCAATCCTGAAATATTCATCCAATATTTACTATCATCGATCAGGGTACACAAATCTAATAGACCTAATTGTGCCCTAGGGTTACTAGCCCTCTTTAGGGTTTTGACCATAATTAGGGTTTCACTTCCTTATTTACCACTTTTATTTTTATCAAAGTATTCCCTCAAACCCTAATTGTCTTATTTTATTTTCCATTAATATCTTAAAATCATATTTGGATCACAAACTCAAAATTTTAGATTACTATATCCTTTCTTCCGTTTTTCCCTCACTTAGGGTTTTTAAAGGTTTTAATCAACATATTAGGTTTAAAAACCCAATCATTGCAATTACATCATCAAAATAGGTTACAATCCATCTTAATCATTAAACCAGTTAGTAATACTCGAATTAACTCCTTTGCAAGATTAAACCTATTATCAATCATCAATTAGAGTTAATACTCATAATCTAATACCCTTTTCTATCCATATTAGATACTTTTGCAAAATAAACTGATTTAGGTTTCCAAACTATTTTTAATGCGTTCCTTGTATTTTTTTGATCATTTTTCATGTATCAACTTTTCCCATTCGAGCTTCATAGCAGAAGTTATGATTTTTACAAAATAATTCATTTTTCATTGATTTATTTACCAATTTCAGAAAAATAACGACCATCCGATCCGTGGTCCGCTGGTCCCCCAGGATCCAACGATCAGGGATCATGCATGCCTTGTGATCAAAAGAAATAAAAGACGAAGATGCCCTTACTTTGTCTGAAGGCGCGAAGGGGCAAAAACGTAATTGCTCAGGTTGTCTTCAGTCTCGCGAGCTTCTTCTTCTCACGCGATCCAGGGGTCAACCGAGGAGTTGACTTCGAACTCCAGAACGCTTGCGCACGATCCAAAACCACTGGTCCCTCTGTATCGACCTCACGAACTTGATGGTCTCCTTGATTGGCCGTGGGTGCCCTTCCAACGGCCGGGGCTACTCCTTGGTCCACCGGCGGCGTCTGCTCCTAGGAGGAGGTGCAGGTCATGGCCTAAGCTTCAATTGGAGGCACGGAGGCGATCGTCCGCTCTGTCCAGTCACGCCAAAGTACTCGCTAGGGGTGCTGGTTCCGCAGATACTTACCCCCTATATATAGGGGCAACTACCTGTCCGCGATTTGGGAACTTTCCCGTTTGTGGATGAAACTGCCAACAAACCGGGATGGTTGGCTTCGGAAAAGACTCTCGAAGGTGATGGACTCATCACCAGATCTGCCTATTGCTCTCAATTCGAACAATCATTGATCAAAGATTTCCCAGTCTGCTTAGTGTGACCTGTTCCTCGCGAGACGGGGACTCATCCCCAGCCGTAGGATCACCAATCCACGGTTTCGCTTAACCCGAAAATCGGGATTTAATCCCTGATATATCGTGACATTAATATTTTCCTTTACACATTAGGAAAGCTTCCAAAAATCTTATCTCTCAAACCGCTTATGCGTTTGATCCCAAATTTTGAGGGAAAGTTCTTAATTACTTAATCTACCATCCGCCAAATTTGGTATCATTATCTTAAGGAATCGGTCCCCTTTCTTTAGTTGCAAGGTATTACTCAATTATGCATATTTCTCTTCCATTTTCTCTTTCATTTGCCTTTAAATTATTATTCTAAGTTCCTTGTACCTCAAGGAAACTTAATGGCTCGAAATCCCATCTTGGGAATATCCCTTAGCCCCTTTTTTGTTTTTTTTTCTATTTTCTCATTATCTTACTTATTTCCTTATTCTTTTTAATGATTTCTCTTTATCTCTCTTCTATTTTCTTTATGGGAGTTCCTTTTAACTTTAGGAATCCTTGGGATATGAAATTCCACAAAGGATAACTTATTTCCCATGTTTTCTCATTATTTTCAATTTCTTTCTTGATAATAAAATATTTATCTGATCTTTTCTTTTCTTATTTCATTTTCTTTGCAACTTTGGACTCCTTGAAACCCAAGGAATCCAAGAGGCACGAAATCCTCTTTGGATTTGCCTTCTAGAGGTTTCCACACCTTTCTTATCTCAAATTCTCAATTATTCAATAATTAATGGAATATCCTTGTTATTGGGCCCAATAGCCAATAAAGCCCACAAAGCAATTATCAAGACTATTGTAAACAAAATCCATTTATTCAAAATAGATTATATCATTTATTCGTTCAAACATCTTTAATATGAGAAATTATATTTCTCAGCAAATGAACCCGAAATTGGGGTTGTAACATTAGTAGTGAAATAACTGTTATGTAGTTGATTCATTTATGTGATTAAGCTTGTATATGATATCTACAGATACCATACTCCTTTAATTGTTGGTTTAAATCACTCGCTTATGTATAAATCTTAGTCATATTTATTTATATGTGTTCACAACTCAAAGATTAACTGTAGTGAGCCTGTTTCTATAATGCAATTCATCAACCTGCCCAACTTAATTCATTTGTCAACTCAGTCCTTGAATTTGATGGGACTAATTATACCAAGTGGAAAGACCATGTTGAGTTTTACATGAGTGTGCTTGAGATTGACTCAGGATTAACGGTAGACAAGCCTGTTGCTATTACTTCTACCTCCACAGAGAGTGAGATCAAAACCTTTAACGCATGGACTAGAGCCAACAAACTATGCTTGAAATTCATGCGTTTAACCACTGCTACCAACATCAAATCTTCCATTCCTGAGAGTGAGGGTCAGACAGCTAAGGAGTATTTAAGAATAGTCATTGAACGCTTTAAGGTTGCTGATAAAGTAGTTGTCGGAAAACTTATGGCTGAACTAACGACTGCCATTATGATGGTACCAAGACCATGCTGAAACATGTACTTGACATGGCCAATCTGGCTGCAAAATTAGATAAATTGGGCATGACTGTAGCGGATTCGTTCCTAGTCCAATTTATCCTAAACTCATTGCCTCAGGAATATGATCCTTTTCAGATTCACTACAACACAATTAAAGATAGGTGGAATGTGAATCAATTGACCAATAAGCTGGTTCAGGAAGAGGCTCGAATTAAGCAGCAAAATGGTCAAGTTGCTCAGGAAAATTACATGCATGGAAATGGGAATGGGAAGAACATATTCGGAAAGAAAAATAGGAAGGGCATCAAGAATAGTCCACCCAATATGTTAGGTCAATCTGCACAAAAGAAAGCAAGGAAGAATGATAATTGCCACTTCTGTAAGAAGTCTGGTCACATTCAGAACGATTACGTGAAGCGCAGAGAATGGTTCAAACGGAAAGGTAAGCCTTTGGCTTTTGTATGTTTTGAATCAAACTTTGTGGAAGCACCTTGTAATACTTGGTGGATTGATTCTGGCTCTAATGTTCATGTTTCAAACTCGATGCAGGGATTCCTTACTATCCAAAACACAAGTCCAAAGGATAACTTAATGATTTCTCTTTATCTCTCTTCTATTTTCTTTATGGGAGTTCCTTTTAACTTTAGGAATCCTTGGGATACGAAATTCCACAAAGGATAACTTATTTCCCATGTTTTCTCATTATTTTCAATTTCTTTCTTGATAATAAAATATTTATCTGATCTTTTCTTTTCTTATTTCATTTTCTTTGCAACTTTGGACTCCTTGAAACCCAAGGAATCCAAGAGGCACGAAATCCTCTTTGGATTTGCCTTCTAGAGGTTTCCACACCTTTCTTATCTCAAATTCTCAATTATTCAATAATTAATGGAATATCCTTGTTATTGGGCCCAATAGCCAATAAAGCCCACAAAGCAATTATCAAGGCTATTGTAAACAAAATCCATTTATTCAAAATAGATTATATCATTTATTCGTTCAAACATCTTTAATATGAGAAATTATATTTCTCAGCAAATGAACCCGAAATTGGGGTTGTAACATCCTTCCCCTCTTATAAGAATTTTGTCCTCAAAATTCCATCAAGCAAGCAAACAAACCGGATAAGTCTTTCTTATGTGCATCAGGGCTACCATGTGACTTCACCCTTCCCATGGTGCTTTCCAAGAACCTTCATCATCTCATACTCTTCCATCTGAGTTCTTTCTTACCTTGGTATATCGTACCCTCATAGGTGACTCTGGACATTTCAGCCTCTCAAAAGCTGAAAAGGTTCAGGGCTCAACATATGACTTGGGTACCTCACATAGTGCTCTAGATCGGACTCATGCAACACATCATTTTATCCTGAGGGGTAAGGTTAAACACAACCATCACCACCAATCCATCTCAAATGGACCCATATATCGGGGACTCAGCTCTCTCAGTTGTAGCTTAGAGGGGTCGGATTTTCACATTATATTCCTCCACAGTGAACTGCATGTCAGTCTACTTTGCATCAGCTCGTGACTCATGTCACCACTGGGCTCTCTCTCAGCCATTGCACGATCAAAGCGACTTCATCTGCACACACCTGGGGTTCTTTTCTGACCTTCGCGAGGCCTCCTTCACCAACATCATCATAATGAAGTGGTGACCGACACAACCTCCCTATAGAACTTCTTGCATCCCGATAAAGGCTATGGTGGTTAACATTACATTTTAAGAATTGTCTCTATGTATCACCCTAAATGAGCACGCATGCTCTCATCAGACCCTCTAGTCCGGATCATACTGTCCACTAGTATGGGGTGATAAAGTGTACAAACACTGAGCTCTTCATGTATCTACTTCCACCTCATGGAAGTGAACTCTGGGATCACATCACAAACTTTTGAATTCGCATCATGGTGTAGTTGAACCATCTCTTTTCATATGTAGTTCAACCAGATCTGTCCCTTGACAGATCTCTTCCTTTCTCATGTCATCTAGGTAAGGCGATCTACCATAACCCATATTGTATCTTGACCTTCTTGGTCTAGGAGAGACTCACAACATCCATAATGATGAACTCTCATTCCTTCTCGGGAACTCTTTATACTTTACATCCATGCACTGGGTTAATGGTGTTCGTCCTTCACCTCCTGGCTTGCATGGCCACATGCTACATGCAACTTTGTTTTAAGCATCCAGAATGCTACCATCACTTACTATCTTTGTAGTATCAAGGTGTATCATGATTTTAAAACCATGATCTTCTGTAAGTCATGATTCCTTGAGATCGATACCTCAGAAACCCTAACCTATTTTCATCAGGGTTTTATTACCTCCCTATCCAAAGAAGTGTATCTAAGGTCTTATTACCATCCTTTTACTATATCAAGGACTAATCTGGCTAACCAAATGACCATTAACTTGTTCAATCATATCAAAACACATCTTCTTTACAAACTTAGGGTTAGCCAAACAACCTCCACTTCTTCTAGTTTCCAGCTAAACTAGGCAGCTATACTTCAACCAGAGTACTTATTACCACCTCTCATCCTTAAGTGTTAGGTAACATACACCTTCATGCATTATACTTGTCATCTCATCTTAAACTCTACGTCTAATTTTATTAAAAAGCTCTGAGCTCATACTCACTGTGATCGAACTCGACCTTGATTAATCTGCAAATTCCACATAGTTCCTGATAAAACATTCTCATAAGCTGACTACACTACCTCTCTTAGTGTTCGCGAACCATCCATGTATAGTCCACTTCACATGGTTATGTTATCATCTCTTTCATCATTCCTCGTAGCAACATTCCAACTCGCAACATCTTTTATCCTTGGTGTAAGGCATGCGTATTGTCCTATCTCTCACTCCCATAACAGAAGGAAATAAGCATTTGGCTGCAGTCCAAATACAGAGTTCTTCCTATTCCAAGAGTAGAGATGGTACATCCCACCTTGCCAGTACACCTTCAAATCTAAGTTGAAACGTGCCACATATCCTCCTGATATCAGAATTACATCCACGGAAAACTGATCCAAAACCTACTTGGGTCACCACACCATCCTTGGTCATCTCCTCTAGATCTATAGGGTGCCGACACTTTTGGGGTCATCCCTCTTCCCTTATGCATCCAGAGAGTGCCCTACTCATCTGCCCTTTAGGTCCCATGAGTTCATGAAGGTGATCAATCTCCTAACCCATGGCCCTCAGACAATGATAGTTGTTACCTCCCGACCCTATGGTCATGTGCAACTCGGGAATTAGGCAACTCCGTCTTTCATCGGTCTTATCCCTACCTGACCCTAGGATAGACTTGGGATTCTCTTATAATACAGGTCTGACTTAGAACCTTACCCAAGCCTTCATCATCTCTTTCTGCATTCATGACTGACTTTCATCCCTTCACCGGGACATGGCAACCTGCCTACCTTGGTCAGGCCCCATACCGGTTACTCCCATGGTAACACGTCCATGCACTTAGAGATGGTTATCTATGGGCCTATAGGTTCATTTTCATACCATGTACTCTTCACTTAGCTTCTCAAGATCCTATGAGACCTCTTTAGGTCACCTCAAAACTGACAGAACTGGTACACACCCCACCAAAGGGTCCTCTCCCAGGATGGGAGGAAACTACCACCCGTGACAGCAAGGTCACAACCATCCTTAGGGTTTACATCCGTATGAGCATGTTTAAACCAACAACTACTAAGGCACAAGCGTACCTACAAAACCATGCTAGGTCACACTCATTCTCTTTCCTCATCGTCAGATCAACTTATTCATGAGGGGTTCATCAAACATACCCTTACCTGAAGGGGTCTTCCTTTACCTCTACACATTAAAAGTACCATGCTCGAAACTATAGAGACTCAAATCTCAACATGAGCATTGGGTACAGCGCTTCCCCTCTTAGGCCTAGGAACCCTAGGTTCGCCTCCGGGTGTCCAACTACATGCTCATTATCTTAACCAGGAATCCAACATGTCCAAGATATGTCATGTACTCCCATGCTCTTTCTACTCAAGCAACACTTCAGAGTTGATTCCTCTTCCTGGAAAACCACTAGGTATAAAGCCTCACAACTTGTGCCTTAACCTCCTCAGGGTCTAAAGCATTCTCTATCTCATCTAGTAGGTAATCACTTATACCATAGGTACCAGAAGCATCATCCTCCCTCTAGGGTTTGGTTACTCTCAAGCAAACCAAGACATCATCAACCTCCAGGGATCATGCATGAGGCAACCATTATCATCCACTTAGGTCGCATCATTCTCAACTCTCAAGTTTTGGGGTTTTAGGCTTCCAACTTTCTTGGTCGAGGTCTGCTCCCTCTCTCTAGAGCTAATCCTACAACCAACCTCTCTATAAGAGGTCATGTCTTTATGAAGGATCAAGCTCCTACGCATGCCCTTACCTGAATGAAGCCTATACTCAAACTTATGTTTACTCAAGGTTATCCATAATCCCTTATGCTTATCTCATAAGCCATCCATCATGATCCCTTGACTAGGGTTTCGTTTAATGTCACCACTATTGACGCACTTTGGGTACAAGTTATATCCTACTTGCAACATCCCTATAGGTTCTTCTCTACCCTCATCCATGAAGGAGTTACCCTTCGCTCAAACATGCACGACCCTCTCCAGGGTTGGGTCGCCAAAGGTACTAGGTTATCCAACCTCTCATGGCTCGTATGGCGATCCCAAGGCATGTCCAACCAAACACTCGGTCTAACTCATCATGTCATCTCTAACTCTACCCTTCACTTAGGGTTAGGGTTAGCATCATCCTCAAATGATTTGCTAGGTATCTACTTTTGATGGGGGTCTTTACCTCCAAGACTAACTCTCTTTACTCATCCTCCTGCCAAGGAGGTCTATTCTCAGGTCTCTTCTGAGGGCAGTGACAACTTGTGTCATACGACCTAAGCATGTATCTATTCCTTTACGCTTACTCTATTAAGCTTATGTCCATGACATCTTATTTACATTCTTTCTATTAATTTGGTGGAGGATTCCTTAATCCTTATCAAACTTACCCATACCTCAAGAGGGTGAGGAAGAGAGAGAAAACCCTAATCCTTAAGGTCCTTAACAGAATTTGAGTTGAGAAAGGATGAACGAGATGAGAGAGTCCTAAAAGGTATCTTATTTCGATTCATACCCTAAGACTATGGCCAGGCAGTCACACGGATCCGGGAGTCCTCGTATTCTGACTAGCGGTGCGGAGGAAAATCTTGCCAGCCCCCGGTCGTGATCTTTTTCTAGACACCTCTGTCTTTCGGATAATCCTCTAATAAATCCCTTGGGTTCAACAGAATTTGTAAAATTTAATAATTATTAAAGATTAATTGAGGAACCTATGCTCTGATACCAATTGTAACGACCCCGTCTCCCGGTAACCCCCAATTAAGGGAGACCCGAAGGTCAGAGCCGTTATTCAATTAACAGGATCAAAGGTTCAACAAATAATCAATAACAATTAATAAACTTTACTAACTAAACTAAAAACTGGTATAAAATAAAACTTTTCTTACCTTGGAAAAACTGGGATTTCTACACTTCTATCCGTGAAGATGTTACTCTAACTAATCCTCCGGTGTACGTTACTTCTCATTTAATTCCACATATGCCACTTTACTGTTTGTTCTTTTCATTTGTACCTAAAACGCCGACAAACAAAACGTCGGTCAGTATATCGAAATATACTGGCATGTGGGGACAACCAAAAGTTTGCACATATGGTTAACAATTTAAATATCACAATCAAATTATTTGACAAGCCAATTTACACTTTTCAGTATGACATTCTCCACCGCTTTTGCCCTAACCCTGGCATACCCACCTTAGGGTGCCCTTTGCCAATGACTTAAGGCCACCTTCTCAATCCCGAGCTTGGTGCCTGGGGGTCACCACTCATGGTTCCCACTAGTCATGCAATATCATAGGCCACCTTCTTGGTGCCTGGGGTCACCACTCAAGGTGTCCATTGGTCTACCCATCTGGGCCTGACCTTTGGTATCATCCATCAGGGTGGCATGTAGGTGCGATAATACATACTTCTAGTTTTAATGTGATAATCATAGTGACTTTATGATTTGCAAGTATGAACATTCAAACTGTTTAGTTGCATCCAGTGCGAGGAAACATTCGGAAAGCTTCGTGAAACTAATGTGGTTATTCATAAGCGTAACCACATACCTGTCAGGCAGACTCAGATGCAGGAATATTCCAAACAAGCAAGTAATCCAGAATCAAGCAAGTACACAATTCAATCCTGAAATATTCATCCAATATTTACTATCATCGATCAGGGTACACAAATCTAATAGACCTAATTGTGCCCTAGGGTTACTAGCCCTCTTTAGGGTTTTGACCATAATTAGGGTTTCACTTCCTTATTTACCACTTTTATTTTTATCAAAGTATTCCCTCAAACCCTAATTGTCTTATTTTATTTTCCATTAATATCTTAAAATCATATTTGGATCACAAACCCAAAATTTTAGATTACTATATCCTTTCTTCCATTTTTCCCTCACTTAGGGTTTTTAAAGGTTTTAATCAACATATTAGGTTTAAAAACCCAATCATTGCAATTACATCATCAAAATAGGTTACAATCCATCTTAATCATTAAACCAGTTAGTAATACTCGAATTAACTCCTTTGCAAGATTAAACCTATTATCAATCATCAATTAGAGTTAATACTCATAATCTAATACCCTTTTCTATCCATATTAGATACTTTTGCAAAATAAACTGATTTAGGTTTCCAAACTATTTTTAATGCGTTCCTTGTATTTTTTGATCATTTTTCATGTATCAACTTTTCCCATCCGAGCTTCATAGCAGAAGTTATGATTTTTACAAAATAATTCATTTTTCATTGATTTAATTACCAATTTCAGAAAAATAACGACCATCCGATCCGTGGTCCGCTGGTCCCCCAGGATCCAACGATCAGGGATCATGCGCGCCTTGTGATCAAAAGAAACGAAAGATGAGGATGCCCTTAAAGGCGCAAAGGGGCAAAAACGTAATTGCTCAGGTTGTCTTCAACCTCGCGAGCTTCTTCTTCTCACGCGATCCAGGGGTCAACCGAGGAGTTGACTTCGAACTCCAGAATGCTTGCGCACGATCCAAAACCACTGGTCCCTCCGTATCGACCTCACGAACTTGATGGTCTCCTTGATTGGCCGTGGGTGCCCTTCCAACGGCCGGGGCTACTCCTTGGTCCACCGGCGGCGTCTGCTCCTAGGAGTTGGTGCAGGTCATGGCCTAAGCTTCAATTGGAGGCACGGAGGCAATCGTCGGCTCCGTCCAGTCATGCCAAAGTACTCGCTAGGGGTGCTGGTTCCGCAGATACTTACCCCCTATATATAGGGGCAACTACCTGTCCGCGATTTGGGAACTTTCCCGTTTGTGGATGAAACTGCCAACAAACCGGGATGGTTGGCTTCGGAAAAGACTCTTGAAGGTGATGGACTCATCACCAGATCTGCCTATTGCTCTCAATTCGAACAATCATTGATCAAAGATTTCCCAGTCTGCTTAGTGTGACCTGTTCCTCGCGAGACTGGGACTCATCCCCAGCCGTAGGATCACCAATCCACGGTTTCGCTTAACCCGAAAATCGGGATTTAATCCCTGATATATCGTGACATTAATATTTTCCTTTACACATTAGGAAAGCTTCCAAAAATCTTATCTCTCAAACCGCTTATGCGTTTGATCCCAAATTTTGAGGGAAAGTTCTTAATTACTTAATCTACCATCCGCCAAATTTGGTATCATTATCTTAAGGAATCGGTCCCCTTTCTTTAGTTGCAAGGTATTACTCAATTATGCATATTTCTCTTCCATTTTCTCTTTCATTTGCCTTTAAATTATTATTCTAAGTTCCTTGTACCTCAAGGAAACTTAATGGCTCGAAATCCCATCTTGGGAATATCCCTTAGCCCCTTTTTTGTTTTTTTTTCTATTTTCTCATTATCTTACTTATTTCCTTATTCTTTTTAATGATTTCTCTTTATCTCTCTTCTATTTTCTTTATGGGAGTTCCTTTTAACTTTAGGAATCCTTGGGATATGAAATTCCACAAAGGATAACTTATTTCCCATGTTTTCTCATTATTTTCAATTTCTTTCTTGATAATAAAATATTTATCTGATCTTTTCTTTTCTTATTTCATTTTCTTTGCAACTTTGGACTCCTTGAAACCCAAGGAATCCAAGAGGCACGAAATCCTCTTTGGATTTGCCTTCTAGAGGTTTCCACACCTTTCTTATCTCAAATTCTCAATTATTCAATAATTAATGGAATATCCTTGTTATTGGGCCCAATAGCCAATAAAGCCCACAAAGCAATTATCAAGACTATTGTAAACAAAATCCATTTATTCAAAATAGATTATATCATTTATTCGTTCAAACATCTTTAATATGAGAAATTATATTTCTCAGCAAATGAACCCGAAATTGGGGTTGTAACATTAGTAGTGAAATAACCGTTATGTAGTTGATTCATTTATGTGATTAAGCTTGTATATGATATCTACAGATACCATACTCCTTTAATTGTTGGTTTAAATCACTCGCTTATGTATAAATCTTAGTCATATTTATTTATATGTGTTCACAACTCAAAGATTAACTGTAGTGAGCATGTTTCTATAATGCAATTCATCAACCTGCCCAACTTAATTCATTTGTCAACGCAGTCCTTGAATTTGATGGGACTAATTATACCAAGTGGAAAGACCATGTTGAGTTTTACATGAGTGTGCTTGAGATTGACTCAGGATTAACGGTAGACAAGCCTGTTGCTATTACTTCTACCTCCACAGAGAGTGAGATCAAAACCTTTAACGCATGGACTAGAGCCAACAAACTATGCTTGAAATTCATGCGTTTAACCACTGCTACCAACATCAAATCTTCCATTCCTGAGAGTGAGGGTCAGACAGCTAAGGAGTATTTAAGAATAGTCATTGAACGCTTTAAGGTTGCTGATAAAGTAGTTGTCGGAAAACTTATGGCTGAACTAACGACTGCCATTATGATGGTACCAAGACCATGCTGAAACATGTACTTGACATGGCCAATCTGGCTGCAAAATTAGATAAATTGGGCATGACTGTAGCGGATTCGTTCCTAGTCCAATTTATCCTAAACTCATTGCCTCAGGAATATGATCCTTTTCAGATTCACTACAACACAATTAAAGATAGGTGGAATGTGAATCAATTGACCAATAAGCTGGTTCAGGAAGAGGCTCGAATTAAGCAGCAAAATGGTCAAGTTGCTCAGGAAAATTACATGCATGGAAATGGGAATGGGAAGAACATATTCGGAAAGAAAAATAGGAAGGGCATCAAGAATAGTCCACCCAATATGTTAGGTCAATCTGCACAAAAGAAAGCAAGGAAGAATGATAATTGCCACTTCTGTAAGAAGTTTGGTCACATTCAGAACGATTACGTGAAGCGCAGAGAATGGTTCGAACGGAAAGGTAAGCCTTTGGCTTTTGTATGTTTTGAATCAAACTTTGTGGAAGCACCTTGTAATACTTGGTGGATTGATTCTGGCTCTAATGTTCATGTTTCAAACTCGATGCAGGGATTCCTTACTATCCAAAACACAAGTCCAAATGAAGCCTACCTTTACATGGGACATAGAGTGAAAGCCCCAGTTGAAGCCATTGGCACTTTTTGTTTAGTGTGAGGTTCTGATTTTCATTTAGATTTGGAGCAAACTCTTTATGTTCCTTCCATTTCTCAGAATTTAATTTCCATGTCTAAGCTTGATAATGATGGCTTTTCATTAAACATAGGCAGTGGACGTTTCAGTTTGTTTAAGGATAATAGTTTGTTTGGTTCAAGAATTTTGATCAATGGCTTATATCAAATTATTCTCAGTAATACTTTTTCTGAATCTCTTCTTGTTATCTTGCATCCTAAAGTGGGTTTGAAACGAAGTAGGATGAGTGAAATTTTTGTATTCTTATAGCATAAGAGACTGGGTCACATATCCAGAGAAAGAGTTAACAAGTTGGTAAAAGATGAGATTCTTCCGAGTCTTGATTTTACTGATTTCGGTATTTGTGTGGATTGCATTAAGGGTAAGCAAACCAAACAGACTAAGAAAGGAGCCACAAGAAGTATTGAACTTCTCGAAATTATACATACAAACATATGCAGACCTTTCGATGTTCCATCTTTTGGTGGAGAAAAATATGTCACTACCTTTATAGACGATTATTCACGTTACTGTTATATTTACTTTTTGCATGATAAATCTCAAACTGTGAATGTTGTTCAAATTTACATTACTGAAGTTGAGAGGCAGATAGGTAAAAAGGTGAAAATCATTAGGTCTGATAGAGGTGGTGAGTATTACGGAAAGTATGATGAATCAGGACAACGTCCTGGTCCTTTTGCTAAACTCTTAGAAAATTAGGGACTGTCCCTCAGTACACAATGCCCAGTTCCCCATGGATGAATGGTGTAACTGAAAGACGTAATCATACACTTCTAGAAATGGTTAGGAGCATCATGTGTTATTCTAATCTGCCCATATCATTGTGGATGCATGCCCTTATAACCGATGTGTATATCTTGAATCGGGTTCCCGACAAAGCTGTTCCTAAAACACTGACCGGCCTAAATCGCGCGTCCTAAAATTGGAGGCGTATTTGAGGTAGTCGAGCCTTCGCATTTATAACCCGAATCCTTCTAGGCCCCCGCAACTTTGTTTACGGGGTCGAAGTAGTCATACGGGGTCGAACACAGGGACAAGGTGGGTTGTGTTGACGACTCTGAATCGACACTCTACACTCCGGTAGGTATAAAGAGATATTAAAATTACCCTAAGGGAACAACAAGATGTCACGATTAAATCAAAGAAAACTATCTCCAACTGGAGCTACAAGAAAGATTAAGATTTTTTCTCATTTAGCAGTTTTTAGGAATTTTCATGCAACAGAAAATCGAAAGATAGACTGCAGTTCAAGGCGAAATGCAAGGGATAAGACTTCAGTAAGACAAGCGGTAGCAGTAACACCCGGCACCCCTCCTCTCAGATCGGGTGCCTCTAACCAAGCTTCAACACCCCTCTCGAGGTTGCTGTTCTCAAGTCAGAGTGGAATGATACTAAAACAACTCCGTTCCGGGCACTCTCGTACTCCAGAATCGGACCGAACACTAGAGCCACAACCCAACTCTCGAAGTAGTTGCGACGGGAAAGACGATTTGGTAGCTAAGAGAAACGCGATCCAAAACATGCGAGCTAGAGTTCAGATATCCAACACAGTAGTTACCCAATCATAAGACATCAAGCATTAAACAAATTGCAAATAAGCATTTCTATTTCCATAAGCAATTAAGGGTCTTAATACAATGCTGAAGTAAAGAATTTAAATAACAGAATTAAAGATAGATGTCGCCTTCTTGATTTAGAAGGGCGACAGGCTACTACTACTCCCAGCCCGATACCGTCCAGGGACCTATCCCGGTACAGCCGTGTCGGGCGGCACGAACTCTCGAACGGCACGCCTGACGGACGACTATATCGTTCGAAGACCCTGGCTGATACGCTCATGTCGGGCGGCACTCCTGACGGGGATAGTGTATCGGTTTCGGTATCGTGTCGGCCAAGGATTTACATATACTACTGTCGGGCATTGCTGTCACGCACTCGTGTCGCGTATCTACATCGGCCGATATCGGCCCTCAGTGCCGTCCGGTACAGTCCTAGGTGAACCGATCCCCTCCCTCTCGGGATGAGGAAGAGCTCACCTAGTGTCGCCCGGTACGAGCACTGGGGCACGATATGGTTGCTCTCACACTTCTCTCGCAGATAGCTCAAGTCCCCAACTGTCCGAACGGTGAACTGGCCAGCCGTCCCGACCTATCCAACCTGTCTTTTCGGCTTCCTGTAGCTGTTATTTATAGTCAGCTGGTTGGTGAGAAAACACGGTGCTCGAAGCGCCACGTAGCTCCCTTATACGCCGGTCGATGGCCGATACAGGCATATCTCGGCGCGAAGTGCTGGCTATTGGTCACGTGATGGGCGGCACGCCTGCCGGTGGGTGGTCATGTCGCTCGACGAGCTGGGTCGTCGAGCGGCTTTGGCTCCCTTTCGGGTAGAAGGTGTGTCGTCCGGTACGTCCCTTTCGCTAGGCGCCCTTCTCCGCCGATCATTCTTGTGTCGCCCAGCCCCTGTCGGGCTGGGTTGTATCGGGCGTCAGGAAGGTCGAGACGGGCTTAGACTTATTGTGGGCCGGAATCGGCCTTATTGCACAAAAACAAGGAAAACTCTGTAGAAGATAGGAAAAAGTGGAATAAGAGCGTTGCTTGGCCAATTATTGCGAAAATGCTAATAAAATAGAGGAAAATAGCAGAAAAGGGTAGTTTTGATAACAGAATAAAGGGCAAAAACGTCACAAAATTTGGTGTTATCAACTCCCCCAAACTTAGCTTTTTGATTGTCCTCAATCAATATTTAAACTAGACTTTGTGTTGCTTCTTCTTGCACAGCAAAACTTTAAGGCTAAAGGGTAGCACAAGATTTGCGATGTCTTGGAGGTAATGCTGTCTTAGAGCGAACAAAAGACCTTGCCCTACTTGCCTTATTCTTTAAGTAAAAATTTTCTTCTCCACAGCTTCAGCGAGACTTTGGTGTATGATTCCGAAGTTAGCTTCCACACCAAACAGCTTTATTTTAAGGGCAGAAAGTTGTGTATATGGTAGGCTAAGGCTTTTTGGGTTTTTCTTCTTGTCTCCCATCAGTCCATCCAGGTAAGGGTCCGTTAACGGGCAAGTGGTCCCTGCAGTCCAAACCAGTTGGCTTTAGAGCAGTGATTTTACATCCTACGTACCACTGCCCCAGATCTACCATGCCTAAAGATGGGTACTTTTGGAAGACAAGGGTGTATATATATTTTTTTTCTTTTCTTTTATCGGGCACAACTCTCATACTTTTATTCATGCTCATAAGGCTTCTTTCTCTTTTTGGGATTTT
Organism: Alisma plantago-aquatica; assembly: GCA_963693085.1. Lineage (NCBI taxonomy): Eukaryota > Viridiplantae > Streptophyta > Magnoliopsida > Alismatales > Alismataceae > Alisma > Alisma plantago-aquatica. The sequence goes on along the minus strand of OY856409.1, from coordinate 1,171,170,879 downwards.
TGCTGGGTAAGGGAAAACAAAAGAGATATCTGCTATTTGGGCAGCTTTTTCCTTCTCCATACTCGTCTCTTAGCTGTTTGCGAGATTATTATTTTTCGAAAATTTTGGATGGCAAGGCACAATCTTTTGTTTGTCTGAGACAACATTATCAGAAAGATATGACAGAACATGTAACTCGTTAAATATACAGAAGGTAAACTTTGCAAGAAGTCACAACAGGTTTTTATTATTATTACAGCAACTTTGTACATATGCATAGGGACAGGAAATTTGCAAAAATTTCAAAAAATTTTGGTATAAACATATATATGTACACATGATATAGGAAAGAACAAAAGGATAAAGAACAAAAGAATAAGGAATTTAAGTCAGAGAGATCAGGAGATTTTTGTACCTCCCTCACTGGTACATGGTACCCCCCCCCCAAACTTACTCCACACTCTGTCCCAGAGTTGTGAAGTGGATGAGGTAAGGAAATGTTAATCAGTGAGGGTTAGATGATCAGTGCGCCTGGGCTAGATAAGAGCTCCCACACATATTCTCCTCTTTTGCTGTGATAGTCGATGTGGAGGAGCTGATCAGGCGTTGCCTCGTTTGCCATCCATTCCAGGACGAAGACGCCGCAGTCGTTGGATAGTTGAATTTGCTGCGGGCTGCGGTGGCAGAACTGGAGTTCATGCCAGCTTCCTGCTTGCATTCCCAGAAATGGTTGTATCAGCGTTGCTATATCGATATAGTACTTTCGTACTAATCGTTCAAGAGATGTCAGCGCTGTCGATGTACAAGGCACTGGATGGTCTTTATTGCTGTCCGAGCTGTTGTAGAAAATCCCTGCTCGTTGTTGGGTGTACACCGTTAAGAGCGTCCAGTGGTTGTTGTGCAGGATTGGAAGGAGAATGGTATCCGGGACTCTGCATTCCAATTCTGCTAGGAAAGCTTCTTTTGCCCCTTGTTCATCGGCTAGGCAAATGTCGTTGAACAGCATTGGATCTGCTATGTATGCGTGTTTAGACTTATTTCGCAGTATCTGGATGTAGGCGACCGCCACAGATAACGCTAGACACCCTCCCGGGACGGGCGCAATCTGTATGTCGGTTGGTGTGCCGCCCGATCTGGTCTGGAAAAAAAATTTTGCTAGACCAGACTTCGCCCGACCGATACAAGATTTTTCGGGACAACACTCTGAAGTAAAACCCACTTAAAGAAAGAGGCGACATGCGGGTAAAACATCATTGTCCTAAGGCAAAACCCGGCCTCAGATGGTATTTACCCATCCTGGCAAATAAAACTAAAGCGGTGGCCCTTAAAACAAAAAGAGTCAGCACACGTGCGCATGCACTGACTCGGGCCTTATTACAGTCCATAATGTTTGTAATGTCTGTCTTGCAAATAAGTAAATAACATCCTATTCTAGGAAAATAAAAGCACGGGCTGCCTCCCGAGGAGCGTTGCATTTCCTGTCTACAGCTAGACGTCCTTCAGCTTCTTCATCTTGATCTATCTTTTAGCTGGTTCGGTGTTAGACGGGATCTTCCCTACAAGATTCTTCATAATTTCGGCGAGCTGCGCTAGCTGCTGGTCGATTTGGCGCTGATGTGTCTTCATATCTGCCAACTGGACCTGTAATGAGTTCAAAACCCCCGAATTGGATAGTGCACTTTGCGCTAACTGGTGATTAACGGTGTCCTGCTTCTTGACAAAATCGAACAACTGGCCGATCACTTCGGATTGGTTCACCCCTTTCTCCTGTTCACGGGGCGGGCCTTGGTACTTTCCTGGTGCTTGGAAATTACCTTTTGCTGGCTGGAACTGGCTGTTCTTGGTGTATTGGCCTGATCCCCCTCTCTTTTCAAAAGGTTGCACGGGCCTGGCCGAGGTGTTTAGCTGATGCGAGTTCTCGGCCGCATCCTTGTTGCCATAACTAAATCCAGGGTGGTCTAGTCTTTTGAAGCCCATGTAGGATACATTCTCGATCCTTTCTTCTTCCGATTCGGAGTCGTTGTCGGTGCTGGGTTTGGTGTAGATACAGCTGTCTACCCCATGTCCTCCTTCACCGCAGGTAACACATTTCATGACTTTCTCAACTTGCTTCTTCCCCTTTTCGCCATGATCCTTCAGTTGTTTCACATCTGTTGCTATCCTTTGAATCTGAGAAGTTATGTTTTCCAGAGCCTTGGACTCAAGAGAGATTCCTTCCCCTGCCTTCTTCGCCTGCCCTCTATCGGATCTATCATAGTCAACATCGGCCTTCAACTCAGCCATGTTCCTAATGATCTTTTCGGACTTGCTCGACTTTTTCCCTAAGAAGTCACTTCCTGCTGCCGCATTCAGCGATACCCTTTCATCGGGAGTTAGCCCATTGTAGAAGGTGGAGACTAGGAAACCCTTCTTGAAATTGTGGTGAGGGCAGTCCCTCTGATATTCTAGATATCTTTCCCAGGCGTCGTGGAGGTTTTCATTTGGCTTTTGCGTGAAAGACGTGATTTTTAACTTGTTCCTCATCGTCTTCTCAATGGGGTAAAACTTGTTTACAAATGCGTCAGCCAGTTCTCCCCATCATTCAGCGCTTGGTGGGATAGCCCAAGGTACCATGATAGAGCCCTATCCTCCAAAGAGAAGATGAAACCCTTGCAGTAAATGACCTCTTGGGGAACCCCTCGCATCTTTATGGTGTCGCAGATATTTTTGAAAGCATCAAGGTGATGGTAAGGGTTGTCACTCTTGGCACTCCCCCTGAAGCTTTTATTCTGAATCATGGAGATCACAGATGGCTTGAGCTCAAAGTTTGTAGCATTGAACCTTGGGATGATAACAGGGCACCTTGATCTATTGGCCTTTGTAGAAGCCAATTCTCTCAGAGTTTTTTCTTCTTCCACCGAGTCGTCATTGTTGCTGGCGTCTCGGCGTCGCTCCGGATTATCATGATTCCTCCTGTGTCTCCGATGACGTCTATGCTGATGATGCTCTTCCTCATGCCCTGGTGATTCTGGATCTTCTTGCCGCTCATCATCACTATACCGGTCGTTGTTTGGTGGAGGCGAAGCTGGCCTCCTTCCTTGGCTTTCGTTTCCAGAAGGTGGCTCCACGCGAGGAGGCATGGTTGATAGACTCGGTGTTCAGTAGATCAGAGTACCTGAAAACCGCATAAAAATCATGTTTAGAAAATTTATAATTGGAGTAAAGAATAATGCTTAAAGTAAAAGAAAAAGAAAAAAGAAGAAGAAGTGTTGTCAAGCCTATTTCTAAGCTTGAGGCACGGGAGTGTAGTTAGTGGATTCGGATTCGTCAACAGTGCCATTTGCCTTGTCCTCGGCAACGGCGCCAGAAAGTTGACCGGCCTAAATCGCGCGTCCTAAAATTGGAGGCGTATTTGAGGTAGTCGAGCCTTCGCATTTATAACCCGAATCCTTCTAGGCCCCCACAACTTTGTTTACGGGGTCGAAGTAGTCATACGGGGTTGAACACAGGGACATGGTGGGTTGTGTTGATGACTCTGAATCGACACTCTACACTCCGGTAGGTATAAAGAGATATTAAAATTCCCCTAAGGGAATAACAAGATGTCACGATTAAATCAAAGAAAACTATCTCCAACTGGAGCTACAAGAAAGATTAAGATTTTTTCTCATTTAGTAGTTTTTAGGAATTTTCATGCAACAGAAAATAGAAAGATAGACTGCAGTTCAAGGCGAAATGCAAGGGATAAGACTTCAGTAAGACAAGCGGTAGCAGTAACACCCGGCACCCCTCCTCTCAGAGCGGGTGCCTCTAACCAAGCTTCAACACCCCTCTCGAGGTTGCTGTTCTCAAGTCAGAGTGGAATGATACTAAAACAAATCCGTTCCGGGCACTCTCGTACTCCAGAATCGGACCGAACACTAGAGCCACAACCCAACTCTCGAAGTAGTTGCGACGGGAAAGACGATTCGGTAGCTAAGTGAAACGCGATCCAAAACATGCGAGCTAGAGTTCAGATATCCAACACAGCAGTTACCCAATCATAAGGCATCAAGCATTAAACAAATTGCAATTAAGCATTTCTATTTCCATAAGCAATTAAGGGTCTTAATACAATGCTGAAGTAAAGAATTTAAATAACAGAATTAAAGATAGATGTCGCCTTCTTGATGTAGAAGGGCGACAGGCTACTACTACTCCCATCCCGATACCGTCCAGGGACCTATCCTGGTACAGCCGTGTCGGGCGGCACGAACTCTCGAACGGCACGCCTGACGGACGACTATATCGTTCGAAGACCCTGGCCGATAGCTCATGTCGGGCGGCACGCCCTCTCAGGCGGCACTCCTGACGGGGAGAGCGTATCAGTTTCGGTATCGTGTCGGCCAAGGATTTACATATACTACTGTTGGGCATTGCTGTCAGGCACTCGTGTCGCGTATCTACATCGGCCGATATCGGCCCTCAGTGCCGTCCGGTACAGTCCTAGGTGAACCGATCCCCTCCCTCTCGGGATGAGGAAGAGCTCACCTAGTGTCGCCCGGTACGAGCACTGGGGAATGATATGGTTGCTCTCGCACTTCTCTCGCAGATAGCTCAAGTCCCCAACTGTCCGAACGGTGAACTGGCCAGCCGTTCCGACCTATCCAACCTGTCTTTTCGGCTTCCTGTAGCTGTTATTTATAGTCAGCTGGTTGGTGAGAAAACACGGTGCTCGAAGCGCCACGTAGCTCCCTTATACGCCGGTCGATGGCCGATACAGGCATATCTCGGCGCGAAGTGCTGGCTATTGGTCACGTGATGGGCGACACGCCTACCGGTGGGTGGTTGTGTCGCTCGACGAGCTGTGTCGTCGAGCGGCTTTGGCTCCCTGTCGGGTAGAAGGTGTGTCGTCCGGTACGTCCCTTTCGCTAGGCGCCCTTCTCCGCCGATCATTCTTGTGTCGCCCAGCCCCTGTCGGGCTGGGTTGTATCGGGCGTCAGGAAGGTCGATACGGGCTTAGACTTATTGTGGGCCGGAATCGGCCTTATTGCACAAAAATGAGGAAAACTCTGTAGAAGATAGGAAAAACTGGAATAAGAGTGTTGCTTGGCCAATTATTGCGAAAATGCTAATAAAATAGAAGAAAATAGCAGAAAAGGGTAGTTCTGATAACAGAATAAAGGGCAAAAACGTCACAAAATTTGGTGTTATCAAACACCTTTCGAGATGTGGAAGGGATGGAAACCTAGTTTAAGACATTTACATGTATGGGGATGTCCAATGGAGGCACACATTTATAATCCACATGAGAAGAAACTTGATCCAAAAACCATTAGTGGCTTTTTCATTGGGTATCTAGCAAGACCAACGGGGTTCAGATTTTACTGTCCTAATCATACTACTAGAATTGTAGAAACCGCTAATGCTAAATTCCTTGAGAATGGCGAAATTAGTGGGAGTGATAAAATTAGAGAAGTGATCATTCGAGAAATAAGGGCACCGATACCAATTTCATTGCCCTCAATTCTGACTGACATTGTTACACCTAATGTTGTTGATCCAATCAATAATATAGAACAAAATGTCAATGATCATCCACTCCATAATGGGCCTATTGGTGCCATTCAACCGAATGTAAATGCAACACCTGCAATAGAATTAAGAAGGTCTACAAGAAATAGGAAATCAACTATTTCATATGATTATTTGTTGTATTTATAAGAATATGAATTTAACATAGGGATGGATAAAGATCCGGTTACGTATTCACAAGCCATGAAATATGAAGATTCTGAGAAATGGATCGATGCCATGTGTGATGAGATAAACTCTATGGATGCAAACAAAGTTTGGGAGTTGGATGATTTCCAGAAGGACATAAGAAAGTCGGTTGTAAGTGGGTCTATAAGACCAAACGTGACTCTCTTGGTAAAATCAAACGACATAAAGCTAGACTTGTAGATAAAGGTTTTAATCAAGAAGAGGGCATTGATTATAATGAAACATTTTCTCCAATTTCTAAGAAGGATTCTTTACGGATCATTATGGATTTAGTAGCTCATTTTGACTTAGAGTTACATCAGATGGATGTGAAAATGGCTTTTCTGAATGGGAGTTTAGAAGAAAAAGTCTACATGGCTCAGCCAGAAGGCTTCATTATAGATGGAAAGGAAAACATGGTTTGTTTGTTAAAGAAGTCAATATATGGATTAAAGCAAGCTTCATGTCAATGGTAAATTAAGTTTTATAGTACCATCACTGCCTTTGAGTTTACTGAAAACATTGCTGATCAATGTATATACCTAAAGATAAGTGGGAGTAAGTTTGCATTCTGGGTTCTATATGTTGATGATATTCTAATTGCTAGCAACGATCTTGGTTTATTACGGGAAACCAAGGATTTTCTTTCTCAAATTTTTTAAATGAAAGATATGGGAGAGGCTTCTTATGTGATTGGGATAGAAATATTCTGTGGGATTGTCTCAGAATGCTTATATCAAAAAAGTTTTGGAAAGATTTAATATGGCGTCATGTGATTCTAATGTTGTTCCAATTCAGAAAGGGGATAAGTTCAACTTCAGTCAATGTCCTCAAACTAAATTAGAGTGTGATCGAATGAAAGAAATCCCTTATGCTTCTCTTGTAGGAAGTTTGATGTATGCACATGTCAGTACTAGACCAGATATCAGTTTTGTAGTCAGTATGTTGGGTCGTTATCAAAGCAATCCAAGCATTGATCATTGGAAAGCTGCAAAGAAAGTGTTGAGGTACTTACAGGGAACAAAGAAACATATGCTCACATTCAAGCATACTGATCACCTTGAAGTGATTGGTTAAACAGATTCAGATTTTGGTGGATGTGTGGATACTAGGAAAAGCACTTTTGGTTATGTGTTTGTATTAGCTGGAGGTGCCATTTCGTGGAAGAGTGCCAAACAAACCATCATTCCATCGTACACCATGGAGGTTGAATTTGTAGCATGCTTTGAGGCTACAGTTCAAGCATCATAGTTGCGGAATTTTATTTTAGGGCTCAGAGTCATGGATTCTATTGCTAGGTCATTGAAAATTTATTGTGATAACGCCACAGCTGTATTCTTTTCAAAGAATGATAGGTATTCTTAGGGTATAAAGCACATGGATATGAAATATCTATCAGTCAAAGAAGAAATTCAGGAGAAGAGAGTGTCAAATGATCACATTAATATGAGTGCTAATATAGCAGATCCATTTACTAAAGGGTTGCCACCCAAGACATTTAAGCAGCATGCGGAAATAATGGGTCTTGAGGGTAACCAATAGCTTTTCTTAATTTGTGGATTGCTATGTGCTTTTGTAATGACATTATTTGAGTATTCATTATTGGAACTTTTGAATTTTTCTGTTTCATAACATGACTCGTTTATGTACATATTATTGTAATGTATGATAACAGAAATAGTCTTTCTTAAGACATTACATGGACAATTATGATTGCTTCACTATACAGAATTGGTTAATTTGATTGTTGGTCAGTGGTACATGGAATGAGCTATGTTCTTTAATTAATGTAGAACCACTATGACTCTCATCAATGATTTGGGTTAACCAAGGTAATTAAGGTAAACCCGTCATATATATTATTTCAGCATTTATGCGTGCCTTATGTTTTCACGTATAACACCATAAGCAAATTGTCATATGGACCAAGTGGGAGACTATTATAAATTTCGTGACCCAACAAGTCCCAATTATTATGGACTTGTGGGTATTTCGAAATTAAATAAAAGTATTTATTATGTGGCCCATATAACAATCATGGTTAAAATAGGAAGTTGCTAAATTAATAGATTTAGGTTTTAATATAGAAGATATTCTCTATTATCTAACAACCTTGATGGACAGTTGAAATTTAATCCTATAGAGAAATATATCCCTCTCTTCCTATAAAAATAACCCGAGATCCATCTTAGGGTTATCTCATGAAACACACTTATGGCTTACGGCTTAGGCGAAGGGAGAGGAGATGCATTTCAGATCTAGAGTTTTACTTCAACATGATTTCACCTTGTGTATTCAACAATGTCTATGGGTTTGTTTCTACATTATTAGTTACTAGTTTATGATCAAGATCCTATATCATAATCATGTCCATGTTATCCATGTTTACAAATCATAGAATGAGTTAACAAGAGGGTCATCAGCCCGATGACAACAACCGCATGTGATGCGGTGACGCAGAAAAATCCTAAACCCAGACTGGCCCAACCTAGTTGTTGTCGTGTTGTTTCCAAAACTCTTTAGGAAATGCTCACCTTTTGTTTCTTCCCCACTGTCCTATTCAGAAAACCCCAAACCTCCCCCACGGATATATGTTCCCTTTCACTCTTGTGCCCTAGCACAAGTGCAAGCATGCATCCTCCCTGTCACTATCTCTGACGGGTTTACAAGCACAGCAATAAGGATACATTCTCCTTGCCCCATATCTATGGGTCGCCGACTCAAGGCCGAGTTGAGGTGTGAGTCCAACACCGACCCCAATCATCTTCCTACCTTGCTCTTCTCCACGAACCTACATCTGGACCGCTCCCCACTTCTCTGCCAATGAGAAGGTCGCCCGAGATGGCTCTACGAACCTGCATTATTTGGAGAGACTAGTGAACGCACACGTACACATGCACATACCATAGTATAAATGCCTAATTTACAAAATAAAAAATACAAATAAATTATTATGTTAATTAATAAGATAAAGATAACTATGAATGTAAATATGAGTTTTTATTTTAAAGTATGACTAAAATTGACAATTTTAAAGAAAATACTGCCTAATGTGATATGTCCAAGTCATTGTCATTTTTATTTTTACTTCTAAAAGTAATGTGTGGTTTATTGTAGCACACAGTCATTAGATTAAAAATAAACAAAAAAACTAAAGACTTTAACATAGAGAAGTGTTCTATTGAAGTTAAGTTACCACATTATAATTTTCTATTTTACAAATAAAAGACAATGATGTATTATAATTTTAATAAATAATATAAAAATAATTTTGATATTTATATATGTGGTAGTTATGTTTATTTTAAATAAAATAAAATTGAAGATTTTTAAAAAATGCCTTCTGATGTAATATGTCCAAGTCATTGCCATTTTTATTTTTATTTTTATTGTTATAAGTAATACGAGGTTTATTTTTAGTAAAAAAATCATTACATTTAAAATTACCAAAAATTCATATTTTAGAGTTTGACAATTTAGCATTAGAAAATGTCATGTCCAAGCTATGTTTACAAACAATATCATTTTTTTTAGAAATAGTGTTTATCTTTTAGACAATAATTTGTCTTAATTGGGCAATGTTATAGTGTCATTAACTCTTTTTATTTTTTTGAATGAAAGTGAGGTAATACTATTGGAAAAAATAACTTTATAAGTATTATTTATACAATTTGTATATTGAAAGAATATTATTCTTAGAATTGGTTTGTTTATAGTTTGGTTGTTTATTCATTGAGCATGAATCTTAGATAATTGAAAATAGAGAGAGGTAGATTCCTATTGGGGAAATAACATCATTTAAACTAGGGTCATTGGGTTGGATGAGATAAAAATCTGAGGTAATTGTGGATAGCATAGTCTTTTGAAACGACTTAGAGATAACTAGGAATAATAAAGAATTTGATTATATTTATTTGGGGTTATTTTTGAATCGACTAATGAAAACAGTAGGAGAGCGAGTGATAATTTGATGGAGAATAATTAAGGATTTTCCTCTAGGAATAAGAAACAACTTGACATACTTGAAGATAGAGAAGAGGTTAAATAAAATTATATACTATGATTGGGTTGGAAAGTTAATTTCATAATGATTAGTTTTGTCATAATGGAATTGTTTTCTAAGAAAATTGTTTTTGTTATTACTGAATTGATAACAACAACCTTTTATAAATTAAGAAATCGATGATACATTGATGATTTTATTTATTGGATGGCTATTTATAAACATAGGGTTGTTGGAAAGAGAAAGAGAGAGTTTGGGGTCATTATAGAGATAAGTAAAGAGGTTTTGTAATATGAGTAACTGGAGGGAAAGAGAGTTATCGGTAATTTAAGACTACAATCTAGAGTGTAAAAGGGTGGGGAGATAAGTCTGGGGTGATGTTTAAATGTCTGTCAGACGGCGATAAGTGTCTTGTGGTGGTTAAAATGGGATATAATCCATTGTTTTGTTTTGTAAAATTATATAATAATATTTGAGGAATAAAATGTAAGAGAGAGAGGTGAAGGTTGGTTGAATTTTGTTATGTTGGTATTATAAATTGATATTCTATTATTAAATTATCTTCAAATAGTTCTAGGAGACTATTTTGGATGGATATTCATATATTAATCTAAATATCTCAATTGACTTTCTATTCACTGAGTGGTTCCTCCATGTTCTGATTTCAAAATACCTCCAACTGTGGCACACCAAATTTTCCTCTAATTTCATACTGATTAATTAAAATGAATTTGAGTTATACTTTTTTTTCATTGCTCTTTTAGTTTAGTAGGGTACCATAATTTAAGAATCAAAGAATTAAATATGGGACTGAGATGCTTTTGTAACTTACCTTTAAAATTTGAACATCATCTACAAGTAAGAAAATATGTGTATATGAGCATATTATCACGTATTTAGGTTTAGTTGTTATATTAAGGCTTAGCATATATTTAGGTATATTGTTATATACCTTGAAAAGGGTATACGTTTATATAATCTATCAAGGTTTATTAGATCTTATTTCTTAATTGTTGTCTCCACAACTTTTCTAACAATTTTACCTATCATTTTTATTGCTTGAATAGACTGAACAGTTCTTTATAAGATAAAAGAGTAAGATGGATTGTTATCTAATGAGATAGCCTGATGCCTGGTAACAAAAGAATAATTTAACTGATTATATATTATATAAAGAAACAGTTGTCGATCAAACAACAACGATTGTGAAGCAAACATACATATTACTTTTCTATGTCATTCCCGCACAACAGAAGACATGATTTGTAAAAAAAAATCAGAGGAATTTTCCACTAGCTCTATGTCATCCCTCACTCGACTGTAGATAGCTTAGATTTTTTTTTTTTCATTATCTCTACAATCTCATTGATGTGTGTTGCATTCAAATTGAGAAGCGTGGAATATAAAGTAACGAATTAGACCTATGCATTTTCTTCAAGCGTTGATAAACTCATGGAAGATAAACTATATGTCATCTCGTTGTGTCAAAATGGGAGATCAAATTACTCTGCTCAAGCACCTTGGCTTCATGTACATATGTGATGGTTGATGACTGACAACTGGGAAGATGTACTTTAGGTCTTCAAAAATTACACTAGTTCCTCTGACTTCTGGTTTCAAAATACATCCAAGTATGGCACACATAATTATTTTAAGGATTAGAGACATATATACATATCTACAAAGCAAAAGAATAGGTGAAACAGTATAAATTATAAAAAGAATCAGAAAATATAGCTTATTGCTCTATGTATCAATTGAACCTGCACTTATAACCTAGTCACATAAAATTAGATATAGTCATTTAGTACATGGACTTGAGGGACTTTCATATCCGGAACACACACCTCTACCTTCTACCAGAAATTGCAAATGAGTTCTAAGTGACAAGATAGTGGAGAGAAAGGATGCAATAGGTATGTATCGTACCAGATGAAAATGTGCCACTACTTCGCACTGTGCAAAGCATAGCACACATATTTGAGGTTACTGTAGTGACTCCATCACGTAGACCTTAGTATCCACATTAGGTAATGCTCACACACTATAAGGTGGTAGGAGTATAGATGGAATAGTTCAATTATAATTGTTGTCGAAAAGACAACAGATAAGGAGAAACCAATAAATAAGAGATCTACATGAAGGCATATGTTGTGTTGCGGCCGGAGTCATTGCGCTTCAACTCAATCGTCTGAGACTGCTATCATCTTGGATGAGTCTTCGACATTATAGCATTGGTAGTTTCGACTAAGGCCCTCCTACTGTGCTTGGCTCAAGATGTTGGTATGCATGAAACAACCGTTTGACATTTGGTCTCGAAGGAGTAAAAAATTAAAACAAAAGAGTCAGGGCTATTCTACTTCCATGTGTGGCTAAAACTATAGCTTGATAGGATACATCCAATGTTCCCATTGGCACTACTGAAGATAAATAAACAACATCATATATTCAAGTATAAATTCAAACAATAACTAAAAAAAAGGCTAGATTAGAAACTAAGCAGGATTAGGACCATGAAGACAATAATTCATTGTTCCTTTCAAAAGCAAGGGATATCATCAATTGCTTCCCACACCATTAAACATGATGACCATGACAGAGTAATTACAAGAAAAGTTGAGCAACCGATGAAGCTCAAAATACATACAAAATAAACAGAAGCACGATTATTACCATTGTGCAAAGCATAGCACACATATTTGAGGTTACTGTAGTGACTCCATCACGTAGACCTTGGTATCCACATCAGGTAATGCTCACAAACTATAAGGTGGTAGGAGTATAGATGGAATAGTTCAATTATCATTGTTGTCGAAAAGACAACAGATAAGGAGAAACCAATAAATAAGAGATCTACATGAAGGCATATGTTGTGTTGCGGCCGGAGTCATTGCGCTTCAACTCAATCGTCTGAGACTGCTATCAACTTGGATGAGTCTTCGACATTATAGCATTGGTAGTTTCGACCAAGGCCCTCCTACTGTGCTTGGCTCAAGATGTTGGTATGCATGAAACAACCATTTGACATTTGGTCTCGAAGGAGTAAAAAATTAAAACGAAAGAGTCAGGGCTATTCTACTTCCATGTGTGGCTAAAACTACAGCTTGATAGGATACATCCAATGTGCCCATTGGCACTACTAAAGATAAATAAACAACATCATATATTCAAGTATAAATTCGAACAATAACTAAAAAAAAGGCTAGATTAGAAACTAAGCAGGATTAGGACCATGAAGACAATAATTCATTGTTCCTTTCAAAAGCAAGGGATATCGTCAATTGCTTCCCACACCATTAAACATGATGACCATGACAGAGTAATTACAAGAAAAGTTGAGCAACCGATGAAGCTCAAAATACATACAAAATAAACAGAAGCACGATCATTACCATTGCTTTTATGATGCAAGTGTTGAAATGAAAATGGTACTTCCACATGGAACATGAATTGTTTCAAGAAAATGAAAAGTGAGGTATATGAAGTTAGAGAGAGCAGTTATGTGGGGCGTGGTTTTAGAATGATAATGAATGGTCGCCTCTCACTTGTGGCAAAAAGTTCGGATTAGAGGATGTGGGATTTATACACATGAAGAACGTGATGTGTTTAATAAACCGCTAGTATTTTTTATCACTTTAATGGAGTGACACGTACACGAACTGAACGTGGAGTGGTAGCTTGAAAAACTGCTTCTCGTGAGGGGATTTGTGGAAGGAAATAAAAATGTTCACACTCAACCCATGACCTCCACAACTGAAAAGGAAACGCAAAAATTGGGAATTCCACTCGTAATCAAAGAATTACTTTTATTTACGAAAAACTTGCTGGAAAATTAGTTAAGGAGTGGTTGTGGAAAGTGAGTGAAGAGTAAAACGTGCAAAGGTTTATGGTGGCGTCAATTTAGGAGTGACATATTTTAGACTTTTAGAGGTAAAATTATATGGTGATTGCCTATCAAGGAGATGTTAAGGAAATAGAAGCTAGAAGAGAAGTACCAAGTTGGAAAAGAATATAAAAATGATTTAAATTTTTTCAAATATATAAATTGGTTTGCATTATGCATCACATTGGGACTCAAGTAATAAATGCACCGGTTTTTCTTTAACATGACTTAACAAAACATTTCCTTTTATTTTCACGAGACTTTGTTAATTTCAAAGTAGAGTTATCGTATTGGATAGAGAGAATGAGTTGTTATGAATGGTTTTAGATAAGGTCCATTGTGGGAAACATGGTGAGAAAGGGGAGCGAAGCCAGAGTTGGCGTGAATTGACTTGGCTTGGAGAGATGGAGAGGTCAGTTATGGAACACACTAAATTGTAGTTTTGGAGGGAGTGAAAATGTTTCTTAGACAATAGAGAAATATAAGGAAGAAGAAATGTGGTATAATGAGAGAGGAGAAAGAACATGATAATGTGTGTTAACATGGAGAGAGTAGGAACGACAGTTTGGGTAGAAGGAAAAACACTAATAATGATAAAACAAATCCTTCAAACAAGGAGGGAAGAGAGAGAGAGAGTCAAGGAGAGTGCATCATTTTAAAAATGGAGTAATTTGATTGGCTAATGTCATTATTGTAATTAATAAAAAACATTCACTCTTTTTATAGTTGTATAGATACGTAAACGAAGAAGGAAATTACGTCAAAAAGAACAATGTTATAGACATAGGGTAACATAGAACAAAATGAAAAACCGGAAAAGCAGGACAAATGTAAAATGGAAACGGGGTCGAGATTCACAGAAAAATTAACAGAGGCAGCGCCCGCAAGGTCCTCAGTGAGCATACACGTGCACATGCACGTGCATCATTGCATTAGCTCAACTTATTATTGGTACTTAAATATAAAGAAAATAAAAAAAGACTTATAGTGAAGATTGCATACTCATTCTTGAAATTGGCAACTCTCATGTTGTTATGCAACACATTTTCTTTTTATAAAAATATAAGTAGAATCTAATAAAGAAAAATATTTTTTCAAAAGTTAATCCATTGCAAAACTAATTTATAATTTTGTTTGCATTGTACCTAGCTAAAGTTAGAATAAATAAGGGAAATATGACCAACAATGTGATTAATAAGAAAATCTTTTACACAAACATTGTTTTGGATATACAAATTTATTTTTTTGAATAAGAATGGTTTGACTATCTTGTATAGCACTTGTCCTCCCCATCCAACATTTTTGTGTAGTTTTCTCCTCTTTATCGATGAGTCATATTGAGTGGCACATCTATTGATAGAAAATAAATAAACATTACCATTACAATTATGAATTTCATCAATGAAACATATGGATGTAGAAAATGAATTGATTTCATACTCTTTTTGAAGCAACGTGCTCATCTTGTCAAGGTTTAATCCAATTATATTTTAAAGTTTCAAAGCATATCTTGCAAAGAGGTAGAATACTTTTTCTTTCAGAAGATTGTAAAATTAGATATGTAATATTTTTTAAACAACAATTGAAAGTTATAACTCTAGTGATCTTAATTTAGTGATATAACTTTTGGTACACACTCCTTTAGAATTATGTATCTTTATTGAATTTCTACGATTTTGTATCTTGTCCATAGAGTTCAAATGTGTAAGAGAAGTTTCATAAATCTCTTCCACTTTTGGCTAAACTCAAAAATTTTCAAAAAACTCATAGAGTGAAATTAATAGTATGTATTATTTTATTTCTATTTTCAAGAGTGTCAATGAACATTCTCAGAGTTAAATATGAGTAGAGACACATTTAACAACACAATGTACACTACTACAAAAAATTACACAAAGACATCTAAAACAATTGAATGCATACTGTAAATGATATAGAGTAGGAAATATACATTAACATCATGCAAACATTATTATTATAAATGTGTAAATGTTTATAGATATATATATATTTATTTATTTATTTTTATTTATATGTCCATATAATTGGGTGGTTTGAGTAGGTGCAAAACAAAATCCAAGAGTGACATAAAAGTAATGTCAAAATTATTGTCTTAAAATACCCATGACATTATATTTTTTATTATACAATATGCTATGAGGATTAAGATTGGTATTTTCATAAATATATTGCAAGGATCTTGTTGAGCATTATTATAAACCCAACCCCTAGTGTTGTCTAGCTATATTTAGATGTTGATCTAACGGAAATCATGAGATAATGAAGCGGGGGGATTTTAGGAATCTCTATACTTGTAGTAGAGGGAGTACCATAAAGATATATATTATTAAATTATATTATTATATTGTCGTCTTATTTTAGTCCTTCTCCTATTCGTTGCCAACCTTCACTTTTCCGAAATGTCGAGTCAATGTTCATCACAATCCTGGTGGCATAAGAAAATAATTTATTGAAGTTTATTATGCTATTTTTATTTAATGAGAATAAGAATACAAATAATTGTAGAGGGAGAGAGTTATTGGATCACACAAAGAGTATGGGTGTGCCGATTGCAGGTTCGTTTAGAGAAAGAGTAAACAAGAGAAAGAGAATGACATTATAACGTCAACATTATTGTTTTAAGAAAGACACATGAGAATATGTTTATTACTCGATAATATTTACATACAGAAAAATGTTTTGTTTTGTTCTTTTTCTATTCATGCAAGGCATATCAAGTAAATTTATAAATTTCTTCCTATTTATAATCATTGTTACCTTATTTGTAGTTGTAGATAGAGATTTATTTTTAAAAATCATGAGATTGTAGATGAAGGGGTTTGAAGGAAATTTTAAAAAAGGAGAGAATTAGGGTCATCAGGGAGTTATTTATATCATAGAACTTTTTTATATAAAAAGAATTGAAAGTCTAATTTATAGCTTGGGACTCTGTGGAACTGCTCTAATTATCTGTTATGTATTGATTATTGTTAGTATTGCAATTATCGTTGATGTTGTCATTCGTACTTATTGTCTATTATTTCATTGAGAACAAAAAATTATTTGGATATAGAATAATAAATGGGTCATTGGAGAGCATTTAAGAATCAAAGAGTGTAGGGAAGAGAGTTATGGGTGGGTGTTTAAAAGTGTACAACAAATTGGTGAAGTGACTTTAAGAAATTGACAATAGTGGGATACAATATAATTTGAATAAATTTAATATGTTATATTTGGTATTCATGTCTGTGAGGGAATTTTATCTTTAGCATTAATGTCATATGTTATATAAAGTTGGTATTAAGAAAGACATGCATGATAAATTAGGTCAGTATATAAAAAATATAACACTATATCATTTTCTACCCATAGCTATATTAAGAATTTAAATAGAGTACTAAACTAGTGAGGAGGACAACCCTTTGTTAATCTGCCATTTGTTTTTTTATAAAATTTCTTGCACTGAATAAATCTTGTTATTTTGTCACCTCAAACATTTGTCCATTCTCTGGATACCGCCCTCTTTCACAACTCTCAACTCTCACCCACCGCACTCTTTCCTACCTCTTCACCAGATATTTCATCCACACCTCTTGTTTGACCATCCTCTATCGAATCTTTTCACTGAAGATTTCATCAATCTTGGTGTCTCTGTCTAGCCTGTCTGGTAACTCTTTCTCTTGACTCTCTACCTGACTATTTCATCTCAACCTTTATGATTTATGTCTGGACGATTTCATCACTACCTTATGTAACTTTATCTTCACACCTTCGTGATATCCGTCTAGCTTCTTTCTCTATACGCGGTCCATCCTCCCCATCCTTTCTGCTATGGAGGTCTACACTGTCATCGGCCTCATCAAGAAGGCGACCTCAGACTACCTGGAGTGAAGAGCATCACTGTCCTTGGAAAGTTTGATATCCCCATGCCTGCCTTGACCAGCTTGTCGAGGAGGCTACTGCGAGCCTCTGTGCCTTGGGAGTTAGACTCAGGTATTGTCATCGCTCTCACCTTCCCTAACACCATCAACATTTGTAGAAATGTTTTCAATCATGTTTTGAAATCTTTTGTTCGATTTCAATCCATGGGTAACAAACCAATGTTTGTTTTCACCCATTTTCCTCCTCAGAGCTCGTGATATTCTTTCATGTTGTGATGCGCTGCCACACCACTAGAGCACCTCTAAGCTCAACATCCCACCCGCAGGCTGATTTTCAACATCCACTCCACATCACTTTTGTTCGAAACATCTAGTCCTTCTACAAGCTTTCCCACACCGACTCCATTGTGACCCCCCTTCGCTTATTCCACGTCCATGGCCTCCTCGAAGTGCTCCTCTCCTCCCTGACCTCCATCACTTCTGTCAACCTCCCATCTTTCAGTGTCAACCTCCCATCTGTCGCCCGATTCTCAACCTCTAGCTTCTGGTCCAACATGCGCTCCTTGGGTGCCACATTGTTCACCACCGTGGCTACCATCCACCAGATTATCCTCGACACTCCAAATCTGTACCCGCAGACATTTCAAATTCACACCAAATCATCCTCCCAACTCTCCACCATACAATTTCACTCCTCACAATATTATGTCACTACTTCCTAGCTATGATGTCTGAAATTTGTCCCAGCTACAAAGCTTCTCGAAGATTCCTTGTTGTAGGTCTAGATCTACTGCAAAATGATGATATTGATGAAAATATGTTCATGTTTAGAGGAGGGGCAATCTCAAGAATTCATTTCAGCTAATAGGTAAGCCATGTATATATACAAAGTGAGATTTTGTCTTACTTCTTCTTTATTATGAACCTATTTTCCTCCATCTATCTTCTTTAATGGTTATTGCCCGCCAGGGTTCGTCAGCGGCTAGAAAATATGGGGATAGATGTGAATAAAACTGATGATATTGTTGCACACACCTCCAACAACGCACTCCACAATTTCACTCCACAAAGGGGTTTTAGAGGTTAATTGATCTTAGGAAGTACTTGGATAGTGTGTAGGCTCGTACATCCAATGTATTATCCTGAAATGGGTTTTAATGTATTATATTTTCCTTTTGTTATGCATTCACCCACTTGGTATACCATACTATTACAATTTTTCTTCATTTTAGCCCCATATTCATGATTCACTATCTTTGTGATGTAATTGAATTGTTCATTTGTAGCCTGATTTCTATTCTGTCTCCAAATCACCAGATCATGTAGTGCTCAATAACAAACACATATATAGTAACAACTACCCATTCTTTTCAATCCAACCCACTAAGTGAAACTTATTATGAATTATTACCCATATCATTTTTCTATTTGTTTTGTGGAATTTTGTGGTTATATTCTTGTCATTAATGCCAAATAATATCTATTTAATTTGAAATTATATTTCTACCTACTTGTGTGTACTTGTAATGTCTTTATTTGGAAAATCATCTTTTCTCTATAACTTTCTCGATACCTATCCCAACTTAAATGTGCATAATTGATTTTTAATTGATGTCTCTTGCCTTTGTGATGCTAAAGCAACCTATAACCAGATGACATGTGTAGTGATGCAAAATACACGATGAACAAAAACAACTACAATGAATTAGGAGTTGAAGCTAAAAAGATTTGGGTACAATTAGTTTATGCACTTTGTGTGAACCATGATAGATGGTGACAAACATGAAACATCAATAGTTGATTTTAAACATGAGTCAGGCAAGAAATTGGAATAACAATGTTACATGGTACACCCTTAATAAGTAACTTCTCTACCTCTTATTCAACAATATTTTCATAGAAGGTTTCTTCTTGATTCCTATTGGGGTGAGGGAAATCATTGAAATTTTCAATTTTTTCTATTTGTATTTATTTCTGTGATGGTTGTTGAAAAGTATGATTTCCTAAGTAGGTGCATTTATTTGGCATGATCTAAGGTGGATGGATAGAAACACGACCCAACTAATAGCCATTTAACAAAATATGGATTTCCACATACTTCAAAAGAGTTTTTATTCAAGAAAATTTAGATCTAATATTTTATGTTGGATGAATATTCGTGAAGTTTTTTATGGAATTAACTTTCATGTCCTTCTATTCACTCATTTTGGACAACATGTCTATGTACAAAAATATGATAAATATATAGTTAAATGAATCCACTTTTTATGACTTGGTTGACATTTCATGACTTGGTTGACATGACATGTAATAGGAACCAACTATTTATCATGTTGGATTCAGATTGTGTGAAAGTAATTCTTGAGAATTTTGGTTTGTTATATATAAATATTTTATTTATATGACGGTTGTTAATAAGAACTATCTTTGAGTAGGTACATTTACCTTGCAGGATTAATGGTTGATACTGATAAATGGAAATAAACTAAAAGCTAGATCAGGAATACTTACTAGAACATGTGTACTGCCCCTCAGTGAGGAACTTGCAAAGAAGGATTATATTCTTTGATCAAGGGAAGTGAAGGAAGTTAGATACAAATATATGATCATAAGAAAAAATCATAAGGTACAAGAACACAAAAGTGAAGCATTTTGTATTGCTGGTTTTTTACCTTTAAACACAAAGACGATAGAATTTTCTCTTTATGCACATGTTTAAATGATTGCTTTTTTTGTGGATAAGTAAAAAATTATAAACGTATTATTGATTCATTAAGTAGGTGCATTTAACTTGCAAGATCAATATTTGATAGGAAAAAATAGGAAGAACCTAAAATCTATATCAAGAAACATACCATAGCATGTAGCTGATGTACTGCCCCTCAGGGACACATTTGTAAGGTAAAGTGAAAGAAATTTGATCCTAGTCTAGCATTAAGAAAGATCAAGAGGTTAAAACCACATAATTGAAGCATCTTGAATTACTGGTTTTAGTTTTAGACACATAGAAGTCAATAAATTTATCATTCTACGCAAGTTGGAATGACTCCATTCTTTGTGAAATGATTAAAACATGAAAAACACATATGCTTATTCTTATTTTCAATGATGACTCCATTTGGATGGAAATGTAGCATAGAAAGATAAACTCAGATCATTTTCTCACTATTGGTCTTGCTGCTTATCAAGTGGTTTACTCTCTATTGGTCTTGCTTCTTCCTAGGAAGATGCTTCAAAAAAGGATGCTTGCTTCAACGGAGGGAAAGAAACTCTGGAAGAGATGATGTATCACTTATGGTTTGAGGTTTTCATTCTGCAGCTTAAGGTTCTCAGGTATGTATGGGTTTGATAAGAGTGGCGGTTGAGGGCTACCAAATTTCAGGATAAGTGGCTTCGTTGTAACTACTTTTATTTTGAATTTTGTAATTTTGCATCTCCCAAGTAAACCCTGGAGTTTGTAATCCATTTAAGAAGAGAGATATATTTGTTTCAACTTTCAAGCAATAAAATTTTGTACCTTGCTCATGAAATACATGACGCAAAAAATTGCTTAGACTTGCTCGTAAATATTTCATGTACATGTTTGATGATAAAGTTCAAACGAAATTTACTTTTAGGATGCAAATGTTTATCCTAAACATATTTCTTCTATTTAATATTTAAATAATTAGTTGTAGTTTAATAAGACGGAAACATGTACATCATTTTGTTGACGAAGCTATTGACTGGGTGGAATGTTTAGTTATTCAAGTTACAATTTGCGACGTGGGATAATAGATAGTGGGTACTTGAGGATGTGGTTTTTTAAAACTGAACACTAACAAATGGTGGGTACTTGAGGACGTGGTTTTTTTTAATTAAACATGATTGCGGCTACATAAATTTGGAGGTTGGTGAACTTGATGTTTTTAGGAAAAAGAAGCATTTAAACTTGAGAAAGAACCTGAGATGAGAGAGAATCAAGGATATCATAGCATTTTGAAAAAGTTGGGATGTGATTGGCAAGACGTTTTGGTAGTGTATGGGAATGGTTGTGCTGGAAATTTCTTCAAACAATCACATTTTTTATAGAAGTATATATATATATATATATATATATATATATATATATATATATATATATATATATCTGTGTGTGTGTGTGTGTGTGTGTGTGTGTGTATGTGTGTGTGCGTATATATATATATATATATATATATATATATATATATATATATATATATATATATATATATATATATATATATATACATATATATATTTAGAGAGAGAGAGAGACAGAGAAAGGGAGAGAGTCAGGCTAGAATACACTCGAGTGTATAGATCGCACGAATACACTCAAGTGTGTTTGCATATCAAGACTATTTTTTACAAAATGTAAACTATTGATCTTCACCATCATACTATAACTAGGCTACATACAACTTTTGATCCCATTTGGATGAGTGTAAGTCACTCATCCAAGGGCAACAAAATCGACACGTGAAACTAATTTGAAATGCATTATTTTTGCGATCTTTATAACATGACATATAAATGTCTAAATCAGCTCAACTTTTGCGTATGAGCTATTCACAGGATGTTTAAGAAGATCAACAGGTTAAATTTTTGAAAAAATATTGCATTATGAAAAACTACTTGAGTGTATTCAGCTCTGAATACACTCGAGTGTATTCTAGCCTGACTCTCTCTCTCTCTCTCGCTCTCTCTCTCTCTATATATATATATGTATATATATGCATGTATATATATAAATATATATATGTATATATATATATATGTATGTATATATATAAATATATAAATATATATATATATATATATATATATTTATATATGTTTGTACATATATATATCTATGTATGTATATATGTATATATATATATATATATATATATATATATATAACAACTCCAAAAGATATAAAATGTGTGGAATATATCCTTTATCACAACATTATAGTATGACAGTCTATTTATCATCCATTGAGAGGATTAAACTTCCACTAGGGCTAAAAAGTGCCCAAAGGCCATTTAGACCATTCACAATACTTTCCTTTAAGAACATCATTATCTTTCAATGCCTTAATAGAGGGTTCTACATGTCATCCACACACTAGTGGAATACCAAATAGCATAAGGATGTATGAATCATATGAGTTATGGCTTCACAAGAGTAACGTAACAGAGTTATCAATAGAAATATGAATGTATCCCTTCATCATTTCAACATCAATAGTAGAGAAAAGTATTATACTATCATCAATTTTCCATTACAAGAAAGGTTCTAGGATGTGGATTGGATTTAATCATAAATCATCATATATAGATAAACCATTGGTTTACTAGCACACCTAGGAAAACACCAAAGGAAATCATTGTTACATTTGCTCATTTAAGTAAACCTTCATTTCATTTAGATACTTAGGTAAATTAATCATAATTTCATTTAAGGACTTCGACAAACATCAACCCATCAGTTCATTGATGGAATTAACAAAAAATGAAAGCCATAGGCTCATTTAAAGACTTAGACAAAAACAACAATTCACGTACCAAGCATACCCATTGGTTCATCCTTGTACTCCGATAAACCATCAATTCATTTATGAATTTAGTAAGTGGAAACCATTGGTTCAAAGACAAAAAAACCATAAGATTATGTGCTAGATAAGACACCATTTTATTCCTCAAGTAAACCCATCGATTCATTGATGTACTTTGCTAAAAGTAATACCATCAGATCATTGATGTACTTAGCCAAAATCAATACAATCAAGTCATTAATGTACTTAGCCAAAAAATCATTTCTCAAACTTAGCACACTCTTCGATTCATTGCTAGACAAACAAAACCAGTGATTCTTTCATGAACTTAGCAAAACATCAAATCATATACTGAACATACCCATCAGATTATTGACATACATAACCATTGGTTGATTTACCAAGTCGTGTCATTGATTCTAATACTAAGAAAAACCATTGTTTCCTACCTTTAGAAAAACCTTTGTAACAAGGACAAAACAAAGCCATCAATTCTACACTAATGTAATCAGCTCTTTATACTTAAGAAAAACCCTAGTTTCATACAATCAAAACCAAGGTTATCCATGTCCATACTAGACAAAAAGTTTATATGATCTAAGGATAGTATAACAACACACAACCATCATGCATGTATACAAAGTAGTGCACAAAAGATCATCTCCTTCCATAATACCAAGTTTTAGGGAAAAATCTATAGAGAACAAGTTAAAACCAAGCAAGAAACGAGTTGAAGGTTATATAACTCGCCTCAAGATGAAGATGGATATCCAAAAAGCAAGTTATCTCAATGAGAGAAGATGGAAACCCTATCTTTGCTCTACTAATGCTCCAAGGTAGCTCCTTTCTTCAAGAATAAGGTAGATCTAGGGCAAAAGAAAATGAATAGGGATTCTTCATCCACATGCACGAGTTTCCATCATGAACTCTAGGGTTCCTCCTATGGATGAAGAGAGAAGAAAAAGAACAAAAACAAAACTAGATTAGAGAGGAAGATCTTACTTAAAAAGGAAAGAAACTAGGTTAGAAGGATCCAAACAACACTACAGAAACTTGATCCAAACCCTAAAGCAACATGCAACAATGATTCATCCAAGCTTCATCCTCAAGGAGCTCTCCTTCAAGCATATGATATTCTTGGACACCTCAAGCAGTAAGGAACAAGATGAGGGATATGAAGGGTTCATTTGGGAGAGAGGTGTGGGGTATATATATCCAAGATGAGAGAGAAAGGTTGTCTAAAGGTTGAAAAACTAGCTTGTCATGTATTGAAACCCAAAATCTATCTTTTGCATGCATATATGAACTCCGATCAGATCATTCACTAAGGACATCCATCAATTCATGCATTAGTGAAATCATCAAGATTTATCATTAGAGAACCCATCAGATTGTGCACCATACTAAGCGATTTAGCAAACCCTGATCTTCCATTGGATTGTGTACTTCAACTAGGATACCCATCGATTCTTGGACCTCAAGGGAGAACCATTAGATCCTCTAACACAAGGAGGATCCATCGAGTCAATCTCTCACATGGTGAAACCACTGAATCCTCATCACTAAAGGTGAAACCATCGATTTCTATTCTTAGGGGAGAAACCCTAAGTTCTCAACCCTAGAGGGAGAGACAAGCAAAAAATATGATGGTGCATGCATGCATCCAAAGGTGAAACTATATCAAACATTATGAAAATTATTACGAAGAAAAACATTCATGTGTTGAAATTAAATGCAAAACCATAGAAATGGGAAAATTGCATAAAAATCCATAGAAGCACATATATTATAAAAACTTTAGCAAACAAAGTTCAAACTGGACCAAACTTGAAACATAGCTTTATCACCTGATATTAAATAATAAAGTAAGGTTTTATTAATAAATTAAGAACCCAATTATGTTAATCAAGCATGTTTAACCATAATGCCAGGTCAAGAGTCTTACAATCATACACCCCTAAATCCTAAGAAAACAAGGATGGGTATGTTCTACACATCTAATCCTCTAACATTCATGTGGCTTCCTCCACCACACGATGATGCCATAACACCTTGACTAAGGTTATGTCCTTCTTCCACATCTTTTGTACACGCTTGTCTAGGATCAAAATAGGACCCTCAACATAAGAGACATCCACATCTTACTCAACCTCCAATGGTTGTATCATCTATTCTATATCAGGGTAACACTTCCTCAACATGGATACATGGAAACTATTATACGCAACCTATGCAAATCCATTGGTAACTCCATCCTATACACAATTTTTCCAACTCGTGTCACGATAGGGTAAGGTCTCATAAACCTAGGAGCCAACTTACCCATCTTACCAAAGCTCAACACACCTTTGTAAGGGGAAACCTTGTGATACACATAACCTCCAACTTGGAGCTCTAGCAGCCTGTGACGGTTATCAACATATGACTTATGTCTACCTTGAGCTACCTTCACTTCTTTTTGTATGCTATGATCTTCTTTGTAGTCTGCTACACTAACTTAGGACCTAGAAGATGATGCTCACCTGCTCCATACCAACAAAGGGGTGACCTATACCACCTACCATATAGGGATCCTATGGTGTCATGCCTAGGCTTATCAGGTATTTGTTATTGTAGGAAAACTCAGTTAGACTCAGGTAGGAATCCCAACTGCCAAAAATTTTAGGACACATGCTCTCAAAAGATTCTCCAATGTTTAAATGGTCATTTCTAACTTACAATCTATTACAGGTGAGAGGGTGTGTTGAACTTGAAATGTGACCCTACCTGCTTCTAATGTTCCACCTTAACTTGCTGACAACTAGACACTTGATTACAACTTTTCCACATCACGTTTCTACCCTGGGATGAGTACAAATCCTTTTGGTTACATTATACTATTAGTTTGCATTACACTTATCGAGGAATGAGCCTTCTCAAGCACCATATTCCTTTGACCTTTGATGTCATGAACCACTGTTCTATTATGGAAACACACTGTCTCACCATCTAACTCATGAAATACATCATGCTTCCCACTATCAAACTCAAATATGATGTTCATTATCACAATATCATCTTTCTATATATCTCTAGTTTGTTGTAATATTGCTGGTTTGTTTTGCAGTTGTGCCATCAATCCTACCAATAGAGATACTTCTAATTGTACATTCATCTATCAAAGCAATACTAGCATGACTAGCTTGTGATATGCCATGGATTAGCATCCACCAACAAATTGGAACAACAACCACCACTATGTAAGTAGAGAGAACGATTGCAGTAATGTTCATAGACGATGTGCATAACACACGTAGTCTGATGTTTATGGTTGCATAGGACTAGAGAAGAGTGATTGCTATGTGAGAAAGGAGTAAGGCATGTTGAGGAAGGAAGGAAGTGTGGCATTGTTGTGGTCTAACTGTAATTGCAGGCTGATGGAAAATAGTAAAGACAACACACTATTTCTTTTGGATTTCTAATGAAGTAGAAATTATTGTGCGAGAAGTGACGAATAAGTAACCACTTTGTCAAGACTACAATCATTCCATGCTCCATGTTTCAAGGAACATGATCAAGGACGTCGATGGGATGCAGTCATGATTTATAATGAGTGAGATATAGGGGATATATGCAAGAAGTTCGGATAAATTATTGAGGAAAATGTTTAATTGGTTGTGGTAAGTAGAAAATATAAAGATTTGTTATGTTTGCAATGACAAAGAGAGAGAAATGAAATGAAGAGTAAAGGTGGTGAGAATGGGGGATAAAACTAAGGAGTACTTGTGTCCGAGGAGAAGGGGAGAAAATGGGAGTGGGCAATGTGGGGGGGGAGTTAGAGTGGCTTTTGGAGTTCAACATTGAATTAGTCTGAAAATTCCAAAACAAATAGAGAAGGACAAGAGATACGGAGGGGCAAGGATTTTAAAAACATATTCTGATTGGTTAGTGGAATTATTGTTGTTAACAAAAAAAAATCACTATTTTTAAAGTAATATATATATATAGAGAGAGAGAGCGAGAGAGAGAGTCAACCTAGAATAGACTTGAGTTTACAAATTACAACATACACTCAAGTGGTGTTTACTTGTCTAGACATTTTTCTGACAAATCCAAACTATTGATATTCATTGCTATAACAAATACGATCAAGATGAAGAACTTGAGCTCAGTTGGAATTTTTTAAGTTACTCTTTAAGGGCCAGTGAAATGAACCCAAAAAACTAATTTGAATTTGCATAATTTTTATCATATTTATATGCATGACCTACAAATGTCCACATGAGCTCAAATTTCATATGTAGTATGTCCATATGATAATTAATAATATCAATGGTTTAAATTTTCAAAATAAATATTGCATTATGGTATGAGACTGGATTGTATTCCGTTTCTGGTACACTCGAATGTATTCTAGCCTAACTCTCTCTCTCTCTCAATATATATATATATATATATATATATATATATATATATATATATATGCATACATATACATATACATACACACACATATATATACATATATATATATGTATGTATGTATGTATATACATATATATATACATATATATACACACATATGTATACATATATATATATATATATATATATATATATATATATATATATATATATATATATATATATATATATATATATATATATATATTCATCTGAGACATGGCCTGCACCGCTCTCCAAAACATTGGGATCAATATGACAAGGATATTCCCTAGTTGTACCCGCAAATACTCAATAGTATAAGACTTTGGGTTTCCCTTCTAGAATACACATTTTACTATCCATCAAGTCCTAACACTGGAATATTTCTACAAACATAAGACACTACATGTTTAGGGTTTCACTTGATTAGTTAAGACAATTAGGTAAATTTAGGCTACATCAATCAAGTTACAAATAAAATACTAGATTGTTTCTGTAAGAATCATTGGTAAATAACAAATCCCAAAGATATAAATTAAATGTATGGAACATATTTGTTATCAAAACATCATAGTGTACCAATCCATTATCACCAATGAAGAGGCTTAAAGTACCATTAGGTCTCAAACATGCACAAAGGCCATTTAGACCATTCACAATACTTTCCTACAAGAACAGCATTATCTTTCAACACCTTTGTGGTGGGTTCTACATGTCATCAACACACTTGTTGCACACATACTTACCATAAGGATTCATAAATCATATTAGTTATGACATTCCCAAGAGTAACATAATAGAATTACCTTTAGCAATATGGATGTATCCCTTTAAAATTTCAACAACAATAGTAAATAAAAGTATTAAACTATCATCAATTAGCCATTGCAAGAAAGGTTAAGAGATGTGGATTGGATTTGAATCACAAATCATCATAAATAGGTAAACACTCAGTTCATTATCACACTTAGGAAAACACTTAGTCAAACCATCATTTCATTAGCTCGCTTAGGTAAACATTCATTTCATTTACATACTTAGGTAAATCATCGTTTCATTTAGGTACTTAGCCAAACATCAACCTGACAGTTCATTAACGGACTTAACCAAAAAGCAAAGTCATTGGTTCATTTAAAGAATTAGCCAAAAACATCAATTCACATACCTAGCATACCCATCAGTTCATCCTTGTACTTAGATAAACCATTGATTCATTTATGTAATTAGCAAAAGGAAACCAATGGTTCAAGGACAACAAAATAGTTAGATTATGTTCTAGATAAAACATCATTATATTCACCAAGTAAAGCCATCAGTTCATTTATGTACTTAGATAAAAGCAATACTATAATATCATTAATGTACCTAGCATAAAGGAATACCATTAGATCATTAATGTACTTATCCAAAACATCATTTCACATACTTGGCACACTTGTCGATTCATTACGGGACTAAAAAAAAAACCATCAATTCTTTCATGAACTTAGCAAAACATCAAATGATATAATAAAAATACCCATTGGATTATATACTTACATAACCATTGGTTCATTTCCCAACTGGTATCATTGATTCTAAAATCAAGAAATACCATCATTTCCTACCTTTAACAAAACCTTATTTAAAGGACAAAGCAAACCATGAATTTCTACTCTAATGAAATTATTTCTTTATACTTAAGCAAAACCCTCATTTCTAACCATCAATTCCAAGGTAGTCCATGTTCATACTGAAAAGGATCTAGAGGGGGATGAGAACAACCTTATAAAAATTAAAGCAAAAATGAATTAAAAAGGAAATCAACCAAAATGGAGATACGATTTAGAGTCATTCTGTTTAAGATGTCAGTCCATTACCTAGTTGTTTCCATCTAGGATCTTGCATAAAATAATTTATTAACTTATCGATTAGGAAAAATTACAAAAGTATGTATTGAAACTAAACCCTTTTCTTTATCGGTCACAGAGGAGTACCACACAAACATCTTATTTAACAGATGATGGAAGAGCAATGCTCTCCTCTTCTTTGACGGATGACAAAAAAGCACCAAAACACCACCTCTTCTTTCATGGCCACAGAACAACACATGTGTAAAGACTCTTTCTTCAACTATGAGTTTTCATACATCCTCCTCTCTTTAAAGTAGTACCACCACAATTCTTGAAAAAAGAATGAAAATTGTAGAAAATAGAACACCAATATAGCTCAACAATATCCTAGATCAAGCTTATGAACCAAAACCACTAAATATTAGGCAATTATGGGTGGTATGTTGGGAAGCTATGAGTAGGTCATGAATAAGGCAACTATAGAAGATTGAAGTTGTAAGGTGTGGGATCCACTAAGGGGACCACTCCCTACGAAAAAATTTTGAGAACACTATAGAAATTCCCCAAGCATTCGGTCATAACATATAGATAGAAGGGAAGCTAAATCACTCTCAAAATAATATGGCAAAATAGAGCATAAAGTAATAGAAACAGAAAATAAGGGTAAATTATTACATGATCCCCTTAGTTATAAGAACATGTCCACATGGACATAAAAAGAATATAAAGGAAACTAAGACCAAATGGATCGGTTGTAGAGGGCAACCTAGGCATCTCAGAAAATTTCATGAAGTACTGTTGATCAGGTTCTTCACACCCTGGGTTCTCAAGTACAAACTCCTCCTCTAAGGTTACCACAAGATCCTATACACCTGGGTGGAAGGGAAAATTACCCAGAACATAGGAAATAAAGTATACAGGTCAGCAAAGGCTGAGTATTTACATATATGAAACACTCTAGACATTATAATGTGTTATAAGAATAAAAGAGATGTTCCCACAAGAAAGGGGTTATTTACAATTAGGTAAGTTGAAGAGAAATCTAAAAAAAGAAATGAGGCATATTAAATCCAGATTACAAGCATAATAATAAAAGTGTCTTTCCATAACAATTATCCACAATTCCATTTCTAAACAATAAACATTTGCATGCATAACAATGTAGACTAAATATACCTCAAACAGGGACATAATACCATATGATCATGGCCTAAAAAGAAATAAGGGTGGAAACGCACACCCCGGACGAAAATGCACGCCCTATATAAGTATGGTTGTACATAAGTACCACTATTTTAGATATTCTAGTCAAACATGTAGCATACATAAAATAGAGAGGCAAGACAAGCATTTTACTCAATTTTTCATAAAAAGGGCAATCATAGAAAGTGGGGTCCAAAAACCCATATAAACAAGTTAATCCAGACTCTACATGGATATAATGAGTCAACATTAGAAAATATAAATGTCCAAGAAATTAGATCTCATTAGGAATAACAGTTCAAGAGATGCATCATTAAAATAAAGTAGGTTTTAATCAAGTAATGCCCAAAATAAAATAGAGGATGTACATACCTTATGATTAGACCTAAATATTCAGTAACACCTCCTAAGAATTGGATCAGGGTTGTCTCAACCAAGTCACAATATATGTACATTCAATTAGTATAATGTGCATTAAATTTCTTCCTTAGAAATTGACCCTACTATAGGTTGGAAATCTGATCATGAAACCTATGCCATTAAATTTGTTTCATTTTTTTAATTTCAAAAATGTATATTTTTGTATTTTTCCTCTGAACCAATAATTAGTTATGATTTTTACAACTTAAAGACATTTATTGATTAAAAAGGAAACTTACGACGCACAATGACCATAATGCCCCTGAATGATTGTAATTATAAAGATACCAACATGACACTAAACCACAATTGTATGTTACTGGAGATACATCAGTCAAACGTGGGTCAAAGATGGACAAATCCCTGATATGCCCCTTGCAAGGGGTTATAGACAAGACAAAAGACCTTGGGTATACATGTGTATTATTCAAAGGGAGTCAATCCCACCCTCGCACCATGGTTTGAGCACAAAGCTCCAGTCGTCGAGCTTAGCTCTGGGCAAGGTGATTGGCCCCTCTCCAACGCACGTGACTCCGACTCCTCTGACTTCGTCAGACCGTGGCAGTTCAAGTTTTTCCTATGGGGAAGATGACAGCTAACAGTGTCTTCAACGTGACTATGATGAAAATCGATCACATTATACAGAGGAGGAGTCGCTTAGGTCAAGGTTTGGATCAAAAGGAAGTGAAAAGGGTCTCTAAAATGGGGTAAATGGTGGGACTGTTGAAGGCAGTGACGACTGCTCAACGCATCTAAAGGGAATTTTGATAATGTTCATCCCCAAGGCCTAAGTTAGGGCTCTTGGATAGGGTAGAGAAAGAGGAAGTTTTTGACGAAGGGATCATGTGATTTGGTTTAGTGTAGAGGGAGAAAATGACATTCGACCTCATCTCCAGCCATAGTTTTGCTCCACGTGTTGAAGTCGAGGGGTAAGGGATGACTAGGTCCATCCCACCCTACTCACCCGAGTCGGTCAGCTGAAAATAAACTGGCCCAGGGGACCTTAGTCTGGGTGTGACAAATAATTAGACAATTTGATTTACAACATAGGACTAACACATGGATATATATTCCCTTAGATCAAATTAAGGGTGAAAAAGACATCAGATTGGGCCCAAATTTGGTGTGTTCCACCATTAGGACCTATTGATTATGTATTTGGACTCAAACCTAGATTTTGAGGTTATCTAAGATATAATTTTACCATTGTGCATTAATCACCCACTTAGTGTAATGAAACTAACCTAATGATCAATTAGGGTAAAACCTTCTACCTTGATTCTAATCATGTTCTTCTGAGATGCAAAAACTAGCCTAATGCTCAATTCTAGGGTCAAGGCATCTAGGGTTACTATTATCTACTAATTAATTTTCAATTTAGGTATTGTGGTAACAATATCATATGGTTTCATTTTTATGGAACCCTATTGAGGAGATTAAGGTTAAAGGGACCAAAAGTAGACCTATTCATTCTCAAATAGGGAAAAGTACTCTTTGAGAGTTGACTAATGAATTAAGGATAAGGAAAGAGAGAAGAAAGGTTTGTACCTAGAATTGGGGATGTTACAACACACAACCCCTTAAAAAGAATTTCATCCTCGAAATCTCAAGCAAAGAGGGAGGTGTAGGTCCACGACATCTCTTCTTTCAACTCCTTGGTAGTTTCCTCAAGGCTATGGTACTTCCAGAGAATATTCACAAGATCAATATGCTTGTTCTTCAATTGCTTCATTTTGGAGTCTAATAACTTTACTAGAAACTCTTAGTAGGATAAATCTTCTTGTAACTTAATAGGCTCAATAGTCAGCACATAAGAAGGATCATACAAATACTTATTTAGAACAGACACGTGGACCACATTGCAAATCTTGTCATAAGTGGGAGGTAGGGCTAGACGGTAGGCACACACCATCTCTATCCAAGATCTAAAATGGTCCCACATAATGAGGGATCAACTTGCCTTTGACTTTAGACCTTGTTATTGATCAAATTGACTTTATCTTCATAAACACATAATCACCAACTAAGAAACTCACATCAAATCTCTTCTTGCCAGCATACACCTTTTGTGGATCTTGGGTAGCCTTCATCCTCTTGTTGATCAAACATATCTTTTGAGTCATCATCTGCATGTCATCACTCTTCATTAGAGCTCGTTCGCCCACATCATCCCAGTGTAGTGGTGAATGACAAGGTCGGCCATAAAGTGCTTCAAAGGGCGGAATACCAATGTTGGCTTGGTAGCTGTTTTATAAGCAAACTTGGCCAATAAAAGATATTTGTCCCAAAAACCTCCCCAATCCATCACACAAGCACACAACAAGTCCTCCACAATATGCACTGTTCACTCTGACACATTCATCTGAGGGTGGTAAGATGTGTTGAAAAGTAGGTCAGAATCCATCTCCTCATGTATCTGCTTCAACAAGTGAGAGGTGAACTTTGGGTCACGATCAAAAACTATCTCCTTGGGAACTCCATGTAGGAAAAGAACCCAATCCATGTACAATTGTGCCATATCATAAACCATGTATGTACTCTTGAACAGACTTAAGTGAGCCGACTTGGTCAGGCAATCAATAATAATCAAAACAACATTGTACCCACACTTTGACTTTGGAAACTAGTAACAAAATCCATAGTGATTTTCTCCCATTTCCACTCTGGTATCTGAAGTGAATGGAGAAGACAACCGGGACATTGATATTCAATCTTCAACTATTGGCACATCCAACACTTTGCAACATATGTAGCAATATCCCTCTTCATGTTCTTCTACTAGAAACCCCACAGTAAGTCCGTGTACATCTTCATGGTACCAAGTTGAATCATGTACTTGGAGCCATGGGCTTCTCCCATAACTCTTTTTCTCATAGCAACATCAGATATCCACAGTCTATGGCAAAAGTGGATAGAACCATCCACTCCAATAGAAAACTCAAACTATGGTTTCTTTGTCAACATCTTCATCTCATCAATCTCAAGACTATCCAACTACACAGTAACAACTTTGGAAATCCAGGTGGGAATGGCAATAAAACTAGCCATCTTCACTCTCACCCTCTCCACAAAAGAGTCATCACCAACATCTTGTAGCTCAAGTCTCCATCACAAAACTTGTTCTAAGATCCTCCATAAGAAACAACTAATTGAAGCACAAGATGAATCTTTCTTCCTACTCAGGGCATCAACAACAACATTGGCTTTACTTGGGTGATAAGTGATGGAAAAGTAATAGTCTTTGAGGTACTCCATCCATCATCTTTGGCACAATTTCAAGTCCTTCTAAGTCATCAGGTAGAGTAGACTCTTGTGGTCACAAAAAACCTCAAATTGTATCCCATACAAGTAGTGTCGCCAAATATTCAGAGCATGAACTATAGCAGCTTGTTCCAAGTCATGTGTAGGAAAATTTCCTTCCTGTGGCTTCAATTGGAGAGAGGCATAAGCAATCACTCATCCTTCTTGCATTAGTACACAACCCAACCGTAGTTTAGAAGTATCAGTGAAGATAACATAGGGCTTACCCTCAATAGGAAGAGAAAGCACAGGAGTAGAAGTCAAACACTTATTTAACTCTAGGAAACTCTTTTCACACTTAGGAGTCCAGACAAACTTCACATCTTTGCATGTCAACTTTGTCATTTAAAGGGACAGCTCAGAGAAATTCTATACAAACCTCCAATAGTAGCATGCAAGGCCCTGGAAAACTACTTATCTCTAAGGGGTTCTTTGGTAATTTCCACTTTGTCACAACCTCAATCTTAATAGGGTCAACAACAATATGTCCCACCACGATAGCATGACCAAGGAACATCACCTCATTGAGCCAAAATTCACACTTTGACAACTTTGCATAGAGTTGATGTTCAAACAAGGCCTAAAGAACAATCTATAAGTGTTCGTGTTGCTGATCCATAGTCTCGGAGTAGATAAGCACGTCATCAATGAACACCACCATTAAGCTATCCAAGTAAGGATGTAAGACCCGATTCATCAGGTCCATGTAGGTAGCAGGGGCATTGGTCAGGTCGAACGACATGACTAGGGATTCCTAATGCCCATAATGAGTGAGGAAGACTGTCTTCGGTACATCATCATCCTTCATACACATCTGGAAGTAGCCACTACATAAGTCCATCTTTGAGAACACAGTAGCAGACTTTAGCAGGTCAAACAAGTTATCAATGCATAGTAGGGGGTAACAATTCTTGATCATCACCTGGTTTAGCATACGGTAATCCATTCATATCTACAAGGACCCATGTTTCCTCTTAACAAAAATGACATGTGCTCCCCAGGGAGAGGCACTACGGCATACAAACCCCATGTCTAGGAGCTCATGTAGCTGCTTCTGGAGCTCATCCAGCTCAGTAGGTGCCATGCGATAAGGTGGCTTGGAGATAGGAGTCGTTCCAGGTACAAGGTCGATAGAAAACTCAACTTCTCATGTGGCAAGAAGTCCATGTAGCTCATCGTGGAAGACATCTGTAAAATCCCAAACCACATCAATGTCATCTAACACCGATGATGTAGGGTTAAGAATAACCGACACCAAGTCGGCTATTTAGCCATGTGAGATGAGCTTCTCCAACTTGAGTGCAGAAATGATCAACTGTCGATGTCCTTGCTTGCTTCCCTTGATACATAATCACTCTCCATCAGAGTGTAACAAACTAACCTTTTTATCTTCACATAAGAGGGAAACCTTAAACTTCTTCAGCCAGTCCATTCCCAAGATAACGTCAAAGGCTATCATATTGAGGATGATGAAGTCCAACTTGAACATCTTGCCAAAAATACATAGGTCTATGGTAGGTATTTTTAGGAAAGTAGAAGACATCTTACCAGTAGGAGTTTCAACCTCTAGGATATAGTCCATATACATTTATTCTAATCCTAACATGGTTACAAGTTTAGATGGTATGAAGGTGTTTGAGGGTCTAGCATCAAATAATGCTTTAATCGATTGTTGAAATAAGTGCATTGTGCCTTTAATGACTCCATTATCATCAGTGGCTTCCATGACATCCCTGGAAAAGACATGTCCTGCACATTTCTCAATAGGCAGGCGACGTCTTTGTTGATTGTTGTTCATCAGGTGTTGTTGTGGATGAGATTGCGGCTACTGGGGTGCCCGTGGCTGAGCTGGTGCAACATTCCTTTGGATCGTGGGACACTGTGGCCTGATATGTCTAGCCTGGACACACTCATGGAACATCAAGTGCCTCACATCTGGTCAAGCTACAGGCTTCATGGTAGGGCACCTTCCAGGAGGATGGTGATGTTGGTTACAGTTGCACTTGTCATGATGATCATCGATGAAGTTCTTTCGCTTGTGGGACTCTGAATCAAGGGCTGGAAACCTAGATAGGCCCCCACAGTGAGGGCCTTATCCACCATCTGGTGGAACGTGAGAGGGATTTGTGGAATATGATCTCACCCAACTTGGTAGTTTAGTCCCTGTAAGAAGAGTGTAGTATGACGGTCCTCTCCAAGGCATGTAGCATAACACTCCAACAACTGGAACCTTTAAACATAAGTAGAAATGCTCATGGATCCATGCTTCAAGCTATGGAACTCCACCTCCTTCCTCAAGGTGGCGTCAAAGACGTACTTCTAACAGAAAAGAGAAATGAATTGCTCCCAAGACATGCTAGAAGTGCCGCGAGTGCGGGCGACACCATTCCACCAAATGTGTGATGGCCCATTCAACATGTAGGTGGCAAAGTGGACCTTCTAGTGAGGAGGGAACACCATGCCCTCAAAGGTACACTCAATGGCCAACATCCAATCATCGGTCTTATCCACCATTTCGATCTCTCCTTCGCCCTTAAAGTAGGGTAGTTTCATATTGATGAACTTTGTGAGGGAGTACTCTTTGGGCTTCTCAGGAGGAGGAATGGTGTTGACGCGCCCCATCACAGAAGTGGCCAGACACTGGCACAAGATAGCCAACTCTCACTCTGGAGTAAGTAGAGGTGGAGGAGGGGGCTCCAAAAAAAGAGGAGGCACGGTGATGACATGGTGACAGCCAGAGGTGGCATGTGCCATTGGGTGTCGTTAGTGGTGGCTCCACATGTCATATCCCAAACTATGGGCTCAATAGTGTAGAATATCCATCTACTAACCTCTCACGGGTCTGGGAGGACTCACCTCTCTTATCCCCAAACATATTGTTTCTCCTAAAAACATGGATATAGATAAGTTTTGAGATACTAGACTACCAACTGCTATAGTTCTAATACCATTTTGTAAGGAGTGGGACCCACTAAGGGGGACCACTCCCTACTCTAAAATTTTGAGAACACTACAAAAATTCCCCAAACATTCGATCATAACATATAGATAGAAGGGAAGATAAATATGTAACAACCCACACTTTTGAGTATCTAAAATACCTTAAAGTCGTGAATCATTACTCATAAATTCTAGGATCAAGTTCAAGAAATAATACAAAATAGTAAATAATTCCAATTAATGAACAAATAGTTACATGTTTGCATAAAAAGCTCCTCTAAGGAGTTACATAAATTTTAGAAAGAGTGAAAATGTACATGTATAATGATATACCTTTATATCTAAACCTTCAAAAATAACTTTAGTATCTTCAACATCTTTAATCTGTAACCTCATATCCACGAATCAAGTATACTTGATGCCTAAAATGCTGACAAACAAATATGTGATCAGTTTATTTCTATACTGGTATTGAAAAACCACTAGAGGGGGGTGAATAGAGTTTTATATATATTTTAACAATAATTTAACTCAAGCAATCAACCACAAAATATTAGACAAGGGGACACAGGGTTTAGAGTGGTTCCACCCTTAGAAAATACTAAGGGAGTCAGTCCACTACCCAATTCTTTCCAATTGGGATTTGAAAGCACCTGTATTTTATTACCTCACAAGTATGTTACATAAAATACAACTACCTTCCCAAACCCTTTGGACAACCTTCACCCCAAAGTCATTTCACCAAATTTGAAGCAACATTCACTCGAAGTAACTTCAAGCTCCCCCTTAAATTAGCCTTCCTCCTTGAAGTAGCTTCCCGTTGAGACCTTCTAGAAGTAGTCCAAAGTGCACCTTCTCCACCTGAGAATATAACCCTCTCCAATCTGTAGCCTCCAACCTAGGAGTAGCAAGGAGAGTACTAAATAGATAAGAAGGAACAAGAAAGGAAAATGGAAATTACAATTACCATTGTACCATAGGGCTTGATTTCCTATATCAAGCAGGTTTGATCTCCTAACCAATGTGTATGAAAGTGTAAGTGCAGTGGGTAGGAGATTCTAGCCTATAGGACACGAAATTGGAGAAATGGAAATGAATAGCAAATGTTAGAATTGCTCAATTTCTCACAAGAAAGGATTGCCAATTGCAAGTATGTATTCTCAAGTGTTGCACAAGTATGTATTGGGTGTCCTAAGGCATGCCCTATTTATAGGAATGTCATATGAGTGCTTAAGGACATTCTAGACACTTTCTAGGGGGTTCTTAGTGCTTAACTATCTGTTAATTGTCCACTAACTACTTTAGCAACAGCTAGTTAATTAATTTTGAAAAGTGCAGACAGAGACAATCTCGGTCAAGGAATTGTCGACCGAGAGTCCTATTGGTCGAAGTCTTCGTCGACCGAGGGAAAGTCTGGAATAAGTGTATATAACATTTGATTCCAACTCCCAACTACTTTTTCTGCCGTGTCTAATGGCTATTTGGGTCAATTCTCGGTCGAGGAGTTTGTCGATCAAGAGTGTCTCAGTCGAGAAGTTTGTCGACCGAGAATGACTCTATTTTAATGTTTTGAACTATGTACTAAGTGTGTGTATCATTGTGCAGTTGTGATACTATTATAGGGTATGACCTATCTAAGTGTTGTGTGTGGCTAGGGAGGATCTAAATTCTTGATTTACATGATATCTAAGTACTTGTACATTATATACTTGTATAAGTTTTTACATTTGATTACAATCATGAAATTAAAGCATTTGGAAGCATAGAGATCTTCCAAAGGTTTGTCATCCACCTTGTTCCTGCAATACTCAAGTAGCACGTTAGATCCACAAGAATGAAAATTTTTTCATCATCAAAACAAAGGGATTATAATAATAATGTCCAATTTAGCCAACAGGTATGTGGGTTCAAACAATAATCACAAATACACATATAAGCATATATCTTTATCTTAAATATAAGAACATAAACTTGTTTTCATATTCTAACCCATATCTAGTCTACTACTTTAGGTTTAATCACTATCCCTCTGGGGCTTCTGTGCATTACCCTTACAATCTGTCTAACCTAGGGTTCAAAATATTTCTATTTACTTTACATGATACTCATAGGAACTTTACAATTTGCAAGAAGTAAATAAACAAGCAAGCAGTTTATCTTTCTTTCAATCTCATCGAGAAACCTCGCCAAACTTGAAATTTGATACATATATCCATAAGTGTAACCACGTACCTTATGCCATTGCAGAAATCATGTAGAATATATGACATGTACTTTAAGAGTGTATCCAAATGTCCAAACAACAAAGCATTCAATCTGAAATATACATACTACATATGTGTTACCATGTATTCACCTTATACTAATTAGATCTAGATGCATCCCTACACCATCTCATGTTTGGATTAAGGATAAGGGTCAGAAATCTTAATCCCATCATCTTTACCATATTAGATTATCTGTGATACCTAGATCATATTACTGGCATTAAGATCATAGCAAGATGTCCATATTGGTTTCAAAACCCTAAATTTGCATGATTAAGATTATTAAAAAATTATTCATCATTATCATGGATTTCCTCATTATACATGACAAGATCAGGTAATAGCTCATCCTAAACAAATATACTCAATTACGCATCGTATTAAAGGAATCTAGGTTTTTCCTTTATATGAAACACATTAGGATATGTATTGTATATACTTTTGGAACAAGAAGCTTAATTAGACTCTGATTATATTTTATTTGGATTTCCATCATTTTTTTATCACTTTTCATATATTATATGTCTTAATATGAGTTATAGATTAAATTCAACACTTTCTCCAAATTATGCTTACTTGAGGCAATCATATACTGCCATGTCATCACAATCCCCTTTTTCCTTTATTTTTGTTGGAGACCGAGTCATGTCTTGACCCCTCTTGGGACCGCCAGTCTGGGTCTGACCCTGCTGAGATCATCCTATGCTCCCTCTCCATCTCTGATGCATCTTCTTCTCTGCAGATCCTGACCTTGTCGTCAGAGTCGGGGAGAGAGTAGTTGTTCCTTCTGTCCGTGTTGGGGCACGGCGCTTCTCAGGTTCCCTTTTGTGTCATCTTTGCCTGCTCCTATCTCAGTCCAGTAGGCCCTACCATTACCTATCTCCCATTGATCTCCCTCATCTTCACACATGCCCATGCTTCCAGTGCATGCCTAGGGTGTGACAAACATGTTCCTTTTCGGTGAGGGCAAACTCATGCTCGCACTGCCTACCATTCTTCTTGTTCACCTTTGGTTTCTTGGTAGGGTGCAACCCGATAGGAGGTGGAGGGAGCAAACCTTGATGGCTGGCGGCCTCCCCTCTCCACAGAAGCACATGGCGACATCATCACCACTGCCACACTAATGGGTGTCAGCCAACTAAGGAGATCTTGGAGTTTGCCCTGGTTTCTTGCACACCTATAGATCCAGCATCTCTCATGTAACCCCATCCTTGTCTCAGTGAGGAATGAGTTGTCACTAGCCAGTAGCAAAGGCATCAAGTCTACTTTAGTTAGTGCACCTTCCTCACTCCGTCGGGAGGATTTGGATGATGGGAACCATCAATCATAGTGCTCAAGGCTGGAGGTTGAGTTCTTGGTCGAGGAAGTACTTGCGATCTCCCCTCCTTGGCGCCAGATCTCTTAGACTCTAGACAGACTCCGACAAGCCACCCCTGACATTTGCACCTTCCAAGTCGTAATGCCTATCGTGATCTAGTCCTCATCCTTGTTGATCAAGTGTACGACCACAACAACCTTGAGGAGAGGTCTGGGGTGTGTTGATCATCGTGAGATCATGAGGAGGGATGAGGGTCGGTTGTGTGTCATAGTATTAGGGGGATCGTGTATATATACACATATGGACTCCTCGTATCTTCCTTTGTTCCCTCTTCCAAACATGGCAAAATACTCCCTTCAAAATGTGGTAAGGAACATATATTGGAAGGGATTAGATAAGGACTACTATATTCTCTTTTCCATATGCATTAAAAGGATATTCCTTTTTACTTAATGATACATTGCCAACTAGTCTTCTCTTCCTCTCATGATTATGGTAATCTTTTGTGAAGTATTTATATTTGTCAAAAGCAACGCAATTAAGAGATTCCCAATATATAGACACCAATGTCCATAACTCTTATACCAAAAACCCATAAAGGAAAGCATGACACTTATTGGATAATGGTAACTGGTTTATTCATCTATTTCTCTCTTTGATATATCCTTGCATCAATTATAGGAACTTATTAATTTCCTTTCCAAATTTTATTTATTCTTTTGGGACCTAATGTGATATATTTCCCATACAAAGCTTGTTCCTTTTGAACATTAATACCATTACCCATGATATATCCTTTTTCTAGAATTTTCCATTCTTTCTCTTGTTCAACATTTTAATGGATTATTGCAAACAAATATCCTTTTATTTCTTTTACTTGTCATAAGGATAATATTATTCCATAAATAATACCATTCAGGAAAATTATTTATAAGGACATGCATTATATTTATATCATTCAATTTTACCAAAATTGGGGATATAACAAAATCACTTTCAAAATAATATGATAAAATAGAGCATAAAGTAATAGCAGTGGAAGATAAGGTTAAATTATTAAATGATCCAATTATTTATAAGAACTTGTCCACATGGACATAAAAAGAACATAAAGGTAACTAAGACCAAATGGATCGTTCGTAGAGGGCAACCTTGGCGTCTCAGAAACTTCCATGAACTACTATTGATCAGGTTCCTCGAACCCTAGGTCCTCAAGTATAGGCTCCTCCTCTAAGGTCACCATAGGCTCCTCTACACCTAGGTGGATGGGAACATCACCCAGAACATAGGAAACAAAGTATAGAGGTCAGAAAAGGCTAAGTATGTACATATATAAAACACTTTGAGCATTACAATGTGTTATAAGTATAAAAGAGATGTTTCCACAAGAAAGGGGGCTATTTACAATTAGGTAAGTTCAAGAGAAATGTAACAACATAAATGAGGCATATTAAATTCAGATTACAAGCATAACAATAAAAGTGTCTTGCCATAACAATTATCTACAATTCCATTTTTAAACAA
This sequence comes from Alisma plantago-aquatica, assembly GCA_963693085.1. Lineage (NCBI taxonomy): Eukaryota > Viridiplantae > Streptophyta > Magnoliopsida > Alismatales > Alismataceae > Alisma > Alisma plantago-aquatica. The sequence goes on along the minus strand of OY856409.1, from coordinate 1,171,128,638 downwards.
TGAACATTTGCATGCATAACAATGTAGACTAAATATACCTAAAATAGGGCCATAACACCATAGGATCATGGCCTAAAAAGAAATAATGGTGGAAATACACACCCTGGGAAAAAATGCATGCCCTATATAAGTATGGTTGTACATAAGTACCGCTCTCCTAGATATTCTAGTCAAACATGTAGCATGCATAAAATAGAGAGGCAAGACAATCATTTCAGTCATTTTTTCCTAAAAAGGGCAATAATAGAAAGTGGGGTCCAAGAACCCATATAAACAAGGTAATCCAAAATCTACATGGACATAATGTGTAACATCCTCAATTTCATAGCTAAAGTAAGCCTTTAATGTAGGGTTTTGTCGTAAAGGCATGCCAGGGGATGCAATGAACGTAACCATGGCTAGGTATGTAATTAAGTTCACAGAATGTGTAATACAAGCCATCTGATCAACCAATACACATAATGACTTAAATGTATATGATTGTAGTCGGTTGTAAATCAATATAAATGAATTACTCCTATTAACAATAATGTGATGAATATATAATATGATGAGTCCAGTTCATGGCTTGAACCTTAGACCCATCTTAGGTCTTCATGCTATGTAACTAAAGAAATATTAATGACATATGTCATACATGAGCTTCAATTGAGAAATTATATTGATTGAAGACTTATTTTCATGAGTTGGAATACAATTAAGCTCATCGACCCTTTGAAATGCTAAGGGATGGGTGATATGCCCTAGAGCCCAATTCCAACCCTATTGGACCAATTAAGTTTTACAAATAGATCCTTGGAGTAAAAATTGAGAATTAAGTATTTTGTGGTCATAATGAATGCTCAAAATATTTTTAGTAGAATAATAATTAGAATATAAGATGGTGGGAAAAAAATTTATATGATTTTCATGTATCTAGTGGCCAAAGGAATTAAAATAGTAAATATGTATTATTTACTCAAAAGACAAGTATGTGGTGGTTGTGAGATTAATTGTGATGTAATATTTTGCTCAAGATAGGATACTAACAATATGCAGATAATATTAAAATGTAAGATCAAACGGAGTCATGGAATGGGTTATAGGAATATTTCTAGAAATTGGGCCTTTTTGCAAAAGAAAGGAAAAAAAAGGGGAATAAGACCCTAGCCCAGCACAGACCGAGAGCAGGTGCTCGGGTGGAACAGATCGCAGACAGAGGTCTGAGAAGATGGGGTCTCTCCGCCCAAATCTAGGTTTTGTGGATATAAAGACCGTTGATCCTTGCAAACAAGAGGCGGCCGCATCCTATACTAGGGCTTCGACGCGAATCGAGAGGGGTAGAGAGAAAGATGGAAGAATAAAGAAGGTGGAAGGCGAGCACGATGGCGGCGGCTTTAGGGTACAGTTGGAGCATCGTTTGGCAGCCATCGAGCCAGCGAAGCATGGACAGAGATGAAGAGGAAAGGCGTCGGCAACCAGGGCAACCTATGCCCAATTTGTTTCACCAACCAAGATCATGGGATTCATCGTGTGGATCACTGGGTGCAGTGCCCTGTTCTTATGGAAGAAATAGGGGAGAAACCCTCTTTTTGATCGGGTGAAGAAGAAAACTGCCCAGATCAGCGCTTATTCCTCTCATCCGTCGGATCAATCTTGAACAGTTAACATCATTTTGATAAAGTCATTCTTTAAAAATTCATATCTTGAGCTACAAATCTCAGATTAGGACAACAAGGTACCTATGGAAATCTATTCGAGTGTACTATCTTATAAAAATAGTTCTAGAGTATGATTTTGATGTCTTTTATTTATTATATTCTGGGTATACAAAACTATATGATTTTGATGTTTTGCCAATTAAAAATAGTAAATGCCTTTGGAAATTCATACAAATTTTATTGAATGTATATTTTGATATGTTAAACATTAATTCAGATCCTAATCTTTCATACATGAAGTTTTAATGAGGTTTTTAATGTAAGCCCTAATAAGGTTATTTTGGATATTTCACCCATGATATGATTTTTAAATGGCCAGATATTTTAATACATGATCATCCCTACATTATATGAATACTTTTCTGGAGGTTTGATGAAGTCTCTTGTGCTATTATATTAGTATTTAGTTTTAGACGAGTAGCCATTACGAAAGAATAAAAAAATGATTATCCTGACACTAAGTGATATATGTATGGCCAATTAGGCCTGATATTAGTAGTGTGATGGTATTCTACTTTGATTTCATAATTGAGTCAGTAAGTTTACAATATGTGATTATTTTTTAGAATTATTCTCATTATATGAAGTATATGTTCATATTATTGCATAAGACGATTTATGTCTTATTTGAGTATAAAGATAATACTAATTATATAGTATGAGTTTTATTTTATTTCAACGCTAAGATTTTATGGTTAGTATAAAGTTATGTTTAAGAACCCAAAGTTGTTATATATAGTTAGGAAAGTGGGATGTGTGATTTAGAAATAGAAAGAGGGAACATACTCTTGGACTAATAAAACTATGATGATATCCAGGTTATTAAAGATATGGAACTTGGAATCAAGATTTATTTATTTTTATAGATGCCATCAGCATAAGAGGTAAATGGTCCATGCACATGAGTACTCATAGTTTATGTTCAATATGTTTACATGTCTCCTGATAAGAGTTTCATGATCTATGTGATTTAATGTTCTAAGACTTCAATGTTAAGATTTACAAACAATATTATTCTCATATTTCTATCATTATGCAAGTGTAGATACCCAAAGTCTAAAATAGTGACATGTTGCTCAAAATAGTTGTGACTCATGGACCAAGCCCATGATAAAGTTGAAGAATCATATTCCTATAAGATTTCTTAGAAATGTTTGGAAGTAATGAATAAGATTTCAAGATAAGATATGCCAGTAATGTACCCATACTTAGTTTATGATTTCAAATAGCTTTGTATGAAGAACGTTAGTACACATATGTTATTAGAATTTCTCATATTTATAGTCATAGTTATGTAGTAAGATTTCAAGTAGAAACATGCCATTAAAATTTCATACATATGTAGAGATCTAAGAAATAGATTACCTAGGATAAATAATATCTAGAATACAAGTACAATGTAAGAATATGATATGAAAATATTAGGACATGGTTTACTAATAAAAGTATGTTTGGAATCAGAAGGTATTGTAAAATGAGTTTGTGATGGTATTATAAGATAATGATAAATTAAGTTATGATTAGGATGCAAGACAATATTTTATGAGATTTCTATTCTGATATTTAAGGTTTAACATGTAAGTTTTTATGTAAATATTAATGTTCAGGGTAGCATCATATTTAACAAGAAGGATTGAACCACCTTGTTAGAATTCATATTTTTAGATATGTTGTACTTAAAATACGTTTATGAACCTGACTTAAGATACTTCGTATACCTAGCAATTCTATGAGCATTTCAGGTCCTTTTTCCTAAGCTATTTATCATATAATTGGTATAAGTGAAGTAATTTGACCAAATAAGAGTTTTAAAACAAAGTTTACCCCGATAATGAGATACATGTTCAAATCCATCAAGGAATTCAATTTAGAACTTAAGAATAAAAAGATTTAGATTCAGACTTAGACTACTCACTGTGTGAGTAGCCAGATTTTGAATAAAGGTACATGATATGGGTTATAGACCCAATCCCAATTATGTAGTAATTGAGATACATATTTACATTCAGATATAGATTCAGATTCAGATTCAGATATAGATTCAGATTTAGATTTCAGATTCAAAATTTAGTACATATTTAGTACTCAGTTTCAGATAAGTTCAGATTCAAAGTTTAGTAAAGATAGACTTAAGATAATTAATTTGAAACATTCACATAATGCATTATATAATAAGTCCTCACCAGATAGTCCCGGGGTGATTCATAGGGTGCGTTGCGCCAGACACTGCGGGTGCCACAGAGGGCATTTATGCCAATAGAGGGCACGTTGTGCCAATAGAGGGTGTGTTGCACCATAGAGGACACTTTAGTGTCAATAGAGGGAACGTTGTGCCAACAGAGGGTGTGTTGCACCACAGAGGACACTTCAGTATCAACAAAGGAGGACTTATTGTATAATGGTGGCCACAAACAGATAAAAATTATAAGTAAAAGATACTTTCTCATCCATGAGTGTGATGAGAGGAATTCAGATGAGATAAGTATGACCTAGACACTTTGGTGTAGGTCATGAGGCCCATGGTATAGGTCTCCAGAAAATATAGAGTAGAAAGATAAGAGTTAAAGAAGTCAAGAGATATTATGTTTTCATATTTTAATCAACATTTACTATCAGTTTTATAGTGTCCAAGAATATTTTGTAACATTGTTAGCTCTTTAGTAATGTGCATTTTAGAATACTCATGCCACTTACTCTAATGAATGTTTTTCCCAATGCATGGTTGGGGACGCGATGTCCTCATGTTTTGGAGTAGCTGAGGATCAAAAGAACAAGTAACGGACTAGAATATTTCCAACTAACCAAGTGGGGTGCCATTTGCCTAGACGATCCAGAGTTTTGACATCTTTCTATTATGTCCAGTTATGTTGTCTATTAAATTAGATTTTATGGTTTAACTTGATGTAGTTTTTCCGTTGACAAAAACTATGTATGGATCAGTTTTATAGTTATGAAAAATGTTTCATTTACTTTCATTGCAATGATATTCATGTTTGTGACACTCCCAGATGAAAACAAAATGCTTCCGCTCATGTGACTTGAAAATCTAGATGTTACAATATGGTATAAGAGCAATTTGGTAAATGGCCACTAGGAAAACATGATCCTCATAGTCACCCTAGAGTGAAGAGATAAGAGATTAGAGTTTAGGGATAGATTCCCATAGAAATATACAATGACCTAAAATGACCAATAGTTTTCACCTTAGAAGAAATAGAGATGTTCAAGGGAGATGTTTATATTCTAGGTCTAATGTTTCAACCTAACCCTAGCTAATGATGTTGCTTCTCCATTATCAATTGTTATGGCCAGCCAATTGAGAATTGAAGGGGAATGTCATAAGCACTAGACTTTGATGCATATCTCATTTCTTACTAGTATGTGTGGTTTGGGACACACTTATTAGTAGGTTAGTGAGAGATAGCATGATAGGATCTCACATCTGTGGGTATGTTCTTGATCACCACATATCTAGAGGTGTAGGAGATACCTGGAAGACTTAATATTAGATGGTCAATTACACCTAATGTTTAGAATTCATGACAAGGTTGAGTCAGATGCCCTAATTGTAGATATCAGTTTAACTTCATAGACCCTAAGTATGAGTTGAGAAGTAGACCAAGGTAATATATAATGCTCACATAAATATTTTATGAAATACATTACATATCTCTCTTCATGCAAAATTTTGAACATAAGTGTACCTTACTATGTTAATCGTCAATAAATTAAGAGGTAAGCAGAAACCTAATGTGGGTAGTAGCCTAGAGAAATTTTGAGGACGAAATTTATTTTAAGGTGGGTAGAATTGTAACATCCTCAATTTAATAGCTAAAGTAAGCCTTTAATGTGGGGTTTTCTAGTAAAGGCATGTCAGGGGATGCAATGAACGTAACCATGGCTAGGCATGTAATTAAGTTCACAGAATGTGTAATACAAGCCATCTGATCAACCAATACACACATAATGACTTAAATGTGTATGATTGTATTCATTTGTATATCAATATAAATGAATTACTCCTATGAACAATAATGTGATGAATATATAATATGATGAGTCCAGTTCATGGCTTGAACCATAGACCCAGCTTAGGTCATCATGCTATGTAACTAAAGTAATATTAATCACATATGTCATACATGAGCTTCAATTGAGAAATTATATTGATTGAAGACTTATTTTCATGATTTGGAATACAATTAAGCTCATGGACCCTTTGAAGTGCTAAGGGATGGGTGATATGCCCTAGAGCCCAATTCCAACCCTATTGGACCAATTAAGTTTTACAAATAGATACTTGGAGTACAAATTGAGAATTAAGTATTTTGTGGTCCTAATGAATGCTCAAAATATTTTTAGTAGAATAATAATTAGAATATAAGATGGTGGGAAAAAAAATTTAGATGATTGTCATGTATCTAGTGGCCAAAGGAATTAAAATAGTAAATATGTATTATTTACTCAAGAGACAAGTATGTGGTGGTTGTGAGATTAATTGTGATGTAATATTTTGCTCAAGATAAGATACTAACAATATGCAGATAATATTAAAATGTAACATCAAACAGAGTCATGGAATGGGTTATAGGAATATTTCTAGAATCTGGGCCTTTTTGCAAAAGAAAGGAAAAAAAGGGGAATAGGTCCCTAGCCCAAGGCAGACCAAGAGCAGGCTTTCGGGCGGAACAAATCACAAACAGAGGTCCAAGAAGATGGGGTCTCTCCGGCTATATCTAGGTTTTGTGGATATAAAGACCTTTGATCCTTACGAACAAGGGTCGGCCGCATCCTATACTAGGGCTTCGACGTGAATCGAGAGGGGCAGAGAGAAAGATGGAAGAATAAAGAAGGTGGAAGGGGAGAACGATGGCGGCGGATCTAGGTTACAATTGGAGCATCGTTTGGCAGTCATCGAGCTAGTGAAGCATGGACAGAGATGAAAAGGAGAGGCGTCGGCGGCCAGGGCAACCTATGCCTAATTTGTTTCACCAGCCAAGATCATGGGATTCATCGTGTGGATCACTGGGCGCAGTGCCCTATTCTTATAGAAGAAACAGGGGAGAAACCCCCTTTTTGATTGGGTGAAGAAGAAGACTGCCCAGATCAGCACTTATTCCTCTCAGCCGTCAGATCAATCTTGTACGGTTAGCATCGTTTTGATAAAGTCATTCTTTGAAAATTCATATCTTGAGCTACAAATCTCTATTTAGGAGAAACAAGGCACCTATGGAAAGCTATTCAAGTGTACTATCTTATAAAAATAGTTGCAGAGTATGATTTAGATGTCTTTTATTTATTATATTCTGGGTATACAAAACTATATGATTTTGATGTTTTGCCAATTAAAAATAGTAAACGCCTTTGGAAATTCATACAAATTTTATTGAATGTGTATTTTGATATGCTAAACATTAATTCAGATCCTGATCGTTCATATATGAAGTTTGAATGAGGTTTTTAATGTAAGCCCTAATAAGGGTATTTTGGGTATTTCACCCATGATATGATTTTTAAATGGCCTGATATTTTAATACATGATCATCCCTACATTATATGAATACTTTTCTGGAGATTTGATGAAGTCTCTTGTGCTATTATATTAGTATTTAGTTTTGGATGAGTAGCCATTACGAAAGAATAAAAAAATGATTATCCTGACACTATAAGTGATATATGTATGGCCAATTAGGCCTGATATTAGTAATGTGATGGTATTCTACTTTGATTTCTTAATTGAGTCAGTAAGTTTACAATATGTGACTATTTTTTAGAATTATTCTCATTATATGAAGTATATGTTCATATTAATGCATAAGACGATTTATGTCTTATTTGAGTATAAAGAAAATACTAATTATATAGTATGAGTTTTATTTTATTTCAACGCTAAGATTTTATGGTGAGTATAAAGTTATGTTTAAGAACCCAAAGTTGGTATATATAGTTAGGAAAGAGGGGTGTGAGATTTGGAAATAGAAAGAGGGAACATAATCTTGGACTAATAAAACTATGATGATATCCAGGTTATTGAAGATATGGAACTTGGAATCAAGATTTATTTATTTTTATAGATGCCATCAACATAAGAGGTAAGTGGTCCATGCACATGAGTACTCATAGTTTATGTTCAATATGTTTACATGTCTCCTAATAAGAGTTTCATGATCTATGTGATTTAATGTTCTAAGACTTCAATGTTAAGATTTACAAACAATATTATTCTCATATTTCTATCTTTATGCAAGTGTAGATACCCAAAGTCTAAAATAGTGATATGTTGCTCAAAATAGTTGTGAATCATGGACCAAGCCCATGAGAAAGTTGAAGAATCATATTCCTATAAGATTTCCTAGAAATGTTTGGAAGTAATGAATAAGATTTCAAGATAATATATGCCTGTAATGTACCCATACTTAGTTGATGATTTCAAATAGCTTTGTATGAAGAATGTAAGTACACATATGTTATTAGAATTTATCATATTTATAGTCACAGTTATGTAGTAAGATTTCAAGTAGAAACATGCCATTAAGATTTCATACATATGTAGAGATCTAAGAACTAGATTCCCTAGGATAAATAATATCTAGAATACAAGTACAATGTAAGAATATGAATTTGAAAATATTAGGACATGGTGTTCTAATAAAAGTAAGTTCGGGATCAGAAGGTATTGTAAAATGAGTTTATGATGGCATTATAAGATAATGACAAATTAAGTTATGATTAGGTTGCAAGACAATATTTTATGAGATTTCTATTCTGATATTTAAGGTTTAACATATAAGTTTTTATGTAAATATTAAGGTTTAGGGTAACATGATATTTAACAAGAAGGATTGAACCACCTTGTCAGAATTCATATTTTTAGATATGTTGTACTTAAAATACGTTTATGAACCTGACTTAAGATACTATGTATACCTAGTAATTCTATGAGCATTTTAGGTCATTTTTCCTAAGCTATTTATCATATAATGGGTATAAGTGAAGTAAATTGACCAAATAAGAGTTTTAAAACAAAATTTACGCCGATAAGGAGATACATGTTCAAATCCAGCAATGAATTCAGTTTAGAACTTAAGAATAAAAAGATTTAGATTCAGACTTAGACTACTCACTGTGTGAGTAGCCAGATTTTGAATAAAGGTACATGATATGGGTTATAGACCAATCCCAATTATGTAGTAATTGAGATACATGTTTACATTCAGATACATATTCAGATTCAGATTCAGATATAGATTCAGATTCAGATTTCAGATTCAGAATTCATTCCATATTTAGTACTCAGTTTCAGATAAGTTCAAATTCAAAGTTTAGTAAAGATAGACTTAAGATAATTAATTTGAAACATTCACATAATGCATTATATAATAAGTCCTCACCAGAGAGTCCCAAGGCGATTCAGAGGGCGCGTTGCGCCAGACACAGCGGGTGTCACCGAGGGCATTTATGCCAACAGAGGGCACGTGGTGCCAATAGAGGGTGCGTTGCACAATAAAGGACACTTCAGTGTCAATAGAGGGCACATTGTGCCAACAGAGGGTGCGTTGCACCACAGAGGACACTTCGGTGTCAACAGAGGAGGACTTGTTGTATAATGGTGGCCACAAACAGATAAAAATTATAAGTAAAAGATACTTTCTCATCCATGAGTGTGATGAGAGGAATTCAGATGAGATAAGAATGACCTAGAAACTTTGGTGTAGGTCATGAGGCCCATGGTATAGGTCTCCAGAAAAGATAGAGTAGAAAGATAAGAGTTAAAGAAGTCAATCAATATTATGTTTTTAGATTTTAATCAACATTTTCTATCAGTTTTATAGTGTCCAAGAATATTTTGTAACATGGTTAGCTCTTCAGTAATGTGCATTTTAGAATACTCATGCCACTTACTCTAATGAATGTTTTTCCTAATGCATGGCTGGGGACGCGATGTCTGCATGTTTTGGAGCAGCTGAGGATCAAAAGAACAAGTAAAGGATTAGAATATTTCCAGCTAACCTAGTGGGGTGCCATTTTCCTAGATGATCTAGAGTTTTGACATCTTTCTATTATGTCCAGTTATGTTGTCTATTCAATTAGATTTTATGGTTTAACTTGATGTAGTTTTTCCATTGACAAAAACTATGTATGGATCAGTTTTATAGTTATGCAAAGTGTGTTATTTACTTTCATTGCAATGATAATCATGTTTTTGACACTCCCAGATGAAAAAAAAAGCTTCCGCTCATGTGATATGAAAATCTGGGTGTTACATAATGAGTCAACATCAAGAAATATAAATGTCCAAGAAATTAAATTTCATAAGGAATAATAGGTCAAGAGATGCCTCATTAAAATAATAGTAGGTTTTAGTTAAGTAATGGCCAAAATAAAATAGAGGATTTACATACCTTTTGATCAGACCTAAATATTCAATAACACCTCCTAAGAACGGTGTCAGGGCTGTCTCAACCTAGTCACAATATATGTACATTCAATTAATATAATGTGCATTAAATTCTTTGCTTAGAAATCAACCTTACTATAGGTTGGAAATCTAATCGTGAAACCTATGCCATTAAATCCCTTTCATTTTTCTGATTTACAAAATATATATTTTTGTATTTTTCCACTGAACCAATAATTAGTTATGGTTTTAACAACTTAAAACCATTTACTGATTAAAAAGGAAAATTACAACGCACAATCACCATCATGCCCCAAAATGATTGTTATTATAAAGATACCATCATGACACTGAACCATAGTTGAATGTAATTGGAGATACATTGGTCAAAAATGGACAAATCTCTGATATGCCCTTTGCAAGGGGTTATTGACAAGCCAAAAGACCATGGGTATACAAGGGTTTTCATCAAAGGGAGTAAATCCCACCCTCATGCCATGGTTTGAGCATAGAGCTCCAGTCATGGAGATTGGCTCAGGAAGGGTCATTGGCCCCACTCCAATGCATGTGGCTCCGACTCCTCTAACTTCTCAGACTGTGGAAGTTCAGGTGAGTTGTTAGTAGTGTCTAGAGAATGACGACCAAGGAAGATTGCTACCCCACCAAGCAGTAGGACCAGAGTTGACTACAATGCATGATCAGAGGAGTGGGAAGGGGAAGATTGGGAAGGGACGAGGATTAGCGAGGGAAGAAACCATCTCAGAGGTTCACATCAAATCGAGGTGAGTTTGGGGATTCTAACATAGGTGTGATGCCCAGAATAGACCTGTTGAAGGGACTCACTGCTTCAACAAATAAAGGAAAATCAAGAGGGATCATTGGAGTAAACCAAGGAACGTGCGAAGATGTATTATAGTAGTAGAGATAGCAAGGGATTCATTTGTGACGTCGAGACATTATGGAGGACTCGCCAGGACCAGAGCACCAAGGTCACCATGGCCATTGACCACCATGAACAAGATTGTCACGGAAAGCCTTGTCGACTGGGAGATATAGACGGATTTGGGGCAAACTAAATACACAGAATGAAAGAGGGGGGCTTGTAGTTGGTTACCTCGAGATTAATTGCTCTTTGGTAAAGCCAAGAACCTACACTTTGAGTTTTTATTGCGGGGAAGATGACTGTCGACAGTGTCTTCAATGTGACTACGGTGGAAAACAACTGTAGTAAACCGGGGAGGGGTCATTGAGGTCAAGCTTTGAATCGAAAAGAAGCAAAAAGGGGCTCTGAAACGGGGTAAATGGTGGGACTGGTGAAGGCAACAATGACTACTTAATGCCTAAAAAAGGCGTTTTGCAATGTTCATCTCTGAGGCCTAGGTTAGGGCTCACTGGATAGGGCAGAGAAAGATGAAGTTGTTGGTGAAGGGATAATTTGATTTGGTTTATCATAGAGGGAGAAAATGGAGTTGGACCTCATCACACTACTATAGAAACAACATTCAGTGTCACTTTTCTGGGCGTCAGTTATTAAGGGAAACCGACGCCTATAATATTCAATGTCAGTTATTTAGGGAAACTGACGTCTATATTCGAAGACCAGCCAGACACGGGTACCGCTTTGTATTCAGCGTCAGTTGGGTATAAAAATCGACGCATAAAATTGCCCGCAAAATCCAAATTTCGAGCGAAAAAATTTTGCGTCACATACAGCGTCGGTTTGTTAACTATTCACAGACGCCTATTTAAGAAGGATATTTGCACGAAAAGTTTGACTTTCAGTGTCGGTTAATCCTTTGATAACCGACGTTGATAATGGTTCCCACCAAATAATTTAGGGCAAAGATTGTCTAATTGGACGTGGTTTTTTACTATCAACCGACGCTGAAGAGTAATAGGCGTCAGTTTTGTAGATACACGACGTTGTTGACCAACACAATAGACCCGATCACCCAGTTCTTCCCCCTTTCTTCCTATTTCTTCACGATAATTTCCGATGCTCGCCGCTCTTGCCTAAAATCGTTGACAACCCCCTCTGCTGCTCGCCGCCGCTGCTGCCTCTGCTCGCCGCAGTGCCACCGCGTCCTTTTTCTGCTACTGACGCTGCTATGTTCTTCTCTATTGCTCTGCTCGTCTCCTGGTGTCTCTTCGCCTGCTCACCGCCACTGCTGCCTCCACTACTACCGCCGCTCGCCGCCGCTCTTCTCCACGCTAGCTCCAGGTAGCCCTAGCCGCTTTGCTTCCTTCTCCCTAGCTCCTTAGCAACAGCAAGCACGGTCGTGGCTGTGTTGGCCTACCATGGCCGTGCTGGACAGCACGACCATGGTAGTCCAACACAGCCACGGCCGTGCTTGCTGTTGGTAAGGATATGAACAAATCTTTATGTAATGCTTTATGTAAATCCTAGGATACGGACAAATCTTTTGCTTGCATATATTTGTGCTTCTAATCCTAATGTTTGACCTAATTCAGTAAATTTTGATGTTATTACATATGTACTTAAGATTTAAACTTGATTTGATTTTATTAAACCTAAGATTGATGAAACCCTAACATCAATTGTGATGAAACCCTAACATTAATTTTGATGAAACCCTAACATGTACATATCTATTATTGTGTTTGTTGGCCTAGAAACCCGTCCAAGATTTACTCATTAGGAGTAAATCTTGGATAGTCCCCAATTTTGGAATGTTCTTGAACACCTAATCTCACTTAGGATGTAAGTGTATAATGTGTATTTGGTTTTTGAGAAAATTTCAGTAGCATTTCCTCATTTGTTCTCTAAGTACATATGTACTTAGAGAACAGCGGGGAAATGCTGCCGAAATTTTCTTGAAAACCCAATACACATTATACACTTACTAGTGAGATTAGGTGTTCAAGGATGGGATAGGTGGTACACATTTATTATATATAAGAATGACATCACATGTATTTGTTAACCGTAGACCCTAATCTTGTCCTAATATATACTTGTTTTCTCTTTGATCGTAGAATGGATAGATCATGGATGTCCATCTGCAATCGCTGCACCCTAGATTTTATATCTGGTCTTGATCAGTTTATTAGATTTGCCGAGGAACATAGGAAAAATCCTAGAGATAGGTTCTACTATCCATGTAGGCATTGCGGTAACAACTTGAAAGTCAGCACTGGTGACGAAATCAAAAGTCATGTCATGTGCAACGGGATTGTACAAAGCTATACAGAATGGCACTGGCATGGAGAGATTTCAAACTCAAAACCAATGGATGTCAATAGTAGTGCTTGGGTGGAAGAAGAAATTGCCGCCGATGACATAGATGTGAACGAACCAGTTCCAATAGACACCGTTGATGCGATGTTGGATAGTTGTAGGGTAGAGCACACTGATTCACCTCCTATCTTTAGAAACATTGTGCATGATGCTGAGATACCGTTATACACAGGCTGTGCTAAGTTTACGAAGCTTAGCACTGTGTTGAGATTGTATAAGTTGAAAGCTAACAATAGATGGAGTGACAAAAGGTTCACTTCATTGTTGACTTTGTTGAAAGAAATGCTTCCTGAAGGAAACGAGCTACCAATCTCAACATACCGGGTAAAGAAATTGTTGTGCCCAATGAGAATGGATCCCAAGAAGATACACACATACCTGAATGATTGTGTATTATTTCAAAAGGACTATGTGGATTTGAAAGATTGTCCAAAATGTGGTGCATCAAGGTATAAATTGACGACTTCGGGGGAGTCCAAAACTGGTTCTCCTGCCAAGGTGATGTGGTATCTACCTATAATATCACAGTTTCAACACTTTTTTCCAAATTCGAAAGATGCGAAGAATTTGAGGTGGCATGCAGATGTTAAGAAAAATAATGATGGGATCCTACGACATGCGCCTGATTCCCCACAGTGGAAGAAGATTGATCTATTGTACCCCAAATTTGGTGAAGAAGATAAGAATCTAAGACTTGGGCTTTGTACAGATGGGATGAATCTGTACGGGACATTGAGAAACCAACATAGCACTTGGCCAGTCATGCTTGTTATATACAATCTTCCTCCCTGGCTGTGTATGAAAAATAAGTACGTTATGTTGTCGTTGTTGATATCGGGCCCTAAACAACCCAGAAATGATATTGATGTTTATCTTGAACCTGTGATTGATGACTTAAAGAAACTTTGGGCTAAAGGTGTGATGACCTATGATGCTTCAGGAAGAGAGACATTTCGTTTGCACGCTATGTTGTTTTGCACTATTAATGACTTTCCAGCATACGGGAATTTGTCTGGATATAGTGTCAAAGGAGCTAAAGTGTGTCCTATATGTGAAGAAAACACTGATTCAATAAGACTAAAACATGGTGGAAAGACTATATATCTTGGTGATCGAAGGTTTCTTTTAAAATTCCATCTGTATCGTAGGAAGCACAAAGCATTCAATGGATGGAATAATGAACGGAGTGCACCTAAACCCATACCAGGGGATGTTGTTTATGAAAGAGTAAAAGACATGGTCAATGAATTTGGTAAGAAATCACAATGTAGTATGGCCACACAGAGTGACAATTCTTCATTCAAGAAGAAGTCAATATTTTGGGATCTTCCTTATTGGAGTTCTTTGACAGTCAGGCATTGTATCGATGTAATGCACGTTGAGAAAAATGTCTGTGATAGCGTCATTGGTACTCTGTTAAATATACCAGGTAAGACTAAAGATGGGATAAAATCTAGACTAGACCTACGTGAAATGGGAATATGGTCAAAATTAACAAAATTACGTGAAATGGGTAATAAAAGAACATACTTACCTCCCACTTGTTACACGTTGTCTAGAAAGGAGAAGAAAGCTTTTTTTGAATGCTTGGTAAATGTTAAGGTGCCACAGGGTTACTCATCTAACATCCATAAATTGGTATCAATGAAAGATCTAAAGTTGATAGGTCATAAATCTCATGATTGTCACACTCTAATGCAACAAATATTGCCCGTGGCAATTCGATCTATATTGCCGAAGCATGTAAGGTTTGCAATCACCAGACTTTGTTTCTTTTTCAACAGTCTATGCAGCAAAGTTATTGACCCTGATACTCTTGATAATTTGCAAAGAGAGGTGGTTGTTACCCTATGTCAACTTGAGATGTATTTCCCTCCTTCGTTCTTTGATATCATGGTACATCTTATTGTCCACTTGACTAGGGAAGTGAAAATGTTGGGACCAGTTTTCTTGCATTGGATGTATCCCTTTGAACAATACATGAGTGTTTTTAAAGGTGATGTTCGAAACTGTTATCGTCCTGAAGGGAGTATTATTGAAGGTTATGTGGCGAGAGAGGTTATGGATTTTTGCAATGACTTTCTGAGTGGTAATAACACTCCTGTTAATGACAAGAATATTAAGGAGGGCAAAGGAATTTTGGGATCATAGGTGAAAGTAATCAGCCATGAGCAGTTGGAACAAGGTCACTTGTATATTTTGCACAACATGGACGAAGTGAGTGTTTATATCGAGGAACATACCAATTTCATCAAGAGACAACATCCTCGAGCAAGTTCAATGTGGCTTGCTAGAGAGCATAACAAGACTTTTACTAAGTGGTTTGAAGATAAAGTCTTAAATCAACTATCTCAAACACCAAATGATATTACGGAAACTATCAAATGCCTCGCCTTTAAACCAAAACCGAATGTTATGTCTTATGAAGGGTTTGACATTAATGGGTTCACATATTACACAAAGCGCCAAGATGATAAGAGTGTCGTCCAAAACAGTGGGGTCACTCTTCAAGCGTCGACTATGTATTTTGCAAGTGCAAAGGATAAGAGTCCACGTGAAGCTAAAATGTCATATTACGGTGTCATTGAAGACATATGGGAGTTTGACTACATAGATTTCAGAATTCCGCGCTTTAAATGTAATTGGGTTGATAACACCAAAGGAGTTATAGTGGATGAATTGGATTTCACTTTAGTGAACTTTGAAATGATTGGCGAGAAGGGTGAACCATTCATATTGGCATCACAAGTGAAACAAATATTCTATATCGATGATCCTACAAATGATAAATGGTCAGTTATTCTTCATGGTAAAAGACAGTTCATTGAAGATCCTATAGATGAAGAAGAGTACTATGATAAATATGATGACTCCAGTCCATTCTCAGTTGGGTTGCCAACTCCACAAAAGATTGAAGCTAATGATGACTTATATGTGCGCGGAGATCACAATGAAGGATTGTTAATTGATAAAAGATCACAATTTTAGAGGAATGCATGTTTATATTTTTTTATTGAAGCTAAATGTTTTCTTTTTTAATATCAATATCATTTTCTGATTTGATGTTTCATTATCTTCTAGTTAATACAAATGCTAAACGTTGTGGGAGGGTCCTAAGGAACTATAGGACCAATCTCACCCGAGATTACATACGCGATGCTGAGAATAGATTCTTGATTGATTCCAATTCTAGACATTGATCAGTATTTCACTAACTCTACACTAATAATTTTTGTTTGTATTCTCTTTGAAAAATAAATATAGGAAGAAGGAAGCCAAATAGCAATGGAACTACTTGGACCCCAAAGACTGGGAGGAGTTTGTTACCTAAAGAAAAACAAATGAATTCAAGGTATTAAGCGCCACTCCAAATTTAATTAATATATGTTTTTATGTATTCACCTATTCAAGATTATCCTTTAGTGTTACTAACCAAATCAATGTGCTAACTAACTAGGCTATCAACGATGTTCAACGAGCAAGCATCCCACACTAAGGTTATATAGATATATAGGCAGCAAGCCATGAAACAACAAAAGAAGCCACAATGAAGAGAAGTAGGATACAGATATAATACATAAAGTGCAGCACACACAAGTGTTTCAGATTCATATAACAACATGACAGATTAACACATATATAGTGCATAACAACAGCAACACCGAATTTACATACAACACTAGCTTAGTACATATATAGTGGGACTACGGTGATGGGTTAACAGGAGGACAAACAGATTTCACCATGAGTTAACATTGAAGAAGGTCTACTAACCTACACTGAGCTAAATAAGTTTATCATTACTAGCATAAGGCACAAGTACCGTTCGTCGGGACAATGACGGTCGTGGAAGCTTAGTGGCCACTACACATTCAACTGGACAGTGGCCACTAAGCTTCCACGACCGTCATTGTCCCGACGAACGATACTTGTGCCTTAGGCTAGTACTGATAAACTTGTTTAGCTCAGTGTAGGTTAGTAGACCTTCTTCAATGTTAACTCGTGGTGAAATCTGTTTGTCCTCCTGTTAACTCGTCACCTTAGTCCCACTATATATGTACTAAGCTAGTGTTGTATGTAAATTCGGCGTTGCTGTTGTTATGCACTATATATGTGTTAGTCTGTCATGTTGTTATATGAATCTGAAGCACTTGTGCATACTGCACTTTATGTATTGTATGCCGCATTGGACATCGATACCACATTGGTTGTATGCACTTGTGCGTGCTGCACTTGTTATGCCACATTGGACATCGATACCATACATGAGGTATTATATATAGTCTCATTAGTTAGTATGAAATATATCAATCTTATTTTTATATTATTACTTATATATATACATCATTCTCTTTGTAGGTATTTAAAACTGACCACACTATAGGTAAATACTTAAAATATGTACATGCTCCATACATGATGGAAGTATTAAATGAAGTAAGAGAAGAATGGGCAAAAGTCATTCAAGCAGTGGGGACTGTAAAATATAATTGGGATGATGATAGCGATGTTGAATGATATTTTGTAAATGAATATTTCTGAATGTTTATACATGTCTGAATGTTTATGCATGTATTTGAATGTTTCTATATGTGAGAATGTGAGGATTGAATTGATGCCTGAATGTATCTACTTATGTGAAAAGTATATTTGTTGATTTTGCATGTTTGTGGCATGCTTGTTGGCTGATATCAATGGATGTCGTAAACCTACAGTTCAGAAAACTGAACTGTAGGTTCTCATCCTGCTGACCAGCCACAGCAGGCCTGCAAACTGATAAGAAAAAAAAAATTAAAACATAGGCGTTAGTTATTTATAGAACATCGTCATCAAAGGTTTACAACATCGGTTATTGGATAAAACTGCCACCTAATGTGACAAACAACCCGACCGTGCAGGAAAGCATGACCGTGGCGGGAAATGGCGTCAGTTATTAGTATAAACCCGACACCTATAGTACTGAAAACAGTTGTGCAGGGAAGCACGGCCGTGGCGTCTGGAAATATGGCGTCGGTTTTTATTGGAAAACTGACGCAGAAAGTATCGTAGATGGCATCCTTTTTGTGGCGCGAACCCTTTTGGCGTCGGCTTACTATACCTAACCGACACCTATAGGTGCCCTGCTGGCGCATTTTCGGTGGCGTGAACCCTTTTGGCGTCGGTTATAAAACCGACGTCGAAGAGTTCGACCTTTAGCGGCTCCCACATAGGCGTCGCTTAAAAACCGTCGCTAAAAGGGGTTAAACAACCGACGCCAAAGACGTGTTCTGTAGCTGTGTCACCAGCTTTAATTTTGCTCCATGCACTGAAGTCAGGGGGTAAGGGATGACTAGGTCCATCCTACCCCACTCACCCGAGCCAGTGAGACAAAAATAAACTAGCCTAGGGAACCTTGGTCTGGGTGTGACAAATAATTATACAATTTGATTAACAACATAGGTCTAACACACACACACAGATATATATATATATATATATATATATAGAGAGAGAGAGAGAGAGAGTCAGGCTAGAATACACTCGAGTGTATTCGGAGTAGAATACACTCAAGTAGTTTTTCATGATGCAATATTTTTTTCAAAAATCTAATCCATTGATCTTCTTAAACATCTTGTGAATGGCTCATACACAAAATTTGAGTACATTTGGACATTTATAGGTCATGTTATAAGGACCGCAAAAATTATGCATTTCAAATTAGTTTTGTGTGTCGATTTTGTTGCCCTTGGATGGGTGACTTATACTCATCCAAATGGGCTCAAAATTTGTATGTAGCCTAGTTATAGTATGACGGTGAAAATCAATGGTTTACATTTTGCAAAAAATAGTCTTGATATGCAAACACACTTGAGTGTATTTGTGCGATCTATTCACTTGAGTGTATTCTAGCCTGACTATATATATATATATATATATATATATATATATATATATATATATATATATATATATATATATATAGGACAACGATCTAGTGAGAAACATATCTTGGTGAGAGCATGAGAGGCATTTGAATAACTCTTCACATGAACCAATTTTTCATAATCTTACTATATAGATTACAAACATAACTTAATATTTACCTTCCTATAAAATTTTATCACCATCTGATTTGTATATCATTCACAACAACAAAATACTTTTCAACACTCGATAATGAATTTCAGGCTGATTGTTGGATGAAAAAAGTGTATATTGTACATATGGATGTGTGAACAATGTCTAATTGTAATGATTTTTTGTGAGAAGGTAAATGAATTGATGTTTTTCCCATCTATATGGTTGGATTTTAAAATATAGTTACAAATTTTTAGTTATTCAAATGCCTTTCATGCTCTCACCGTAGGATGTTTCTCACTGGATTGCTACCCAATATATATATATATATATATATATATATATATATATATATATATATATATATATATATATATATATATATATATATATATATATATATAGTAAAAATACACATGCACATGCACGATTCACCTCAAACATGTAATAATTTAACTTTGTTAATTATAAAATAAAAATAAGAAAACATGTTGTGTAAATTTTCAAACATGATTAAAACTATTCCATTTTTGTAATACACCTCTCTATTAATAAACATAAGCAATGCATGCCATAATATAGTTGAGATAAATTTTTTTAATATAAAGTATGAATATAATATTGAAATATTGATCTTGATTTTCTAAATTAGATATTTCATGATACAATATTAAACTTATATAAAATTTTATAAAGATTAAATTATGGAAGTAAATAGTATGTTGGATTACAATCATGGTGAAATGAACGTCAGATTCTCATGCAGAGTTTGAAGAATAAAACTCAATAAGCACATAGAACATGAGATTTAAAAATGAAACCTAATAAGTACAAAGAACATAAGATAGAAATTGAAATGAAATAGGTTTAAATTATGAAATTTATCACCAATGAATACTTTGCTATGTAACTATATAACATATGACATCCCATCAACTAATTCCAAAAGTTGAACTCATGCTTAAGAAGCAAGTCTATATTATGTCTTGCAAATCTCTTTAATGGAAGACTTGTCCACTACCTAGTCACACTTGCAATTAACAAGTAGTTATGAACTCACATTTGGCTACAACAATTCACTCATTTATTCACATTTTACCACGACCTTGCACTTGTATAGTTCAATTAACAATGACATTAAAGACAATACATTACTGCATACATAAACATCAATGATAGATATGAAGGGCTAATTTAGCTAGATTTAGTTAGGTGTACTTGTGTGAGTTTGTAATGCACAAATGTACCTTAAATATACACTGTCATCTGTCTATACCTATTAAACAGTCCCAAAGTGTAGGAGATACCACATCACAAAGTGCAAGATAGTTGTGTAACAACATGTCTTTCATTTTCCATGTACATCTCAGTTGTCATTATAGACAAAAAGATCTGTCCACTCTGTTTAGTTGGGCGGAGGAAGCACAGGCACCCATTTACCAACATTGGCACCCAAAATGATATATGTTACCTGTTCCTTTTGTACCTGTGCTCCTAGAAGAGTGATGCAATAGATAGTATATTGTTTGTCTCAATTTGTTTTAGAGTGAAGAATCTTGTTGTCATCAATCGAAGTGCTTGGATTGACACCTGTCAGGTTGTTCACAACCATAAAGACCCCTTTGTCTAATACAGAAGTATGCATATGAAGATGGTACATTATTTCCAGAGCAGGAGGTCATGAAAGAGAGAAGTCACTTTGTCTAATACGGGCGTATGCATATTGATCATTAAGTAGCGGTTGGGATGCGTGAGTTCACAATGCCATCAAACATGGTGTTGCTTAAAATGCAGATAGTTTGTTAATGTAACTACTATGATCAGATGCATAACAACAAATTGACATATAATCTTAACTGCTTTTTCCACATAACTACCAAAATTTTAAAATAACGTAGCCAGACGGGTCCTCAGAATAATTATTGTTGTTGTTGCAGTTATAGAGAAGGCCCTAGTAGAGAAGAATGTGAAATGTCATTTTACCTATTGTAATATGATTTCTTGTATTTTTAGGTAGGAGTGGTATAACTTCTACTAGAGTCAAGTATATAAAGGAGAAACAATTAAGCTTTTTCATTAGAATAGATACTATATATTAAATGAATATGACTACGACCAAGGTAATTTTTAACCAGAAAGAAACGTTGTTGTAATGCAAATGCATACTCCAGAATTATGTCTAGAACAAACATGCCTCTTGCTATTAGTTTACTCAACCAAAGAAGAAGATAAAAATATAACAAGTCAATTACATGTCTGAATAGAGAAATGAACATCTATACGACGACTGAGGAAAAAAACTGAAGGGATTTCTGAACCAACAGTAAAACAATAGTTTGAATGAACATTTCCTAAAAGAAAGATATCGTGCAAAGGATTATATATCCACCTCTTGTTGTTGGTGATGCACTGATGCACATTGTAAATTTAAAAATAAAAGTATTTCAACTTTGATTGTCTTTAGACGTGAGGAGACAGACTGATGTTGTTCTTACCTAGGAAATGGAGGTCCTCGATAACCATTGCAAATTCATGATGTATAGGATCACCATTCACATGGTTCGAGTGAAAGAGTCGAAAGGCCGACAAAAGATCCTAGTGTAAATGATCTGGCCATGGTTTTTGTTGTTGTGTATCTTTATATTTTAAAATCTACTCTTCAAGTAGTTAGCACCTAGTGGGCAAGTTGAAGAAAATTACAGGGTTCTTCAACGACGCAAATGATGCTTGTAAATTAACGTAGTTGCAACACCGAAGGGACATGGCTTTATGGCTGAAAGAAAACTCTGCCAATTGATTGATGCTATCACCGGCTAGGCAGCAATTGTATTGCCACTAAGAAAAATATGGTCTTTAACTATAAAAAAAATTGTAGGAAAAACCCCAAATTTTGTATCTAAAAGCTTTGGCTACATTTATCCTTACATTTATAATATATAGCTAATACCCATGTAGCTAATTGTTAGGCTACATTTTTTAAAGTTGTAGTTAGTTATTCCTCTGGCTACAAATTCATATGTAACCCTAATTGTAGGTAAAAATGTCCTTACACATAAACATGTAGTTTCAATTGTAGCCAAATATATGACTACAATTCAATTTGTACCTATGATATGTAGGGAGAGATGACATTGGTTACAATTTGTATTTGTAGTTCATGTATAGAAAAAATTAGCACTTGCTATATATGTAATTATAGCTAGTGTGTAGTGAAAGACATGATGTACTATACATACATATGTAGTGAGAGACATTATGTATTCAGTCAGTTGCTTGCCAATATAGAGGGGTTTTTAATAAGAAAAAAGATGAATGTTAATCAAGATCGAGTTGTTCTTACAATGTCAACAATGATACTTTTATTTATATTTGAACAATGAGTACACATGGGGAGGATATTAACCTGGCCCCTATTTTACAATATACATGGAAAAAAGACACATGTATACAATATCTTTTTCTGACTATATCTATCAACTACAGACTACAAAGCACAATATAAAGAGGGCTAATATCCCTTAGTTCCTTCACCTAATTCACAATGAGTTCAACAACCCTATGAATCTCAGCTTTAGTGGTGAATCTTCGAATCCCAAACTAGGTATGTGACATGCCCTCATCAACTCCCAGAGCTCTCAACACATAGGACTAAGCACAAGAGTTGCAGCCTTTCTTGTTGGCAACATCATGTAGAGGTTCATATGTGTAGTTTTGGTTGGAAAATCCCCTGGATCAGAACATATTGGCATTTCTTCTCATAATCCATACGTTCTGTACTTTTGTATGTTGTGGATATCAAGCACCATTAAGTTGATAGTAGCATCCACTTTGTGTGAACCACCATATGGATACCTACAAAGAAACATACAAGTTTTGAGATATAGCTCACGAAATAAACAAGGAAACATAGTTTCTCCTACTCATAACTTACCTATTACATAAGCCATCTTCTCCCACTGAATGACAAGTATGAATTGAATGAGAAGTATCAATGGGCTTCATGCCTTAAGTTTTCTACAATTCAATATATAGTCTAGTTGCCCTGACAACAATTTGTGAACTGCAAGAATTTAAATGGATACTAAATGGTCAGTAAAGGAAGATATGAATCGAATCAAGTAAAACCTTCAAATCGAAAGATAAGAGTCTTTGAATTGCTTCTATACAGATGGAGGACGATATTTGTAGTGCTTTGCAGAAATCATAATCATACTAAATTACAATAATTAGCATAATATAAATAAATAACTAACAATAACTTCAAAAAATGACCCAGAATGCCAGTAGGCCTGTGCTAGCCAGAGCCCAGCACGGTCGTGCTAGCCAACACGCCCATGGTAGCCAGAGCCTAGCACGGTCATGCTAGCCAGCACGCCCATGGTAGCCAGAGCCCAACACGGTCGTGCTAGCCAGCACGCCCGTGGTAGCCAGTATGCCCGTGCTAGCCAGTAGGCCCATGCTACCCACTTCCCACCATGGTTGTGCAACCCAGCACGGCCGTGCTACACACAGTTTTACCTGTTACAAATTTCAATTGGTTCAAACATGTAAATGAATGGTTTTCAACATGCAATTGAATGTAAGAAGGCTTGCAATGAAAGGGTACTCAAGGATCATGTGTTGATATGTGAAAAAATAAGAAAGAGGAGGATGAGCATTTAGTGGTTTCAAGTACATTGAGATCATGTGTTGATATGTGCATAAGTTAGAAGCAATTGTTTAAATAACTCTAATCCATGGATCTAACCAAATATAATGACAATCTAACAAAGAGCAGTGTGCGATGCAGCACAATATGAAACATGTGCACCTCTGATAGGTAGTTTTTAGACTGCACATTTTACATTGCAATAGATGGGGGACTCTTATCCACCAAGACCTTAAATAAAAAAACAGTCTTCAAACAAGTAGAAAGAATATAACAATATTTAAGAGTATGTCTTTTTGAAACAACCTTTACCAAAGTTTTATCCACAAAGACTTTGCTAGCATGATCTTGTATTCTACGTTGATGTCCTCTTTTGGCTACCTTCATTTGTTGTAGGATCTGATCCAACTTGTTCCTCCATATTAAGATGCAATTCTAGACATATGCAATAAACTACAATGATGATTGAAGATAGATGATCATAGCTAAGAGTGATTTGCAGACTATCATTCCATCTTCTCGACAATGTAATAGATGCATGGTATAGAAGGTATAGAACACCTATCAAACCATCTTCTCAACACTACAATAGGGAAACATAACCGATTTTAGTCACAACAACCATTAAGCACAACTACAACACTTACATTAATAGAGAATAAATTTGGAGGAGCAGCAATAACTAGCTTCCAGAAGACAAGAAGGCAATCAACACGACAGATGCCTTGGACAGCTGGAGTTATGAATCTATCTCGTCAACATACATATGCTCCAATATTGATGAATACCAACAGACCATAACAAAGCATGAACACTTCAATAAATATGAACATTACTATAACTTTGATCTACATTATTTTGTTATCCAATATTAAGCTTGACCATGTTCATTAATGACCTATCTCAAAGAATGCATAATAACAATCAAGTCAACTTTATTTCTATGACATCAACCTACTACTAACACTTTATTTCTAGTTCAACTATGTAATACACAAAAATATTTAGAGAATTATTAAGGATGGACATAGTTGCTTACAAAATTTATGTTTTTCAGCAAGATTATTATCCTACACATGTGTGCTCAACTTGTCTACCAACAAGTTGGTGATCTTGATTATTGGAACTTACCTTATTATTTTAGTAGCTACTTTTGTTATGATATAACAATAGATATAACCAAATGAACTATACAATCGATCATGTACTTATGAAAAGCATTCTACAAATAGACATGCTATCATCAGTAGAAATAAACAAGTAGAATTCCCATTAACCTCTTAACTACCAACATCATATCGGTTCCACCCAGCTAATAAAAAATAGGTCTTTGGTTAGAAATAGAGTTAAGCATTGAGTTTCATGCTATATATATTTGATGAAAAAGACATGTGAAACCCCCAAATCACATACCTCGGCATAGATCTTTAGCAACACATAGAAATGAAGGAACACATGCAGCTTTTGGAGCAAGTGTTATTGGGTCATTCTCTGCCGATGTTGCTAGTAATAATCAGACCCCCGTTCCAACCAGAAAGCACCACTTACATCCTCCCAAACAAACCTCAACATAAGTGAAAAGAGACAAATTCAGTCACAAACAAACCTCTTCCATTATAGCACAATTATGTCTTCCTCCTCATCTCCATTCTTTCACTTATTCCACTTCCAACACAACAATCTGTCATCCAATCAACAGCCATGCTAGGAAGCATCATTTGCACAGTCCAACAACACAACCATTAGCAACATTGTCGCAGTTACCTTATTTCTTCTCTTCTTAACCACCAAGAACTCTACCCATAGAGAAAGGAAGAATATATAGAAGGCTTACATGAAGATTGTTTGTTAGTCTTTGAGTACTTGTATGGTTATCTATCATCATCTACAGCTCCCTCGTCAGTAGTATATTGACCTACAGATTTCAGAGGTGTGATAACTTTTTTTAGATGGTCCCAGAGTTTAGGAAGTATATCAAATGACAAAAGTCAAACATTCCATAAGTAATTTTAATATTAAGGCTAGCGACAACATGTAAAATACTAGAGAATTTATGACAATATAATCAGTAATTGAAATGGTGTGCGTCTCAATTGAAGGCAGTGGCACAACAAGGATCAGAAGATCAAAAAGCCAGAACATCATAATCAGAAAAGATGTAACCTGCAAATTTAGATTTTATGCCGTGCAGACTTAAGGGACAAGTTCATCTTTCTCATGCCAATCTAGAACCAGTCTAACATTATAGTAATTGTTGTTGAAAGGGTATCTACATTATATAATTGGTTCTATGAGCTAGAAACTGAATGGTTGCTACATAGTAAATAGAATGATCCTTTCTTTAAGTAATTAACAGAAGAGGATTTTACTTTTGGGGGCTAAGAGAGTGAGGGTCAACAAGGATTGCAACTAGTATCTGCTCTTAAATGCAAAATCAACCTTTCCTTATGGATTTTATCTTCTTCGTAGATCTTGTGCAAGCATGTAATTCTCTGCCTATGTCGAGTACACATCTGCTTCCCTGGAAATCAACACATGGAAGTCTGCTTCCCATGTAGGATGAGAGATGCAGGAAGGAGGCAAAGACCCTGCCGGATGTTAGATAGCCACAAAATAGGAAATGAACAAAACTAAATATTATGGACAACAATCTTCGTACCAATGTATCTTTTACATCTAAGCACCAAGTCTAAAGTAAACCAAACCATTCATATAAATACTATCAACACTAAGAAGCTGACCATGACTCTTGTGTGATCAACAGTTGTTCACTATTGCATATCAACAAATAAAGGGTTAAACGTCTTACAGATAATCATACCAAAAATTCAAGGAGATGCAACATCCAAAAACACTTGGTTGCTATGAAAAATGTTTGAAGCAACTCCTTATGCCACCACCTAGACCAAACCAACAGAGAGACGATGTTGTTCAACTTCTGATCATTGTTATACTTAGTTCCTTTCCTTAAAACCTCTTTCAAGATAAGATTAGAAAGCATAATAAATGATGAGAGGTTCACCTGGAGATTTTGTTGAGGGTCAAGGAGCTTCGGAATGTATGGTCACTCAGTTATAGCAGGAGGAGGTGATTTATCTTGTCTATGGTGTAGCAGCCCCTGATCACAGGTCCAAGTAGCTGGACAGCTGTTTATTGGTCTGAGAAGAAAAAATGCATGCAACAGAGGGTTAAGAATGCCAAGTTTGAATGTATGTCTTCCTGAGGAAATTAGCAGTCAAGATCTTACTTTGCCACACTTTCAATCATTGTACATGGCAAAACCCTGCACTTTCCATGACATATGCAATTACTCAAACTTCTAGGTACCCGAATATATGATTTGATAGAAATTTGGCTCTACTAAATTTTTACATAAATTAAAAAAATTGTTAGATTATCAAACTTACCACCAAGAAGAAGTGACAACTGAAAACCTTCCAAACTTAAGATACTAACCCAATAAACCTGGCAACCGCAAAGGTTATCTTCACAATATGCATAATTCGTTATAGCACTAGTGAAGCACATGGCATGGTTACATGATACATCAATAAGAGCAAATATAAGATATTAATGGATGATGACTTCTAGGTACCTGGATATATGATTTGATAGGAATTTGGCTATGCTAAATTTCGTACATAAATTAAAAAATTTGTTAGATTATCAAACTTACCACCAAGAAGAAGCAGATCAATGTCAACTCTTTCAATAGGTTTTTCTTTGTGTATATGTCAACTGCAACCTTCATCTTAGGTATGACACTGAGAACTCAAAACATTGCAACTCCAAGGTCATGTCTAACTTGCACCAAGAGTAGACATCAACAAGGAAATGTAAATTGCATATCAGTATACATATCTGAATGGACCACTTCATAGTCTGCATATTAATCCCACAATTTCAGGTTACTAAGCTAGTTGCTTCCAAAAGTACGAAGTATATGCACTTTTCGATTGGCATATGATACTATTAGAAGTAGATCATTGTCATATATTTGTCTTATTTTATATTATTCTAGGAAAAGACACATACAAGAAGACTCTTAGAATAGACTAACAACAGTAGAAGACGAGAAAGAAATCTCTTTATAAAGGGAAATCAAGGTAGAAGAAGAATATGGCACTACAAGTAAAAGAAAAAAGAGTATTTGCACAAGAAATCATAGGAAAAAGCAACTGACTGTTTCCTTCTTGAGCACAAGAGCATTAAAGTTGTGACATGGAGGGTAAAATGAAAGCGTGACAAATAGATGATAATAGAACAATATAAGGATGATAACAGTTAAATTCAATTTTTCATAAGTATCTCCTTTCTAAAGTGCCTATTCTTGATGTCCTAGAAAACATAATAAGAAACATATACTCTACCATATATACCTGTTAAACTATGTGTGAGAAGTTTAAGGAGACAAATGAGAGGTTGTGCTTGTCAATTTTAGGGAAAATATGCATTAAGATATTCTCTCATGTTTCCATTGATCTGATCTCCATTACCACACTAAAGCATCTGAGTCCAGCTCAACGTGACACATTCCTTGTTTTCTGGTTATTTGTAGGAGGAACAGATCTATATGATAAGTTAAAGCTAACTATGTTGGTTCTTGTACCATGATAAGAAAACATGACACCATCAAAGACATCTATATCCATGCCATCTATGTGAATTGTATGAGTAAATGCATTCTTAGACAAGCAAGCACCCACACTCATTTAATATTCCATATTACATATATAATGAGTGAATGCATTTAGTTCAAAAACTCTACATATCAATAGCAGCTTTTTCAGTTGACACTCAAAGCTGCAATTTCAGATCAAACGGTTACAAATGGAAACAAATTATTTTAAAGAAATGCAACTATATAGTCAATGAATTATCAATTACAAAAATTTACTCACCAATGTGTTGAGTGAATTGGCTTTAATATGATGTACATTACCTTGTGTCCTCTCGTCTCTAAGGCATACATCAGGCTAGGCAATAAGTTTCCTTATATTTCCAGGTCTTCACCAATTTTGTGCAAAACCTAAACATTGAACATATATAAATCAAACAAATAGAGAACACCCTCGATTATGTAAAATAACATTAATCATGTTCATGTGTGTGAGAGAGATATGAATTAACTTGATAAAATGAATTTATGAGAATATACTTGGAAATAAGGTGCACTAGCTGTTTAATGTTAGGGACACTCAGTAGTGAAAATGATAGTATACAAATGGTACACAAAAAAAGCAAAATTCATACCTAGGGATCTTTAAATACCTTATCATAGAGTTCCTTATAGTTGGGATGCTTGGGGTCGATCTTGAGGACCTCATTCCTTGTGTAGTTCTTCTTGTTTGAATTAGATATAGTATGGCATTGTCCACATTATCTGGATTTGAAAACCATGTTAGTATATTTCCTATAATATGGATGATATAATTTGATTCGAGCCTGGCTATCATTACCATGGAATTGTAATGGAGCAAGGTTCAGGCTATTATGAGCTTCAAAGTCTACAACGGATTTGTAATGGTGCAAGCTGCAAATTCCCATTTTGATTGGAAGGTGCCATAGATGCCCTTGAAGATAGGCAAACACTATGAGTGAATTCTTGATACTTCAATAACGGTTTGTAAACATCCTTTGGAAGGTGCAATGTCATTTAGGTCCTTCATAGGCACCTCACCTAGAAGTACATTAACAACAACTAATGATGATAAGAAATCAACCTAAGATTGTTCCCTCCCTCTAGTATGGAATGAAATATTCCACCTGATGGGCTACATAACATGTATGTCATAAGTGCATAATCATCAGGAGTCACATCACAACAACAAAGAGGATCAACGCTAGCAGCATCAAATCCTTATAATATGATAATTTGGTCAGGTGAAAACTCAGTGTCAATAAGCAAAATATGTTAAAAGCCTATTCCCTAAACTATTTTTACCTCTTTAGACAACTCCAATTCCAGGAGCAAGGTTCCAACTTAAGCAATATGAAAGTTGGCATTCAGCAAATAAAAAATCAAGATAGAACTCTATTCAGATACTAAATGGTACTAAAACTAACTTGTGGTGATACAGGGAAAGTCATAACAACAAATTTAATTGCATCATTTCAATGAAATTATATACAACAAAAATAGTATTGAAGAATATATTTACAAGTGGAGTAACAAAATAACCTAGATAAGCCCCTTCACCCGTTCAATACAACAATATGAGGGTCCTCCTCATACATGTGTATAGTTCCTTCCTCATAGATTCCATGTTAGCATTGTGCTCTGTAGATAACTTCATAGAGAGAGCATACAGAGGTATATTAAAATTCCTAATGTGATCAAAAGTTTCCATATTTACACCAAGAAATCATCCCAAAATTCCAAAGCATGAGAATGAGTTCATCAATAATGGTCCTTGCTAAGAACCTGATATTCCATAGAATTACACCTACTCTAGTTACTTGAGAGAACACACGCTTAGATGAACATCCCTAGTGATCAATCATGAAGATGCTTCACAATGAAATTAAATATGAGAGGTTCCCTACTTTCTACTATAATTAGATTGAACAACCAACATAGTCTAGTTGATTTTTCCTAAATGTAAACAATTTCATGTCCACTATAAACAGAGTTACCTCATGCATTAGAATGGTTGCGAGGTCATGGAAAAATTATGATTCTGAAGCACATCAAAATAACCCATGATTGGATTCATATCATGACACATGAGGAAACTAAGATGGCAAGGCTATTTTTGTCTAGTTTTTTCTGAGAACCAAAATTCAAAAGTAACTTATATGGTGACATTGTCAACCCATGTATCAGTGTGCATGAACATGTGTGTTATGCACAGGGTCCTAAACAAAATGAAATGCTAGTATTAGGAAAAACAAATTTTAAGTACTACCTTTACTATTTTTAGGACATTTAAAGGAATACACAATCTACTTGACAACACAAGAGGTGTCACAAAGAAATGCTTCAACTCAAAAATATAAACAGTAGGAAGTTTGTGGAGCTCTATGCACAAGGTAGCTTTGGCAAGATGACAACTTCATATGTACATATCTAGGACATGCCCAATCTTTGGGTTCCCATTGAAGAATTAATTTGATGTAATCTCTTATTATAGTAGCAACTACGAGTCTCGTTAAATAGATTACAATTCTAAAATATATAGGATGGTCAACAAGACATATAAGAAAATAGAAATAGAAAAAAGAAAAAAGGGAGAAACAAGAATAGACAAATAGGAATAGTTGATTTGAGCCTGCCACTAACAAGCTCTCTGACCCAATTAACTAAACTACTAATGGTTCAAAAATGAATACATTCAAGGCACAATGCATAAGTGGAAGAATAGCTAGTTCAAGTAAAAAAGAAGTAGCGATGCCAATTAATGTCACCCACTAGATAAAACATGTTGGATTTAGTGCTGAAGAATAAAAATCATTTATGAAAACTATGTACCCTTTGATCATACTCTATTAAACTTCTAGTATAATGTTTGCAGATGTACCAAAGTTTATGTTTGGTCTATATAATAGCAGGGGAAACTGAATTAGAAGATGAAAATAAAGTTAAACCTCCTTATAGCTGAATGTAGTAGTAAAGAAGGGACATAAATATATTTTCCCCGATGATCCAATAAAATTATAATGGAAGAAGCCTAAATGGTAGTCTGGCAACAATGGGGATAAGAAATTGGAGGCCATGACCGTGATAAGGACAAAAAGATGTTTCCACTACTTCATCTCTCAAAAGTCTAAGGAAAAAAGCAGTCCAATACCAGGTGTAGCTAGTGAGTTTTGTTTGGCCATGAAAATATGTCTTTATCATCAAAAGGTAAATCTCTCGAGTTATCATCCAGAATGATGTCAGAGGACATATATTTAAGTAAATATTCCAATTTCTATGTAAGGACATACAAGCTATTATGAGATGAGAATATTAAGATGAACTTTTATGTGAAGAAAACAATGAGGAAAACATGATGTTAGTAGAAAAGCTAGAGTATTGCATACTTGATGGGAATGACTTCCATTGTCTAAGTGAAACTTCAATTCATGCAGGCATAGCTGAGCAACATCAATAGCAAAGAGGATCTACTCAAGAAATTTGTTTGATTCTTGATCTTTAGCATCGACCAATAAAATTGATTCTAAGAGCATCACTATGAACTTTTATGTCATTGTAATCTACACAGAACAAGCAATTTTCTGAAATACTAGATTACTTAATAATAAGAGAAAACACAATCTAGTATGTACCTGAATATAACAATCATTTTACCTCTCTACAAACTGCAGCTCATTGGTATCTTTAAATATTAGTGAATGTGGCGTGTCTAATATAGCGGGGTTACTTGGTGCCTCTAAATCATTGGAAGAATTTACAGAGGTACATTTGATGCCAGTGTCCCTTAAGAACAATATAGAAGAGTTTGCATTCCTACCAGCATATGTCGCCTTGGGTTTATCTAAAGCAAAAGTAGTCTCCATGAGCATGCGTCTTTGATGTAGAAAGGACATGCAAGATACCCACTATTTTGCCAACCAGATAGATGACCATACGCAGGAAAGTCACTTATCATCCATAATAAGGCAGCATGCAACTTGATAACCTCTTTACGATCAACATCATAAGTATCAGTACCAACTTCCCACAGTTCTTTTAATTCCTCAATCAACGGTTGTAGGTAGACATCTATGTCCATTTCGGGTTGATTTTGACCAGGAATAATCATCGACAGGATAAAATTGGGAGACTTCATGCACAACCATGGTGAAAAATTGTACGGAATCAATATGATGGGCCAAATGCTATATGATAGACTCATGAGTTCAAATGGATTAAATCCATCGGATGTTAATCCAAGTCGAACACTGCGAGAATCAGAAGCAAACTCAGCATGCATATTATCAAACGTCTTCCATGCTGGAGAATCTGCTGGATGTCGAAGAATCCCGTCCTTGATACGACTTTCATCATGCCACCGCATTAGGGATGAAAGTTTTGAACACATGAATAATCTCTTCAACCTAGGAGTCAAGGGAAAGTAGCACATGACTTTACAAGGAACTCCTTTATTGTTCGTACGAATGTTTTCTACACCAGCTTCATTAATTTCGATTTCTTTATATCTAGAAGCACCACATTTCGAACATGAAGTCTTATCTGCAAAATCCTTTCGGTACAAAATGCAGTTATTTTTGCAAGCATCGATTTTATCATAGTCAAGTCGAAGGTCCCTGATTATTTTCCTGAATTCATAATAAGAGTCGGGAAACGTCTCACCCTTTGGAAGCAATTCCTTCGAAAGCACAAGCAGCTCAGAAAATGACTTATTGCTCCAATTATTGACACATTTTATGTGAAACAACCTCACAACAGTGTACAATTTAGAGTACTTCTTACTTCCAGGGTACAATTCATGTGCAGGAATCTCTAACAATTTATAAAATTGCTCAGCTTCTGCATCATCAACAAATACAAATCGATGGTCGTCGTCTTCCATATTCTATCCATCCTATGATACACCATACAAATCATGCAACGTGTCTCTCATGTCATCTTTGGACGTGTCATTTTGTGTTTGTGAATCCTCAGAGCTGTCAAATGAACCCTCACCGTGAAAAATCCAATTTGTGTAGGTGGTCAAGAATCCATTCCATAACAAGTGTTTAGTTGTGACTTGCTGATTTTGTCTATGCACATTTAAGCACTTCTTACAAGGACATAAGATAGTCCCATCCTTGTTGGATTTTGAAAATGCATGCTCTATAAATTTAACCACCCCAAGTAAATATGTCATGCTTGTTCTGTATTCCTCATGGATCCAACTTTTATCTATCATGACTACCTATAACAATTAAGAAAAAAATAAGATTATAAAGTATTCAAAATCGTTACATAACTTAGTTTCAATAAGATTTAAGTGCTATTTTCCAGATCTTGGGTAGAGTTTGCCCAGACCAGTAAGAAGTTGGACTTTTCAAAGCTTGATTAGAGACAGTGGCACGGAGGCCAGTCCAGCCTCTACCAATGAAGAAAGCATTACCTACTCATTTTCCAAAGCTATTCCACCTGTTTACCATTGTAGGGAGATCTTATTTACCTATTGATACCATTACATGGCAGATATACACGCCAAAATCAATTAGTATATTTTCTACTATTTTTTTCAAAATCATATAATGACTCATTCAATACATAATAATGAGTATGTTGTATACTATTTTAGGACAATTGACTAGAATGGCAACAACAAAATCATGCTTCAATGGTAACCAAAGTATCATGGACTATATTATACTTTCTGTGAAATGAATATTCTAACACCTATAGCAATTTGGCTTGCTTTTCCACTTTGTTAAAAGAATATGTTGTAAATTCTATCAAAATATAAGACCTTGAATTTACTAGGAATTTAAATAACCATGTTGATGGAAAAATTGACATTGACTGATAAGTTCCATTCTGAAAGCAGTCAATCATTTGTTGTCTTCTTCATCCTAAACATGATAAACTCATGATTATAGCATATGTTATTTTTTCTATATCACAGCGATTCTGATCTATATGGTATTCAATATGCACTCTAGATAAAGTTAGTCTTTATTCCTCATTTATCAACTCATACGAGTTTTTGACCCATATGTAAACGACCTACCATAGTTTGCATGTATATATGTCATACCTTCCAAACATGGAGAAATAAGGACTTCCCAATGTATCATAAATTCACCCAGTATTTGCAGACAATCACTATTCTCGTTTGATGCACCACCCAATATATATCTAATTGAGAGATATGTAGGAGCAGAGTGTCACATATGATCACATACCACAACCATAGTTGTTTATTTCCACAACTAAAGCACAATATTACAGTTTTAGATTGATGGCTATAGACATGGTCTTCTTTTATTTATCATGTTAACTTATATACTACACATCACCCACTCGTGAATATACTCTTCTTAAGTATTATTGCCAACGTACACATCTTCCAATGTTAGTCTTCTATCTTATTTTATAATTGATTAATAGTTCCATCTCTTCTATGTAATAAGGTCTGGTTTAATTTCTCAAATACCAAGGCTAACAATACCAGCAAAAGGAGGATTACGAAACATCAGCTAGTTTATACCTATTGTTGGTTTGAATATGGTTGTTGAAGGTCAAAAAATAATTATTTAAAAGGAAGATTACATAAGAGGCTTGGCGGAGTTTCTTGTAACCGCAATCACACTACGGAAAGGAAATACCTAAAAATCGGTAGAGTAGAAGCATGCGTGCGGCGACGTCCGTCAACCGCAATCAGCCACGGGGAGGGGGAGTCGTTGGTATGCTCAGACAGAAGGGCGGAAGCCCAGAAGACCCTAGAGCCTTGGGTGAGGCGTCATGCATTCGAGGTTGGGGTCAATGGCGGGGAGGCGATTAGAGGTCGTTGGAGTGCTCAGCGTTGGGGAGCCGAGGGAATTGGAACCCACGTGCGGCGGCCGTCTGGAAACAGGGAGTCAACCGCTGGGAAGAGGATCACTACAACGCTCAGTTCAGGAGCTGAGCCGGCGCAGGGGAGGCAGGCTATCGGGACAACACCCCTTGACGTGGCGTCACGATCAGGAGGAGGCGTCGATCGATCGCCGTGGGAGAAGATCCGCTCGGCTCAGCGACGGGCAGACATGCTCTCCGGAGCGCTCACTGCGGTTCACGATCAATTAGGAGCTTGGGCTGGAAGACGAAACTGTTCGCACAGAAAGCACGGGGGATAATGGGGAGAGCATGTGGGTGTTTTTACTCTGACTGGTTACATTTGTTCTGGATACAATTAAAAGGAGTAAAAAATTATAGTTATATCTTATTTATTGAGGTGACTACAATTATTTAAGTTACACAAATATTTTTTATAAGTAAAAATAGCTCTCGTTACACATAAATTAAATGTAACTTAAACAATCGTAGCTAAATTATCTTTTTTATGTAGTGTGCTTGCTAATGACAAATCCGTTATTAAATTTGTCATTGAGATGCATACTGATCGTTAGCAACATGTTGCATATAGTTAGCAACATATTGCATATGGTCTGCTGTTGATTTCAAACTTTGACCGCAACGGTTGATTTTTTAATTTATCTACTTAGTTAAACATGATGATGCTGCTTTCTCATTAAAAAATAACATCTGTGAATCCCGATCGCCTACTTAACTATCTGTCGATTCCCAAGTAGCCCAATCCCGATACGGAAAAGAGAAATCAAGGAAAAACTTGTCCCCAGTTTGACGAACTAATATTCTAGCTTGATAGCGATTCTGGTCGTCGCATCTTACTAAAGAGATGCAATTTCTAAATGGCGACATACAATTCGAAGAAGCAATGGTTCTGGTGTGTGCTAAATCTGGGTGGGCATAGTACAGTGCGGGTATCCGAGTTACAAATCTAATATTGATTGACCACTGTTCCTTTTTCCTGATTCGCGAATGAGAGTCATTCAACGAAATACGGTCACCAACATACTTGTGGATCTAGTGATCTACCGCGCCAAGAGTGATCAAACAGGAAATGCTATGCCTCATTCTGTCGATTAGATTCTAGCTAGGAACAACAAACCAGATGGATCTCAGTCTTCCGACAAGACTGCAGATGTAGGAACCCAGTTTCTCCGAATATCGTGTCCTGAATATCTCCCCTAAGTTGTAGGTTTTGAATTCGTTGCTGCAGTACCATTTTGCTCTTGGGGCGCCGTTCCGTATAGTCGGCACAGACACAGTGGACGGCGCAGTAGTCCATAACCATATTAATCATTGATCATTTTTCGCACATTCGGTACAATGTTTTATATATTATATTGCTGCTAGGAAGTGCCAGTGTAACGGTTGGGGATTCATCATCTTTTTGACAAAAAGGATCGCCACAAAATGGGTCAAGGGAATTCTTGAAGGCTATCAAGGAAGCTGGCGGTTCGGGAAAAAAGATCAAGGGACCTAGCAATTATAGGAGCTATAAAAGTGAGTCGCCATAGTGATCACTGTAAGTGGGATGCAGCTGCACATCCTGTAGAATTTGGCTGAAAGAACTTGAGGAGTATCTTTCCTGGGAAAAGTGCAGTACTTTTCTGTGTAACAATGCTCCTCCATCCATGTAACGGCAAGGGAAAAGAGAGGATGGTGTGCTCCTAGTATAGACAGAGGGTACTTTTAGGCACGCATTATTGAGTGGGAAAGGATACCCTAATGGTTTACTTCTCACGGCCTCTACCACAAGTGGAATAGAGTGGAAGGGTATTCAGGAAGACGTCTCGGTGAAATGCATCAACCACAACTGCATTAATGTTTTCCTTTTGTAACCCCGTACGATATGCCCATTACTCATTTTCGGCTGAAGATACCGTTTGTATCGTTCACGAGCCGTAATTGAAATTGTGTATTGTTGAATCATGAAAAGAAATCATTAATTGACACTATATGGGATTAAGAGAGAAAGAATTGACACTAGATAATGAAAATATGTTTTATATGTGTTTATGGATAGTGATAATTTGGTGGAAGAAATTAAGGCTGTAACCGATCATTAGAACTGATCAGACTCACTGTAACTTGCTGTGCAGTATCCAGCGACTTTCTCCGTCGAAATTTAATACAACTCGACGATATCAGTAATATGACCAGTGGACACCCATTGGAGCGTTCAAGTGAAGGGTGGTTTTCAATAAGGCATTTCATGGTCTGGATAGACCCTTCCTCCATGCCTTGGATTCACTGCTAGGCCCAAGATCTAAGTATATAGGGGAATAGGAAGAAATGTAGACCATCAATAGCCACCCGTGGATTTTCATGGTGTCGCATAGCTTGAGGCTTTTTTCTACACGCAGATTAGATCTGTTGGCCAAACCTGAAAACTGACTATGATGCATGATCCTATTAAACTCGGTTTAATATTAATAAAATGGCATTCAAAAATCGTCTCACTATTACTAAACAAGGCACTTTATTGCGATCAGTTGAGGTGTAATTAAGGAATGCCTTCTCGGTTGTCATGGTTGTAGAAATGAAAGCTACCATGACATTGTTTTGCTTTTTTCCTTCTTGCTCACGTTCACCTACCGGTTGACATAATCTCATGGTTATCAAGGATCACTGTGGAAGAATCCCTATTAGACCGAGTCAGAACCATACGTGGTTCCTGCTGAACAAAAGAAAACAGTTTCATTCTCAACAGAATTTATGAAACACAAGAACTAAATTGAAACAGAAGGCTAATCCTACAGAATCGCACAATCAGTTTAGACAAATTAAAGTTGAATTAAAACAGAAATTGGCTACCTGGCTACAATATCAAAACTTTATCTTGCCTCACGAAATTGTGCACACTATTAATAATAAAACCTAAATTACACAAAGGAGGCCCAAAATCAGACGGGTCTACAGTAGCACATTTTAATGTCATCCCTACATCAATTCAACACAAGGCAGCCACAAATTATCATGCAATAAAAAAGAAAGCGATTGGTTTGATCAAATTGTAAATTAAACTAAGGTTGTTATGAACTCTCTTCGGAACGATCAGTTAAAATAAATGCACTTGGTTCCTTAGCGCTTGTCAGTCACTTGACAAACTTTCATAACAAAAGGATTTATTCTTTCTTCGACATCTCTTGTGACATTGTGATTAATGTCTCTCAACTATTAACTACCTAAGTGGATTGAATATTTCCTCTTAACTAATATTCTAACTTAATTAATTATGCTTCGTATGTATATTCACACATTCACATTCATTACATGTACGATGAGACCTAGTATAAAGGAGTTAATCTTCACTCTCATGACGTAACAATAGAGATCTAATTACCCTCCACTAAATCGGTGTCCCTCTTATGATTTTGAATTTGGGATGATAGAGAAATTAGTCCATTGATTCTAATCATAAATTAATAATAATTATAGAAATAGTATGAAAATATGTAATATTAGATCAAGTTATTCATCACATGACTAATAGGTGTCGCTTAGGTGCCAAATACAGGAGAAACTACTCCATA
This sequence comes from Alisma plantago-aquatica, assembly GCA_963693085.1. NCBI lineage: Eukaryota > Viridiplantae > Streptophyta > Magnoliopsida > Alismatales > Alismataceae > Alisma > Alisma plantago-aquatica. Next base: position 1,171,089,531 of record OY856409.1, on the reverse strand, counting down.
TTGGTAGGTGATACACAAGCTATGTTGTATACCACAAATCCAATAGCGAGAAGAAAATAGATAAGAAGTGAAGGAGAAGCAAAATACAATACTTATAGGTTTCCTCTAAAATGGAGCAACACTTTAAGGTTGCCAATCTTGGCGAGAGAGAAATACAATTCCAGACCCTTCTTCTTCTTCCTTTTAGACTCTTATAGAATAGTCTCTAATAGATTGATTGACTTCTAAATAATCATTTGACTCATCCTAGATTCTCAAATCAATAGAAAATTGACACATAATTGATTCATTTACTTATCAATCTCAGTTAATTTTCCAACATCTCACTATATTGTGAGTCAGATTAAGCACGAGACTTGGGTTTTTATGGAAACCATAACCTATGTCTCCTATATATATGTGGGTGGTGTTGAGGGTTGAACATACAAATATATTCTTAAGAGATCTAACAAGTTTTTTAAGACTACATCAAATGGTAGGTAGATCAATAGATGATTTGAGGGTAGCATGCCAACTCTCTAAACATGCTCCTCCTTGGACACCCTCGTTGCACCCCAAGGGCTCCCATCATCTGCACAAATGATGTACGATAAGAAAAGGTTACCTAATAGAAACATTATCAAATTATAGAGTCTCAATAAGTTTTAATGCCATGGTTATTATGCTTTCTTTTGAGTACTCTAAGGTTTGAACTTTAGACGTGATTCATGTATTATAGGTATGTGGATTCTACTACTGACATTTAGTTTTTATTGAGCCACATTTTCAATGGTAGTCATATATACTAAATTTGGTGCACATCAACCATTCTAGGGTTGCATTATAATAAGGAAGAGCTTAGAGAGTCATAGAGATGAGTTGTGTAGAGTAGGCTAATAGGATAAGCGAGAAATATTGTAACACACCAATACTTAAGGCCTCAAAGTGCATCTCATTTTTAGGAATCCTACCAATAGGAACTTCATGGTTAAGCATTCTAGTATTTGGGTAATATATGGATGGTTGACTTGTATGGAGTTTTTGATCTTGTTTATGAGCAAGGGAAAGTTACATAACATAGTTCGGTGTTAGTACGTTGGTCAAGTCATCACTAGCAAAAATACATTACTTTTATGGAATCATGTCCTAGGATCAATGGTGGTATTAGAGAATGAACATTACTAGTAGGAAGAGTCCACAAGTAAATGTGTTACCCTAGACATGAGTGATTTGATCCTTATACTGCATCAATGAATGGAAACTTGAGGCACATGGCCCATTATGCACTTTCCTTGAAGTAGGGAGATTGTCAAGAGCCTAAAAGAAAAGACTATGTAGGAGAATAAGTGACAATTCCCAAGTGTGGTAAATGGTGGTAAAAGTTTACTCTTACAAGACAAAGCTCAAGAAGTTTGAGAGAAATATATAGTTATTGGATCCTACTATCCATGTAGCAAGGGCATAAACACTTTAAAGAAAATGGGGGCAAGATGTTGCTCCTTCATGTGGCTTGGGGCTACTACCCTTTGATTATTAGTGATGGTCTATTCCATAGTGCTAGGTCATAGATCATGTTTACTACAAATGATATCATATCTCAATTCTCTTGAGTATGCGTGAGCCTCACATTATCCATGTAGCTTGCGTATGTGAATAGAACTATTTGTATTGATGAAGATATCTTTCTATGGGATGTTAGTTTTATATTTGTCATCCTATGTAGACACAATTGAGAAAGTCATTATCATGTCATGCAAATGATTTTTGACAACAAGTTTATAGGATATGTGAAGCAAGTTGAAACACCATAGGATTTGAGGCATCAAATAGAATGATCATAGACCATGTTTAGTTCAAAATAAGAATTAGCATTGGACATCAAAAAATATAGGATGAGTTAGTATGAATGCAAGATAGGTTGGGTTCCTTGATGTCCAAGACAAAACATTGCAAAATTGTAATAAGAATAGGAAGGTCGAGCTTCATCTTTCAATAAGTACCGCCAATATTTTCAAAAACAATATCTCCCATGGATAAATATGAAGTTTTCAATACATAACTGAGTTGATGCTTATTTGAGAAATTGTTTGATATATTAAACAAATCGTCTATTCAACACCTTATAAACTTATGGAATTATTAGTGCAAGAAACTAAAATCCAATATATAACTAAATTGCATCTTTTCACTAAATGATTGACCCTTTAGGCATGCAGGCATACATCCCCAACGAGGGGTGATCATCCCTGAGAGTGCACCTAAAATGTGGAGGTGTGATCTCAAAGATGAATTGGACTTTTAAATTTGTAACCCAAAATCTTTAAAGACCCCTACAACTCAATACAGGGTCGGAGTAGATATGTGGGGTTGAACACATAAATGGGGGATGTTTAAGGCTCCTACGATCTCATTCAAAAGTCAGTTAAGCAAAATTGATAGTTGATATATGTAAAGAATTAGAACTAGACTAGCAAAAGTAAATGAAAGAAAATAAAACAAAGTAAAGAAAGTAGAGTCTGTCAAATCCTACTAATCAGGAGAAGGAGTTCTTAGCTATGTAACCACAATTTAGGTAGTCTATACACTCACTCTAACATAGACAACCCTCAAACACCCTATCAATCATCTATCCTCCAAATGTAACACTTATCGTGGTAACTACTCTTGTGGGGGTCGTCCCAATTGCTCTCTGACGACGTGACTAAAACCCCATCAATGATCCAAAACCTCTCTCAAGAATAATGGGTCAACATTTTTTAATATAGAAGATAGATTCTCAGGTCCAGACTATTCAAAGATGTTAGGAACATTAGAGGATCTATGTAGAACATAGACTGTAAACTCGGGAGGGTTCAGATGAACTCGATCGTGATCAACGTTCAAGTTGAATCTCTCCAACAGGTGTTCTGTGATCGATCCTTGCTTGGATGTCCTCTTTTTAGATGTCAATCCAATCTACCTTCTCTTATCCATTTCTACAATTAATCTCTCGATCTTTGTATAAAAGGGAAGTTCAAGCAAGAAAGTGATCAACCAAACAAGCAATCATAATCAAAAGAGAAGGTAAAACTAAAAACGTACTAGATCTGGAATAAAACTACTTGCTTAAGGTAAAAGTACATAAAAACGCCCAAAACAGGCTGAATAGAAAAAAAGGAGGTCAACTAGACATGGAAAAGCATGGTTGGCACCGAACAAAGATGGAAGAACATCATTTGTACAAAAATGATGGAGAGAAGTAGAAGAAAGAGGTCAAAGATGAGATTTAGCTCATGAAAGTGAGGTTGCTCTTGTTCCTTAGCCTCTAGCAAGGCTGAACTCATCCTTGGGGTCATCCTCTGTGATCTTCTTGACTCCTTGGCCTCATTTCTGCTTGATTCTATCCCAAACATCAACCATGGTGTATGTATGGAAGTGGAAGGTGGCTGGGAATAGATGGAATTGGGTGAATGATGGTGGAAATGGTAGTGGATGGAAGCAAATTAGAGGGATGGATGTAGGGTATTCTCTTCATCCCTTCTAGACCTTGGAGCTCTCCTATAGGGCACTGGGAATAGATGGTTGTGGGAACTCAAAATAAGAACCAACTAAACCCTTTCCTAGGTAGCAAGGGGTGGGTATTCATAGGGATAGGTGGAGTGTAAGTGGAAAGCGGTTATTGGCTTCTCAGAGGTTGTTGATTATCTGAAGTTCTAGAAACCACTAACCTTTCAAAGGTGAACCCTCGATCAGGTTCATGCCCAACATTCGTTGATGGTGTTGTGTGGTAGTGGTCACTAATGTTTTAGTTTTTTATGGTCGTTGATGTTTCAGTTGTTGATTATTGCTTGGGAATCATTGATGAAGGAAGATCGGTAACTTTTCATCGGTCTCTAAGATTATATTATATTCAATGGTGAACCTAACAGAGTTGAGGCCAACCTGACTGGGTTTAGGTCTTACGTTGCATCAATCATCATGTTTATTCACGAACACTAGATCTTTGGCTTTGTCTATCACTACGTGTGGATATTCGGTGATTGCTGGATTTTTGGCAGTCACTGATGATGAATGAGGCTCAACAGTTGTTGAGATGTAGGTTTAGTAGTTGTTGAGATTTGTTGGCTTAGCAGTTGCTGATGCAAAGTGCTGCAAAATTTAAGTAATAAACCCAATCAGATTTAGGTGAACCATGTTACGACCCCACCTTCCGGTAACCCCCAATTAAGGGAGACCGAGAGGTTGAAGTTGCACACATAATTTCTAGATCAAAGGTTTGGAAATTAACCAAGAACAATTATTAAATGTTAATAGACTAAACTAGAAAGCAATAAGAAAATAAACTTTTGCATACCTTTTGGAAACTTGGATTTCTAAACTTCTATCCACATATGAATTCTACTCTAACTAATCCTCCTCGTATTTTAATTCATGTATTTCACTATATGACGATTTACTGTTTGTCCTTTTGGCTTTGTACCTAAAACGCCGACAAACAAAATGTCGGTCATCATAAAGCTGGTATGTGGGGGAACCAATAATCGTGCAATTATTCATAACAATGTATTGCAGCCAATTACCATTTAACAAACAATTTTACATTTTAAATATAATTGCACGATCCATGCATTCTGTATCCTCTGTGATGTCCCTGCAGTGGACCTGGATACTACTTTCCTTATAGTACCTCTGCATTAAACCCCTCATGTTCCCACCTATAGGTGAACCAGTTTCTAGGGTTGAGTCACATGGCACTACCCATAAGTAGCCCACTCCTTAACTCGTGGCATGCTAAAGGGTCTCATGGCACTACACTTAGTAGCCCAATTTCTAACCCACGATATCCTAGACCTTACTCTAGGTTACCCCTTTTTAGCCTTTATAAGCCACAGAGGTGGATTCGGATCTAAGCCAGTTATATATATATATATATAAATGTATATATATATATCCATCTATATATATATATATATATATATATGGTGATAATCATAGTCACTTTATAGTTGCATGAAATAAAAGACATCCAATAGTTATTTTCAAGAAACTGATAAACACGTTCGAAAATCATCGTGAAACTAAAGCGATTATTCATAAGTGTAACCACATACCTATTCAGTATATTTCTCAAGCTAATATCAATTCCAACCAAGAAAGCCATCCAAGCAAGTAGTTAAACCACACAATCAAGAATCCTGAAAAACACATGTACTCTATTTACTACACACTTTATCAAGATTCTTTCTATTCAACTTGAAATTGCTTCCTAAGATTTTTGTATCAATTTTAGAGTTTCATTTTGCAATTAGGGTTTCACTTCTTTTACTATTTTAAACCCTAGTTCTATTCAATTACTTACAAATGCTAATTTTGGATTAAAGACACTCTTAAACATTAATTAAGCCCATTATGCCTCTTTTATATTAAACTACCATTTTTACCATTTTAATCCATGGCAAGATCATTATACTCATTTATCATCAATTCATAGTTCATTATGGCCTAATTCACAAATGAACTCTATATATCATTAAATCCACCTTTTATTCATTAGAAAACCCTAATTACTATATTAAGGGTACTTACCCATAATTAGGAATCTTTGTACTCGAAATAGATTAGAGCCATCATATCTCATCTTTGTACATGAATTTGACCAATTAAAATCATTAAGGATCATAATTACCACAGTTATGGTTCAAGGGTCACTAAATCATATGGAACCCTAAATAAATCAAATTACACATGAAGATCATCCTTTTAGATCTAATATGCCCTTTTTATTAACAAAATGTTCATATCTAGTTTAAACACTCACATAACCCCTTTCTAATTCATTAATCATCAAAGGTTAGGGTTTTTCATTGATTAAACTATTAAAGATAGCATCTTGATATACTTTTTGAATACAAAGAGAAATTAGGTTTCAAAAATAATTTCTTTGCGTTCCTCTCATTTTGAGGATCAATTTTCATATATTACTTGTCCTAATCGGAGTTACCAATATTTAATTATGAATTAATAAAGGAATTACCTTTTCGGCCAATCAGGACGCACCACGTCGCTTATCCCATGCAAAGCGCTCGATTTGGAAAATATAACGGAATTACCGTTATACCCTCACTTAAGTCAGCCGTTGCTTCATACCCTAGAGGGGTAGAACGGTCCAAAACTTCCCTCGTCGTCTCCCAGCTCAGGAACCCTAGGTGGTCGGCAATAGCTACTGATCGCGGGATTGTTTCCCCTCCCTCCAAGGCTGGAAACTCAATGGAACTTGGCGCCCCGCCTCCGCCTTCCCTCTATGCACAGGAAGGTACCCCTTGGATCGCATGTAGGGTGGTGGTTCGGGCCTTCTTTGTTCCACAACACATGGCATACTTGCAACCATACAATGGTCGTGCGCAAGCTTCAGAGCACGGGGAAGATGACTGTGCCCCTCCGTGGTGTCGTGGAAGCATCAGGTCTCCATTGTAACCTCCCCACGGTGCCTGGTTGCTCTTGGGTAGCATGCTTTCTCCTGGTTAGGGTTGCGTTTAAAGAAGAAGGAGAAAGGAGCGAGATGTATGGGATTCCCCCCTGAACTCAAACCAAGATCTTACCCCTTTTATAGGGGAGAGAAATGAAGCCATAGGTTGGCTTATACACGACTCAAAGAGTCCCTTTCCAAAAGGATTCATTTTCCTTCAAGGAGAAGTAATCCTTCTCTCTCTTCTTTTTATCCTTTGGATATTCTCTATTATTTGGATATTAGGAAATTCGAAATTCCTCTTTTATTTTCTTTGTACTTGCCCTTTTTAATTCATTGGCCATGGATTTTATATTTTCTTAAGTAGAAAATACCACTTCTTTAACAAAACCATGAAATTCATTAATCATGCATCATATTATCCTCTTATGTTCTATTATTGGTATTTTTCTCTTTGTTTTCTTCATTGGGACTCATTGGACCCCAAGAAACCCAAATAATTCAAATTTCCTTTTTAACGAATAGTCATTATCCTTCTAAATGCATCAATATGCATTATTTCACATTATCTTGTTTATTTCTCATTAAAATATCTTTTTTTGAGGATTTCTATTTATTTATCTTTTATTTTCCTCATTGGTATTCCTTTTAACATTAGGAATCCTTGGAATACGAAATCCCACTAAGGATAACTCAATTCCACCTTTTTCCACTTATTTTCCACATTTTATCATTGTTTTCAATTTCTTTCTCAATAAAGAAATACTTAATTGATCTTTTGTTTTCTTATTGCATTCTCTATGCAACTTTGGACCCCTTGGAACCCAAGGAACCCAAGAGGCACGAAATCCATCTTTAGATTACATTCTTTTGCCTTCCATAGGTTTCCACATCATTCTTTTCTCAAAAACTCAATTATTCATTTACTAATTTAATAATTGAATTTCCTTTCTTCATTTCCTTGTTATTGGGCCCAATAGCCAATAAAGCCCACAATGCAATCATCAAGACTATTGTAAATGAAATCCATTTATTCAAAAAAAATTATATCATTATTTGTTCAATTATCTTAAATATGAGAAATTACATTTCTCACCAATTGAACCCAAAAATTGGGGTTGTAACATCCTTCCCCTCTTATAGGAATTTTGTCCTCAAAATTCTTATCAAGCAAATAAACAATTTAGGATAAGACTTTTCCATGTCCATCATTAGCCCCTATGTTGCTTTACCATTCTCATGGCGCTACCAAAGAACCTTTATCATCACATATTCTTTTCTCTGAGTTCTTTCATCCTGACGTCTATAAACTGCACAGGTGACTCAAGCCATTTCAGCCTCCCTTGGGGCTCACTAGGTTCATTGCTCAGCACATGGTTTGGGTACCTCACATAGTGCTCTAAATTGGACACATAGAACTCATCACACATTACTTTATCCTTAGGGGTAAGATCAAACTTAACCTTCTCTACCAATCCATCTCAAATGAACCCATGCATCGGGGACTTTAGCTCTCTCTTAGCTGTAACTTAGAGGGGTCGGATTTTCATGTCACATATTCTCCCACTGTGAACTACGTGTCAGTCTACTTTGCATCCACTCACGACTCCCGTCATCTCTAGGCTCCTTTCAGCCATTACACAATCAAAGAGACTTCATCTACACGCATTGTGGTCCTTTTCTAACTATCACGTGGTCCTTTCACCAACATCACCTTACTGAAGCGGTGACCGACACAACCTCCCTTACAGAGCTTCTTTAAAACCCGATACTGGCTATAGTGGTTATCATCACATTTTATAAAGGACAAGAACTGTCTCTATGTATCACCCTGAATGAGCACACATGCTCCCATCAGACCCTCTAGTCTGGATCATACTAACCATTAGTTAAGGGTGATAAACCGTACTAACATTGAGTTCTTCATGTACCTACTCCCACCTTTTAGAAGGGAACCTTTAGGTCAAACTCAAGAACCTTTGAACTCGCATCATGGCGTAGTTGAACCATCTCTCTCATGGGTAGCTCAACCAGATCTATTCCTTGACAAAACTCTTTCTTTCTCATGTCATCTGGATAAGATGAATTACCATACCTCATATTGCATCTCGACCTTCCTTGGTCTAGGGGAGACTTACCACATCCATAGTAATGAACTCCCTTTCTCTTTTGGGGACTCTTTATCGTTTATATCAATGCATTGGGTTACCGGTGTTCGTCCTTCTCCCTCGGTTTGCATGGCCATATACCACATGCAACTTTATCTTAGGCATCTAAAGTACTAATGTCACTCATTACCTTGGTAGTACCATGGTGTATGGTGATCTTCAATTGTGATTGCCTGTATGTCATGATTCCTCAAGATTAATTCCTCAGAAACCCTAAACCACTCTAGTCGGGTTTCATCATCTTCCTTTCCAAAGAAGTGCATTTGAGGTTCTACAACCATCCCTTCATTATATCAAGGACTAGATTGGCTAACCAAACAACCATTAACTTTTTCAACATATCTCGTTAAGTGTTAGTCAAACACATCTCCTTTCCAAACTTAGGGTTAGCCTAACAACCTTTTATAGCCAAACTAGGAAGCTATATCTCAACCAGAGCATCAATTACCACTTCACATCCTTAGGTATTAGGTAACATTGAAGACATACACTTCCATGTATTTCACTTATCATCTCAAACTCGAACTCTAAGTATATCTTTATTGAGAACACCTTGAGCTCATCTTCTTGGTGATCAAACTCAACCTTGTATGACTCATATCTCATGATAAAATATCCTCATAAGGTGACTACCTCATTCCTCTTGGTGTTTGCAAACCATCCATGTATCATTCACTTTACTAGGGTATGTTATCTTCTCTGTCCCCATATCTCGTGGCAATGTTCCAACCCACATCATCTTTATCTGTGGTGTATGGCATGCGTACTGTCCTATCTCTCACTCCCATAACAAAAGGAAATAAGCATTTGGCTGCAGTCCAAATACATAGTTCTTCCTATTCCAAGAGTAGAGATGGCACATCCCACCTTGCCAGTACACCTTTAAATCTAAGTTGAAACATGTCGTTTATGCCTCTATATTACAATCATCTTGCTATCAAAGTTACCTCCTTGGAAAATTAGTTTCGAACCTACTTGGGTCACCACACAATCCTTGGTCATCTCCTCTAGGTCTATAGGGTGCCAACACTTTTAGGGTCATCCCTCTTCCTTTATGCATCCAGAGAGTGCCCTATTCATCTGCCCATTGGGTCCCATGAGTTCATGAATGTGATCAATCTCCTAACCCATGGCCCTCAGACAATGATAGTTGTTACCTCCCGACCCTATGGTCATGTGGAACTAGGGAATCAGGCAACTCCTACTTCCATCGGTCTTATACCCACCTGACCCTAGGATAGAATTAGGATTCTCTTATAGTACATGTTCAACTTAGAACCTTACCTAAGCCTTCATCATCTCTTTCTGCATTCGAGGGCTGTCTTTCATCCTTTCATAGGGGTCATGGTGACCTGCCTACCTTGGTCAGGCCCTATACTAGTTACCTCCATGGTAACACATCCACATGCACTTAGAGATGGATATCTATGGGTCTACAAGTTCATTTTCATACCATGCACTTTTCACTTAGCCTCTCAAGATCCTATGAGACCTCTTTAGGTTACCTTAAACCAACAAGACTGGTATAAACCCTACAAAAGGGTCCCTCTCCCAGGATGGGAGGAAACTACACCTTGATAACCAAGGTCATAAACACCCTTATGCCTTGGGTTTACATCCACATGAGCATGCTTAATCCTAGAAAGCTACTAAGGAACAAGCTGACCACCTACTAAACCATATTGGGTCAGACTTGTTTTCATCCTCAACACTGGTTCACGATCATACCTTCCCATGTCATCCACTTACCTATGAGGGGTTCATCATGCCTTCGAATTAAAAAGTTTCCCTTTTTCCTCTATACAAGAGGAGTACCATGCTCGAAACCATAGCAACTTAATTCTCATCATGAGCATTAGGTACACCACTTCCACTCTTAGGCCTAGGAACCCTAGGTTCACATTTTGATGACCAACTACATGCTCAATCTATTAACCACGAATCAGGCATGTATAAGGTATAACACACACTTCCTTAACCCTTTTATACGAGTAACACCTCAGAGTTGAGTCCTCCTCATGGTCATCCAACGAGGTACAAGGCCTCACTACCTGCTTACTAAACCTCTCCAGGTCTAAGGAACTCTTCTCCCTATCTCAGGAGGTAAACACTTATACCATAGGCACATAGGTGCCAGAAGCCTCATCCTCCCTCTCGGGTTTGTTCCCTCTAAAGATAACCAAGATATCACCATCATCCAGGGATCAAGCATGAGGTCACCACTTTCATCCACTTAGGATGCATCATTCTCAACTCCCCACTTTTCCTCAGGTCTCAGAGTCTAGGTTTACATCCTTCTTGCTTGGGGTCCTGCTCTCTCTCAAGATCTAACCCTACAAACAACCTTACTACGAGAGGTTGTCTCTCCAAGAGGGATCAAGCTCACAAGCATACTCCTACCTGGTGAAGCCTATTATGTTTGCTCAAGGTCATCCATAGCTCTTGATGCTTATCACATAAGCTATCCTTCATTCTCTCCTGACTAGGGTTTCAACCTATTGCTCGCACTACTAACGTACTCTGGGTGCCTACTATGCCATGCTCATATACGCTCATGGGGTTTCCATAGGTTCTTCTCTAACCTCATCAATGAAGGAGCTATCCTTCACTCTCCACTGCTTGACCCTTCCCAGGGTTGCGTCGCCAAAGGTACTCAGTCATCCATCCTCTCATGGCTCATACGTCATCCAAGGCATGTCCATCCAAACACCTGGTATGCCATGACATCCAACTCATCATGTTGTCTCTCTTTCTAGCCTTCACTTAGGGTTAGGGTTAACATCATCCTCAGAGGATGTGCCAGGTCTCTACTTGTAATGGAGATCTCTATCTCCAAGACTAACTCTCTTTATTTATCCTCCTGACAAGAAGGTCTAGCCTCAGGTCTCTTCTGAGAGCATGACAACTTATGTCATATGACCTAAGCATGTATCTATCCTTTAGTTTACGCTTAATCTATTAAGCTTATGTCCATGGCATCTTATTTACATGCTTTTCATTAGTTTGGTGGAAGATTCCTTAAAAGTTATCAACCTTACCCATACCTCAAGAGGGTGAGGAGAAGAGAGAAAACCCTAATCCTTAAGGTCTTTAACAAAATTTGAGTTGAGAAGGGATGAACAAGATGAGAGAGTCCTAAAGGTATCTTATTTCGAATCATACCCTAAGACTTTGGCCAGGCAGTCACATGGATCTGGAAGTCCGCGTGTTCCGAGTAGCGGTGCGGAGGAAAATATTGCCAGCCCCCAATCATTATCCTTTTCTAGACACCTCCATCTTTCGGATAATCCTCTAACAACTCCCTTGGGTTCTATGGAGTTTGTAAAATTTAATAATTATTAATGGTTAAGTGAGGAACCTACACTCTGATACCAAATGTTACGACCCCACCTTCCGGTAACCCCCAATTAAGGGAGACCGAGAGGTCAAAGCCGCACACATAATTTCTGGATCAAAGGTTCAACAATTAACCAAGAACAATTATTAAATTTTAACAGACTAAACTGGAAAGTTGTAAGACAATAAACTTTTGCATACCTTTTGGAAACTTGGATCTCTAAACTTCTATCCACATATGAATTCTACTATAACTAATCCTCCTCGTATTTTAGTTTATGTATTTCACAATATGATGATTTACTGTTTGTCCTTTTGGCTTTGTACCTAAAATGCCGACAAACAAAATGTCGGTCAGCATAAAGCTGGTATGTGGGGGAACCAATAATTGTGCAATTATTCGTAACAATGTATTGCAGCCAATTACCATTTAACAAACAATTTTACATTTTAAATATAACTGTGTGATCCATGCATTCCCTATCCTCTGCATTGTCCCTGTAGTGGACCTGGACACTACTTTCCTTATAGTAGCTCCCCATTAAACCCCTCATGGTCCCACCTATAGGTGAACCAGTTTCTAGGGATGAGTCAGATGGCACTACCCGTAAGTAGCCCACTCCTTAACTCGTGGCATGCTAAAGGGTCTCATGGCACTACACTTAGTAGCCCAATTTCTAACCCATGATAACCTAGACCTTACTCTAGGTTACCCCTTTTTAGCCTTTACAAGCCACAGAGGTGGATTCAGATCTAAGCCAGTTATATATATATATATATATATATATATATATATATATATATATTCATGGTGATAATCATGTCACTTTATAGTTGCATGAAATAAAAGGCATCCAACAGTTATTTTCAAGCAACCAATAAACACGTTCGGAAATTTCCATGAAACTAAAGCGATTATTCATAAGTGTAACTGCATACCTGTTTAGTAGATTTCTCAAGCTAATATCAATTCCAACCAAGAAAGCCATCCAAGCAAGTAGTTCAACCACACAATAAAGAATCCTGAAATACACATGTACTCTATTTACTACACACTTTATCAAGATTTTTTCTATTCAACTTGAAATCGCTTCCTAAGGTTTATGTATCCATTTTAGGGTTTCATTTTGCAATTAGGGTTTCACTTCATTTACTATTTTAAACCCTAGTTCTATTCAATTACTTACAAACCATAATTTCAGATTAAAGGCACTCTTAAACATTAATTAAGCCCATTATGCCTCTTTTATATTAAACTAGCATTTTTACCCTTTTAATCCATGGTAAGATCATTATACTCATTTATCATCAATTCATAGTTCATTATGGCCTAATTCATAAATGAACTCTATATATCATTAAATCCACCTTTTATTCATTAGAAAACCCAAATTACTATATTAAGGGTATTTACCCATAATTAGGAATCTTTGTATTCAAAATAGATTAGAACCATCATATCTCAGCTTTGTAAATGAATTTGACCAATTAAAATCATTAAGGATCATAATTACCAAATTTATGGTTCAAGGTTCACTAAATCATATGGAACCCAAAATAAATCAAATTATGCATTAAGATCATCCTTTTATATCTAATATGCCCTTTTTATTAACAACATGTTTATATCTATTTTAAACACTCACATAACCCCTTTCTAATTCATTAATCATCAAAGGTTAGGGTTTTTCATTGATTAAACTATTAAAGATAGCATCTTGATATGCTTTTTGAATATAAAGAGAAATTAGGCTTCAACAATAATTTCTTTGTGTTCCTCTCGTTCTGAGGATCAATTTTCATATATTACTTGTCCTAATCGGAGTTACCAATATTTAATTACGAATTAATAAAGGAATTACCTTTTCGGCCAATCAGGATGTGCCACGTCGCTTATCCCATGCAAAGCGCTTCATTTGGAAAATATAATGGAATTACCGTTATACCCTCACTTAAGTCAGCCATTGCTTCATACCCCGGAGGGGTAGAATGGTCCAAAACCTCACCTGTCGTCTCCCATCTTGGGAACCCTAGGCGGCCGACAACAACAGCTGATCGTGGGGTTGTTTCCCCTCCCTCCAAGGCCGGAAACTCCCTGGAACTTGGCGCCCCTCCTCCGCCTTCCCTCTGCGCACAGGAAGGTACCCCTTGGGTCGTAGGTAGGGAAGTGGTTTGGGCCTGCTTGGTTCTGCAACACATGGTTGACCTGCATCCATACAATGATCGTGCACAAGCTTCAGAGCACGGGGAAGACGACCGTGCCTCTCTGTGGTGTCGTGGAAGCGTCAGGTCTCCATTGTAACCTCCCCATCACGCCTGGTTGCTCTGGGGTAGCATACATTCTATTGGTTAGGGTTGCGTGAAAAGAAGAAGGAGAAAGGAGATAGCCGTGTGGGATTCCCTCCTCAACTCGAACCAAGATCTTACCCCTTTTATAGGAGAGAGAAACGTGCCAATAGATAGAAACATTTTATTTTGCATATTGTATGACAATGATGGCAATTAATAAAGAGATGTTTCAATTTATAAAGATGTGATCTTTATGGCAATGCCTTATTTATCTTGTGATATTTGATATGCATAAGATAAGACGATACCTAAAAGTTATAGATAACTCAAACAATTTAATTAGCATTAATCATGAGAAATTCATTTCTAGTTTCCATGTGATGGATAAATCTAGACTCTTTTGGTTATAGAACCAGTAAGAGACATGAATATCTTAGACATGATTAATCAATCTTCACTAATGTAGTGGGAGAGTGATTATCCTATTAGGTATAATACATGTGATGTATTTACATACCTATTGGAATAAATGCTAATACTTCAAATGGTGTTTAGAGAAATACCAATATGAATATCTTGAAGTGTTCAAGATTATCATAAATGAAGTACACATTTGGTAAAGTATTAATTCTTGATGAGATCAATGAATGAAATACTTGGACCAAATGTTTGAGATCCTTATGAGTGATTATGATAGTGTATCATAGTAAACTCATGATTAAGGCATGGTGATGTCTGAATCAAGAAGGAATCATACTCTAAGGAGTTAGAGAATGATTATCAAATAACTGAATTCTTCTTAATAAATGAATACCCCACACTAATAAAAGAAATTAAGAATCACAAGGGTTGTGAGTTCTTATATCTTTAACAGATACACCTCAATTATCTATGTGATGAGTTGTTCATGTGATGAGTCAACTATCAAGATGAACATGAGGAACCGAATCTTGAGTTATGGTTTAAAACCATTACATCCTAAATGACTTCCATGTGAACCATAAGGTATGACCTTGATGGTAGCACTCATTGGATCATATCCATAAGTGCAGATGAGTCTTAAGTGTTAAGACACATGGATAACATTTTGAGAAGGATGATGCTTGTTAATTGCAACTTAATGGCTAAGACATTTGGCATATGGATACTAAAACCGCATTCCTATGAGAAATAAAACCAGGATGTGTACGTGACACAGCCTATAAGGTTTATGAATCCACTAATGCAAATGAAGTCTATAAGTTACAATGGACTAATCAATGTGATTGATTGAGTGCAAGCAACTCAAAATTGAATCTTTATTTTGATGATATGGTCAAAGGGTTTGACTGATATGTCAAAGATAAAGAAGGGATCTGTGATTTAGTGGGAGCGTGTTCACATTCCACATATTGATGTGAAATGGAAATGTTCTAGATTGGAAATCCGAATGTGGAAATTATCTTTAAGGAAGATAGAGATGTTTCCTATGTGATAGGAATAGAGATCTATAGAGATAGTTCTCGAAAATCTCTTGACCTGGAAAGAGAGAGCATACATTGGCAATCTGTACTGAAGTGTTCAGTATGCACAGATTCAGTGGGAGAAAACTTGTCCATGTTGCATGGATATTAATATCCCAAGGCCAAGTGTCCAATTCTTATGAAGAAAGGGAACACTAAGAATAGATATGGATCTATCATGTATGTAATCATCCCATTATCTTGCATGTATGACATGGCAAGAATAAAATGCATTCATCATCTTGTATGTATGACATGGCAATATGATGTGCTCATCCTGATAACTCGCATGTGTGACATGACGAGTGGATGGCTGTCTATTTCCAGTAAGGGTTACTGGAATACCATGAGAACTTGATAAGTACTTGTGAAGTACTAGTTCTATGGAGATAAGGAAGAGTTTGATGTAAAGAGTTACATTGATGCAAACTTCCGAAAGGACAGAAAATTAATCGCAAAATATACATAGGATGTATAAAAGTAAAAGTTTGTTGATAATTGGAAGTGTTCCAATAAAGCCATTTAAAAGGGAAAAGCCGAGTATCTATGTGTTAGTGAATAGCAGTGGATACTATATGGATCTGAAAGTTCATGAGATGAACTTATATTCCACTCATTGATGACAAGTCTGGAATCCTTGATCATGCAATGTGGCTAAAGGTTAGCAAATGGAATACAAGATCGCATATTACGACAACTTCATCTCATACGTGTGACGTACAGCGAAGAGATGAGAGGCATGCAATTTATACAGACTTTGGCAAGGTGTTGCCATTACTCACTATGTTGGCACTACAACACAGTAACATGTGGGACATGTTTGAAAATCACTATGAATATGATTCATGGGTGATTGGCTCGCAGTGCAAGTGGGAGTCTGTTGGTATGTATGCCCTGAGAGCCAATCATGGGATGATTGATGGGATACATTAAGATTGATTTGATAAACATAAAAGGCGAGCTTCCAATTCTTTCTGGTTCAGTCATATGAGATAGTGATAGAACAGATTGAATGTCTAGAGAATGACAGTACTCAATGACGTATGCCTTCAGGTTCATGACCTGAACGATGAGATCATACGGATGCTAAGAGTTTGTACATTCTTGTTATGTCCCTAGTCGGATGTCATTGTGGAAGGTAGATAGACAGCAATGACACACAAGACTAGATTGTGGTGTTGGTTGATGACAGAATCTCATTAGTCATGATATAGAGATATCAAACCAAACACATAGGTACTTGTTAGAGAACAAGTGTACCGGACAGACCCACCGTGAGTTTGACACATGGAACCATGAGATGGTAGTCACAGTCAGTACTCACAGTGATGGTGGTGAGTGTGATTCTTAGACCTGAAATCACTGCACTCAACACATGTCGTTGGGCACACTTTGACATCATCAAACGCAGTCCTGAAACATGGGTTGTTATAAAGGTGATGATTGGGTGGCTTTGACACATGGGGCTTTTGAGGGGTGAGTGATAGATATGGGATTTGTCCCTCCTGAGGGAGTTTGATATCCATGGCCACTTGATGAGTAGGATTGAGAAAGGCGTGCACGCATGTGTGAATCAGTATATGATACTGATGTCATACATATCTCTTCCAGTCTACTCTGAGATCAAGGAAGTGAATGAACGTTGACAGGATGACTGTTCCATGCCTCGAGTTCATTCGGGATATCAGTGACAAAGGAATTATACATTCGCTGTAACACCATTCACGGATTGTAGGATGAAAGTTGTTCTCCAACTTTCTACTTTCACTTGGGTAGCATTGAAGTGTGACTAGACACCGCTCTTTGCTTGTGAAGTCATAAGTGTTATGGACTTTCACTGCCAACGTGAAATGGACCTGCAGGGTCACACACATAGGATTTAACCTGGAAGAGGAGTTTTGTCCACAAAGCAATGTTTAGATTGATTACTAAAGGAGTTTAGTAGTTCAATTAAACACTCAATCAGTCGATAGCTCAATATCGTATGGTTCAAGGTGTTGGACGCATTGATTGGAGTATCGGATCGATTGAAATCGCCATTGACTAATTTTGCCCAACCTGTGCTCCCAACCGATCAGTTCATGTGATGAACCGGTCGGCTGAGGTTGCTGAACCGGTCGGCTGGAGTGTCCAGGCCGATCGGCTCATGCCCAGGTTGAAACGACCAGTTCAAGGGTTGAACCTATCGGCTCAACTGGTGCAACTGACCAGTTGGGAAAGTCATGTCGGCAAGAATTTTCCTTTGGTTTCAAATTACCCAATTCGATTGGGAATAATATTGGTATTCGATACCAATTGGGAAAGAAACAAGGAAAGTCTTTTTGAGCCGGATTAGGACCATGAACCGATCGGTTCAGGGCACCAACCGATCGGTTGGAGTGCCCCAAACAATCGGCTCAGGTCCAACCGATCGGCTCAATGGCCGAACCGATCAGTTCAGTTGTGAACCGATCATTTCAAGTTGCGAACCGGTTGCTTTTTGTGGAAAATTCTCGAACCCTTCTACTCCTGCTTTAGTCCCGCATTGCCCGGGATGGAGAATCCTGTCCCATGACTCTCCTATATATATAGGGGTATTGGGGGCTTCTCAAAGTACAGCTCAGTGCAACCAGTGGCTCTGCAAGTTGTCGTTCTCTCTGGTTTTGGTAACCGTGAGAGAGCCCGAGCAAGTGCTTCCCGCAAAAGGGAGGTGCAGCAAGGGAAGGACAACTGCAGTTGCAACAGGAGGCAGGAGAGCGTGTTGGCGACTAGTACGTCAACAGGAGGGTGCGACTCCATCCACTTCCTTGTGGGACAAGGAGTGTGGAGTTCTAGGTGGTCCGTGTGGACTACTACAGAGGCGGGAGGACACTGCCGCTTAGGAGGACAACTGTCATCCGACAGTCCGGTTCGAGTAGGAGTTGTCAGTCCCGGTGCGACCAGGAGCTGCACAGACGCCGTCGAAGTCCGGAGTTGAAGACCGCGCATTGCGTGAGGTATTGTCGCCAAGCAAGCCTCGAGACAAGGTATGATTCCACAAACCATCCTTTCCTATTATATAGACGTTGACGCGTTTCCGCGGTATGGGTTTGGGGAGAAATTTTTTTTGTTTCCGCTGCCTTCTCTGTCTCCCCTAAAACCCAACACTATTATTGGTATTTTTCTCTTTCTTTTCTTCATTGGGCCTCATTGGACCCCAAGAAACTCAAATAATTCGAATTTCCCTTTTAAGGAATACTCATTATCCTTCTAAATGCATAAATATGCATTATTTCACATTATCTTGTTTATTTCTCATTAAAATATCTCTTTTTGAGGATTTCTCTTTATTTCTCTTTTATTTTTCTCATTGGTATTCCTTTTAACATGAGGAATCCTTGGAATACGAAACCCCACTAAGGATCACTCAATTCCACCTTTTTCCACTTGTTTTCCACATTTTATCATTATTTTCAATTTCTTTCTCAATAAAGAAATACTTAATTGATCTTTTCTTTTCTTATTGCATTCTCTATGAAACTTTGGACTCCTTGGAACCCAAGGAACCCAAGAGGCACGAAATCCATCCTTGGATTACATTCTTTTTCCTTCCAGAGGTTTGCACATCATTTTTTTCTCAAAAACTCAATTATTAATTTACTAATTTAATAATTGAATTTCCTTTCTTCATTTCCTTGTTGTTGGGCCCAATAGCCAATAAAGCCCACAATGAAATCATCATGGCTATTGTAAATGAAATCCATTCATTCAAAACAAATTATATTATTATTTGTTCTGTTATCTTTAATATGAGAAATTACATTTCTCACCAATTGAACCCAAAAATTGGGGTTGTAACAAACCCAACTGGGTTAAAAGGGGCAAAGTCAGGAGGATTGATATCTTCTAAAGTTTGGAACTTGCAAGTCCCAAAATTTACTAGTTGAGCAACTTTATCTTCTTAGAGGTATGAATTACAAAAAGATAAGAGTTTATATTTATTTGGGGCATATTAAGGCTATAACAATATGAAATTATAGATAAATAACTAGCATAAACACATAAATTTGGGTGTTGTCAACAACCCCAAGCTTAAATGTTGTTTTTACTCAAGCAAGACTGTGCACAAAGAAACAAAATGATAACATCCAAATTGAGCTTGGCAATATATGCTAGGGTTAAGAAAAATAGTCTAAAACAACAATTTTCTTAATTCATGTTATTTTAGAACAAACCCCCACCAACCAAGCAAACCCGCTAAAGTAAGATCAATGAGCATCCATGCACATTTAAGAGAATTCACTACAACCTATCTGTACTTGTGAGGATTTGAATAAAAAAAATCAGCATTAAAGCATTTTTACATAGGTGATCATATGGGTAATGGAGGCGAGCAATGAGCTATTATCACATATTCATGTAGACCGATTAGGAACAATGTGCCTCCTACTTATTTGGATCCTAAGAAGCAATGAAAAGGAAAAGACTCTAATGACTTTTGAGGATATTGATCTAGATCAGGTTGGTCCATGTAACAAACAATAATCCCTATAGTCTAAACCAGTTGGCCCAAAGCAGTGAGACAAACTCCTCGTACTATGGTCGAACCAACCCTACTATTGGGATGATCTCATAGGTCATCTAGGGGTTCCTAGTGACTCTCTAATGAGATTTTGTAGTGGCACTACTAGGCATAACATACCCACATTCATGGGCGCAGTCATATACCGACTAGGCACCATCCTCAACTCTCCTAAAAGAGAAAATAGACACTCATATTTTTAATCACACTCAGGCTTCTATTCTCTGCATTCTAATTTATAGGCCTGGGTCAAAACTATTTTGAATACATTTTTGGGATTTATCGACAGCCAAGCCATTTCTTATATAAATATATATATATATATAAATATAAATATATATATATATATATATATATATATATATATATATATATATATATATATATACATATATATATATATATAGGGTAGCGATCTAGTGAGAAACATTCTATGGTGAGAGCATGAGAGGCATTTGAATAACGATAAAGTTGTATCTTATTTTCAATATCCAACCTTGTGGATGGGAAGAACATCATTACATTTACCTTCACACAAAAAATCATCACAATCGGATATCGTTTACATCTACATATATACAATATACACATGTTACATCCAACGGTCAGCCTAAAACTCAATATTGAGCGTTGAAAAGTATTTGCTTGTTGTGCGTGCAATACAAGTCCTATGATGATGAGATTTTGTGGGAACATGAATAATAGGGTATATTTTTAATCCATACAGTTATATTATGAAAATTTTATCATTGTGAAAAGTTATTCAAATGCCTCTCCTACTCTCACCAAGATATGTTTCTCATTGGATCATTGTCATATATATATATATATATATATATATATATATATATATATATATATATATATATATATATATAACTATGTATTTATGTATGTGTATGCATACATACATACATATATATACTCAATCTAACATGAGAGGGAGCACAGACCTTCAAAGGAGATCACTCCTACTTGATTATAGCTCAAAACTCAACATTGCCCACTTGATACCTATATGAAAAACAATAATTGTGTTTCAAGGATCCTTAGAGTAGAGGTGAGTCCGTGAATAATGTGCCTTGGATTTTTGATCAAGCTCTAGATCTTTCCAATAGTCCCAAAACATGGGTTTGTCATTTGCAACATAGATCAAGGAAATGACATTTTCAAACTATGAAAAAAGTGCAAAACCTTAGATTGATTTCCAAACTTAAAGAAAGAGTTAAATATCTAGTAAAGTAAGAGATTAAGTAGTTTAATATGAAAATTGGACACTTAGGCACATGGATAAGCATTTAACTATAAGTCTTGCATCGCACAACCTTAACTGCAAAGCTACAAATTACAAAACAAAGTCCTACAAAGTAGTAAATCTAGGCTAAATGGCTAAACACTTTAAAAAGTATGCCTAAAAATAGGAAGTAGAGATGCATGACTGAAAAATGAAGAGATAGAAGGGTGAATAGCCCTACCAACCTAAGCTTAAAACTTTGGTCATCCTCAAGCAAGACCTAAACTCGAGATAGTAAAGGAAGGAATGTATGTATTTACTATCCAAGAAATTTATTAAAGTTCTAAAATGATGAATGCATGCAAGGATATATTGAAGAAGTTAGAGGAAAGAAACTATCAATGAAAAGACGTAAAAAATAGAGTTTATTTTAACAAAATGAGAAAAGAAAAATAAGATAAGAGAGAGGGGGTGGTTGCCCCACGATATTGACACTAGGATCCCAAATCCTAAGTTTTGGGACCAGTGTCACATGTGTCTTGCTTATGGGGTACTCTATGTAGGAGTATAAGAGGAGTAGATATGGGCCCTTCTGTGTTTGAAGAGGTGGAATAAAATGTGGTGTCTTAGTGAAGTCATCTCTATCCAGGAAATGATTTGAATGACACTAAAATGAATTCTTCAACAAATCATCCTCATAGTATCTTACTAGGCAGGTCCTAGGATGTCGACACATGATGAGATGAAGGGGAGGGGATGAATGTTTTCTATAGGACTCCTCTCTTTTCTCTCCACCTTTGAACTTGAGGTTGGAAGCTCAGAGTAATCCTTGTTGTCAATCCTAGTCGTCCAATAATATTCTAAGCAAGAAGTATCGCCAAGTGAATATATTTATGGTTCTAGCACCCCAAGATTGTCACATTCTATGGGGTTTGGGGTATCTTTATGCTTAGGATCCATGTTGTGATGGATTGTCCATCCTGCTGCTTCACTGCCTGCCAATCCTTGTAAAGGAATGGTAGTGAATGTCAGCTCATGTTGCTCGAGATCATTGTCGTCGCTATACTCACTCCCCCAATTTGAGAAATTGTTGTTATTCTTCTTAAATAAGTTATTCCAAACCATAGTAGTCATGATGTTTGAAACAAAGTAGCAAGTCTCATTTTTAAGAGGTATCACCCTAGTTTAGAGTTGAAATTGAATCCGATTACTCAAATTGAACCTCCATTTGTCAAGTTGTTTTGCTTCCTTGAGAAGGGTAGAGGTCATTGTCATCAAATCAATCATGTAGAAGATGTATACTCACTCTTAGTTGCTCAGATAAATCATCTAGAAAAAATGAAGAGCTTCCCTGTCTGGACAAGTCTTCATAGAAAAATCATGATGAATCCAACTGATATACTTGCTCAACATCTACTTCATGAAGTTGTTGGAATTGGGAAGAAATGCTTTCAATATTCATCAGTTCTGCCATACATTACTATTGAAAATTCGATGTATCAAACAGATGTACTTGGATAGATTCCTATTGAACTACTTGATGCATATTTTAACTGTGGTCTTTGATCTTGGTGGCTATTTGAAATTGATAATCTTACCTTTTGACTAGCTCCAGGAGTGGAGCAACTTGGTCTTGAAGATGAGGTTCTAGGGAAGATATGAGTGCATCGACGCTTTCTTTCTCTAGTGACACTTCTCTAATCATTTCTTGATCCCATGGTGAAGCGGAGTTTGAGGGCTGATTGTCAATCTCTATCATTGGAGCATCTACATATGACAAAGGTGGGGCGAATATAGATTGACTAGTTGAAGTGCATGAATTTAAATTATTTGCCAATAGTCGGAACTATGGAAAAGTTTGGGAGGATAGTTGCATAAGATAACCTACCTTACTGAAACAAGAACCATGGATGAGACATTGTAAGAAAAGGGAAAAGTATTTCAGTAAGTATGAACAAGTATGTGCATAACAAAATAAGAACTATGCATAAATGTACAACCTTATGGTGAAAGAACAAATCTTTGGGCATGTCAAAAGGAAAAACCACATCCCTAACAATGGCACCAAAAGGTTGATCAGCCCTAAGACAACGCTCCCAAAAGTGGAAGCCTGGCCCCGAAGATGAATCAAACTTTTAAATTTATAACCTAAAACCTTCAAGGACCATCACAACTCAATACGGGGTCGAAGTAGATATATGAGGTCAAACACAGGGAGATGGGATGTTTAGGATGCTTAATATCCCATTCTTAAGTCAATTAAGCAAATTTGATAGTTGATGTATGTAAAGAACTATAACTAGTCTTGCAACGATAGGAAACAAAGCAAAACCAAGTAAAACAAAAGTTTGTCAAGTCCCACTAATCAGGAGAAGGAGTTCTTGGCTATGTAATCACATTTTAGGCAGTCTTTGCACCCATTATCTGGTGTATAAAACACTCAAACACCCTAGCAAGCATCTATCCTCCTAATGTAGCACATATCATGGTAACTACTCCTATGGGGGTTGTCCTACTCTCTATCGTACAACATGACTAAAAACCCATAAATTATATAAAAGAACTCTCAAAGATAACGGGTTAAAACCTCTAAATATTTTGGATAGCTTCCTATGTCTAGACTATTCAAAGATGTTAGAAATTGTAGAGGATTTGCAAAGAACACTGACTGAGAACTCGAGCAGGTTGAGCTGACCTCGATCGGGTTCAAGGTTCAAGTAATATCTTTCCGATGGGTGTTTTGTGTCAATCCTCTCTTAGACACCCACTTTTTAGATTTTGATCCAAACGAACTTCTCTTGTCCATTTATACAACTAATCTCTTGATCTTGGTAGAAAAGAAGTTTGAGCAAGAAATAGATCTACCAAACCAATAATCATAACTGAAATGAGAATGTAGAATAGAAAATGTAATAGATGTGAAATAAAACTACTTGCTTAAGGTAAAAGTACATAAACATGCCCAAAACGGGCTACATATATAAGAAGGAGCTCAATTATCCAAGGACAAGCATAGATGGCACCGAACAAAGATGGAAGATCATCTTAACCGAGAAGGTTGTTAACTAGCCAAGGACAAGCATAGATGGAACTGAACAAAGATGGGAGAACATCTTTTGAACAAAAAATTGATGAAAGAGGTTGGAGAAGAGATTTAGCGCATGGAAGTGAGGTTGCTCTTGCTTGGTAGCCTCTGACAAGATTAAATCTCATCCTTGGGGCCATCCTCCTTTATTTTATAGACTCCTTGGCCGCATTTCTCCTTGATTCCACCACAATTAGTAGCCTTGGTGTATGTATGGAAGTGGAAGGTGGTTGGGATGGCTTGAAGTGGGTGAATAATGGTGGAAATTGTGGTGGATGGAAGTAAACAGAGGGGATGGACTTAGGATGTGCTCTTTAGTCCATTCAGACCTTAGAGCCATCCCATGGAGAACTGGGAACAGATGGTTTCCAGAACTAAGAATAGTAACCAACTAAACCCTTTACTATGTAGCAAGGGGTGGGTATATATAAGGATAGGTGCAGTGTATGTGTAAAGTGGTTATTGGCTTCTCATCGTTCATTGATGATTTGAAGTTCTAGTGACTGATGAAATTTCATCTGTGAATGCAACCATGTTCAGGTGAACCTGACTAGGTTCATGCCTAGTGGCCACTAATGGCTTTGTGTAGCAGCTGTTGCTGATGTTTTAGTCTTTGGTGGTCACTGATGTGTAAATAGTCACTTATTGCTTGGCAATCATGGATGCTGGAAGATCACTGACTTTTTAGTGGTCGCCAAGATTATGTTTGTGACATTCAATGGTGAACCTAATAGGGTCAAGGCCTACCCAATCTTAATCAAGTTTTTTGTTGTTGCGATCATCATGATTCTTCCATGAGCATTGGATCTTTAGCTTCAATGAGCATTGGTTGTGGATCTTCAGCGATCGCTGGATTTTTGGCGGTCGCTAATGACAAATGAGGCTCAGTGGTCACTTAGATGTAGGTTCAGTGGTCGCTAAGATTTGTCAGCTTAGCGGTCACTATTGCAAAGTGCTATGAAAATTAGGTGATGAACTTGACCAGGTTCACAGGGGCAATATCTGGAGGATTAATATCTTCTTGAGTTTGGTACCTATAAGACCCAAAATTGTCTAATTGATCAACTTTATCTTCAATGAGGTATAAACTAAAAAAAGGTAAAAGTCTAGAGATATTTGGGGCATTTTAAGGATAACATTATGAAAGTATAAATAAACGCTTTGCATAAACGCATAAATTTGGGTGTTCTAAGGGTTGTAAGCTTAAGATATAACTACTCAAGGTGGCCAGGGACCAATGCAATTCATGCCACATTGTGAGATCCCTCTAGCACTCCATATATGGAGGCTTGATATGTCAAATTAGGAACCACAAGGTGCATCAAGTGTAGCATGATTTTAAGTTCCATACATGACTAATATGGGTGACATAAGGAATTTGATATACAATGACGATAGTGTGGCTAGGAGAGGCGAATACTCATGAAGGGATTGTCATCCTATAAGCAATTTATGAAACCCAATACATATTAGTTATGTTGTTCCATAAGTTACTTACTAAAAGTTAATCCCAAATCACCTATTGTTGCCTCATATTGTCCCATGCCTCTTATGTGTCCTTAACATTATTTTACCTAACACCTATTATTCATTCATTACTTACCCCAAGAAGAAATTTCATACTATGGGTCAAGAAGAGGGAAGTTGGAGTTTATGTTGGGAAGAGAAGATGATAGGAATGGGAAGAAGAAGCCCTGGACAAGTATTTATGATTCTCTTGGTATGCGTTAAGGTTTGTGTATGACATAAAGGTTGTTAGGTTAGAAAACAATGTTATGACATTTGTGGTGTGGTACATGATAGTTTTGCTAAGTTGGGAGTTACCTAACAAGGGGAAAATGTGTAAGGTATGTATTTTTAAGAATGAAAACTAGGATTTTGGAATTAATTAGTCTTATCCCACAAACATCCAAAGACCAAAATGGCTGGAAGGAAAATCCATATTAGCAGTATACACTTTCTAAAAGAGCCCATCAATGTCAAGTGATGGCCTAGATAAGTATGAACATGAGTGACCCAGTAAGATTTATATTCAGACTATGTTTGAGATACAAAGTGTATAGTTGAGTCCAATCTTTGCCTATGAAACCCAATTATCATTCACAAAATCATCAAGATTTACATGACTTGGGCTCTTACTTTTCAATTTTATTTTCTAAAATATGTAGATTAAATACTATCATATTCATGAGAAGTTGTATAAAGTCATTAGTTGTAGTTGGACTACATGATATGAATTGAGAAAATTGAAAACTAATGGATATGAAAAAATAATATGATACTCTCTACTCATTATTGAGGACAATTGATTCAATAGTAATGGTAATAGATAATAGATTTCATTAAAGAACTGTTATATGTAGGAAAAACATATTGTATCTTACTAGGTACACTTTACACATTTTATCCAATATTACACATTACCTGATTAATAAATTTCTTCCATAAATGGGGAAGTGGAACATAATTATAGGTGGTGTCATGACAACTTTTCTACAATTTAGGATACAAAACAAGCACCTTAAAAGTATAGGGTAACTACAAAAGTGCCAATCTTTGTATTTAATCTTCTATGAAAATTGATTTGGTGATAAGGGAGGTAACTTCCTACATTTTGAGCTTCATCCACTTCCCAATCAACCCATGTTGTCTTACTAGATGTACCTAACATGTTATGTTGATAAAGGTGCTAATGTTTCATGATATTTAAAATGGGATGAGCCTTCCTAGACCATTACCTATGAGTATTGTTAATTTACTTGGTGGGGAAATGTGTTAGAATATTGTTGAGGAAATTCTCAAGGATTCCTAACAAATATATAAGATGATGAACATCAAAAATAAACTATTTTTGGTCTGGTTTCCATAAGCATATATATTAGGACCCAATCCCATATAATTGAACAAATATTGATTATCAAAACCAACTTGTGGTCTAAACCATGTTACACCCAAAAGAAAATGATGCAACAACAATAAACAACTAAATCTTTCAAGAATTAGTTTTTATAATAGAATAAAACAATATTTTTTAGTTAAATACCATAAGTACAAAGCATGACATTCTCTTGTTTTCCATAGATAGATTTATGTTGTTGGATTTAGCCAAAGGAGTTGTGAATTATGAAATTTTGGACATTACCTAGAAGAGATCCATTTTGGACCATTGTATTGGTATATAAGGGCAAGGGAGGGGGCACACTAGGTAGTTGGGATATCATCATCCTTGTTTGGGCATGTGGAGGAGTGATTTTTGGATGGCCCTTATTGGCTTTGCCTTAAGCCTTCCACGGTCCCCATTCATTGGTGACCACTTCATGAGAAGTGGCCTACACCTATGGTTCTCTACCCACCTAGTGCAAATACTTTCATAGTGCCACTCTAGTGAGACATATGCATGATGACCAAGGATGATAAACTATCAGAGCTAGAGGAGGGAGATGCAGAGGACCACAAGGGGCTTCTAGGACGTGCCACACACACTCCATTCAGCCATGCAAAGTTATAGGTTGGAAATGAGGGGAAAAGACGGGTTGAGGAGAGGATCCTCAAAATCAAAATTGTTGACATTGTTTCCATGAACGGAGGTGGAAGAAGAAGGAGGAGGAGGTAGTGGAGGTGCTACAGTTCACGCATATATAAAGGAACATATGCAAATGAAATAGAGGGATTAATAGGAAGGTTAGTGCATTTAAGACGTCAAAAGAATGTTTAAAAAGTGGCACCCAATTTCTCTTATTGCCCAAACACAAGGATTGTAAGAAGTTTGATGAATATGCACAAACCTACATATTAGAACCTAGTATGTAGTCATGGAGGGCCATGATGGGGGAAAAACAAACAAGAGGAAAGACGACCTGACAAGTTATGAGGAAAAGTTGAGTTTCGACTGTGCCCTTATATTGGGCACAATAGGACTGGCACCAAAAGGATAAAGAGGTTATCATTCAATATTTAAATAATATTAAATCAAGAAAAATTGAAATATGTATATCTATCTCATACTAGCTTAGAATTCAGCACAGTGTTTTACATTGGAAATGTTAGAGTGTCCTCTTAATAGATAAGACGTAATTAGGTATGAAGATACACATATATAGTTTCAAAGGGGATGAGAGAGGGATATATACAAAATGGGGTCAAGGTTGGTTTCATATCAAGTTGAGTGTCACCCCTTGTACACAAGATAAACTAAAAAAAACACCAAAACAACTCAAATCATGAAATTTAGTGCTAGATTGAGTTCTTCCAATCTAATATGATATTTTCTTCTATATATTGATGATAATTGTGCAATACAATGACAATATCATATGGTTTAAAATTCATTAGGGACTTGATCTTGATGCTAGGTACTAGTTAGTTTCCTTTATGAATATACACTTGTTATTCATACCTTATGGTTTATAATGTTGTTGTTGATGTTTTATCCATGCATGTGTTATGTGAATGAGCTCCATTTTTGGAATGAACGATCAAGCCCTTTTTCCATTGACTTTCTAATCATTTGCAATTTAGATTGGGGTAATGTATGGATTAATGACAAATGGTGTCAGAGCAAATCACATATCTTCTATGTATTATCGACACTAAATCACTCATGTGAACCTAGTAGAAACCTATGTTCATAGTGGTGAAGTTGTGGTACCTAGGCTAATCAATGTAGGTGGGGACTGATACAACTTATGTCTGCCTAGTTGTTGTGGTTGAGGTTTCCTTTGTATACCTACCTGGACGAAGTGAATCCAAGACATAAGTATTTTTTTCCTATAAAGCTTATAAAGTTGGTGTGATTTTCCACACACGTATGATCTTTCGAATTTATAAGGCCCCAAACATGGTTTCACTCACAATATTAAAATATGCTCCCACAAATGCACATGGTCATGTCATAGTATAGGTGAGAGGCAAGCAAAGGGGTCGATCCACTAGGAGAGAGGGGGCACTAGAGCTACATTGAGGTAGCTATGTTCTTAAAGTGGAGTGTAGGGTTTTAGAATTTAAAAGTTGGTTTTGGTTGGTTATACTATGATTGTAAGAAATTTTCAACAAGAATCAAAGTAGATTACCAAAAACCCTAAATTACCTTAAGAAAGTTAAGACTAAGAATCTAGGCAAAACGAGTAACTAATCAAGAGCAAGGAGGAATTAAAACTAAGCTACACTAGACTTCACAATTCAAATTAACAACTAAGAGACAAGTTAAGCACTGGAGACAACAAGAACCTAGGTTATCACTAGCTAATAAGATTAACACTCACAAGCTTCAAAGAGCCCTAACTACTTAAGCATGACCTACCTATCAAGAACTAAGAAGCAACAAAGGCAATTAACTAAACTAGCAGTAACAAGCTAACTTAACAAGGTGGGTTTTAAGCAATGAGATGGACAAGTGGGCTGTTTGGGAATGATATTTTGATATGAGTTGGGGGAGGTTACATAACAAATAAGTCTTATATCTTCAATCTAGATTGCCTAACCAAACAACAAGGCAAGTGTTATTGGAATATACCCTATCTTACTAGTTGGCGAATTAGGGATAGGAGTAATTCTAATAGGACATGGCAAGTGTAGGTTTCTAGGGTAAGTGGTATCAGGGCAATTGAGATCCAAGGATAGGAATGGGAGTAGAGATGAGGGTGTTTCACCTCATGTTACTTACCATCTAACCTTTAGAAAACTCTGGGAAATTGCACTAATCACACTTACACTAGATACTTAGGTCTCACACCTACTTGTAGGACAAGGGAGTTGTATGTGGGAACAAAGGGTTCTACCTAGGGATCTAGTAAGTGGACCTAGGATCAATTACTAAGATAGCCACATACATTCCATTTTCCCCTAGAAGCTAGGTGTCTTCAAGCATCATACAACAAGAAATCCATGTTTAAAAGAACAAACCACAAGCAAGATAATGGAAAATGAGATAGAAGTAAGACACAATCATCATAGAATGGAAATATGTTCATTACAAGTCATTATCCCCCCAACATGGTATCAAAGTAACATTTTTACCCCCAAACAACCCACCAAAAGGGGCTTAGCTAGACACGATCATACAAAACATCAAAAAGGAAAGAAGAAATAGGTAGATGGCCATGGATCTCGTGGAAGATTCTTCTCCTTCACATCCTAACTATTGTAGACCATGGATCCTCCTCCAAACTAGGTGAATAACATGGAAATATGGGGGATTATGGTGGGAAACATAGAAAAGTTGGGTTCTATGGAGGAAATGGAGTGAAAATGGAGTGGGGGTAGTTGAAAGGTTTGGAAAGAAAGGAAATGGCCAAGGAGTAGCTAGAGAAGTTGTAGGGTTGCTAACCTTCATGCTCTAGCCGCCACCTATGTATACATAGGTGGTGGGGGAGCACTAGGGTAAGTGGGGGTAAAATGGAAAAAACATTAGAGAAAGTGGATAGGTTTAGGTGGTCACCACAACCATGGTGAGGCGAAACAACCATGGTGGGGGTTAGATGGTATAGTTGTGGGGGTATGGGAATGGATGAGGTGTAAGGTGGAGGTGAGGTGTAAGTATATGATGGGCGGCCACGACTATGGGGGGTTCCACAGTCATATTGCTTAGAGGGTACCATGGTCGTGTTGGGTAGCACAACTATGTTGGAGGTGGTTGCCACAGGAAAGACTTCTCTAAGGGTCGTCTTGTATTTAGTGTGCCATGGTCTTGGCGGTCAGCATGGACAAGGTGTCCTTCAGGAGCCACGGTCGTGCTGATGGCCATGACCGTGGTCATTCACATACAAATTCGGTTGGGTTACTGTTGATTTTTTGGGTCTTGAGGAATTAATCGCCATGGTCATACATGGCAGGGGCCACCGATGAGTTGGACTGTGCTGGCCATGACCATTATGATGACCATGATTGTGGTGTCCTTAGTTTCCATGGTAGGGTTGCTGACCATGGTTGTGGTCATTCATTTACATAATTGGCGAAATTATTGTAACATTTAGAGATTAATTCAACACAACTGTGGTCATTTCCCATGACCGTTTTGGGGCTTCTTTATGTTGATCTCAACTTCAACTTCTTCGTTTCACCTCCTTTTTTTTGGATTGATTCTTGTGCATCAAAAGACAGCTCGAGGAAGAGGTAGGTGCAGTATCAAGGTGCAAGACCCAAAGATATTCTTTATCTCCCTCCATTGCATTAATGCATGCATAAGTACCCTGAAAAATGCACAAAAGGAGGCATAAGTAAATTTAACATGAAATTTCACATTGGAGGAAATAGCTTGCAATCTACAATGTTTATATGTGATTATAATGCAAAAAGACACAAGAGGAAGCCCTAAAATAGGGTTGCATTAAAAGTCTTATAACATCTAATATATCCTTTGAGGACTTTCTCAAGACACTCAATTAGATGATAATCAGTTGGTTTCTCATCTCCTCATGTGATATATATCATTACAACAAGTGCATGATCTCTATATTATATGTAGCTCATGTAAGGGAAAACAAAAAATTTGAATGAATTGGTAAGAGATGACTAATAAAAAAATAATTCCATCATCTGATATTAGTTTGAAACCATGTGATGATTATTGAAGTACTCTTCAAATTAAGTATTATTGTGTGATCTCTCATATCATGCAAACTTGATTTTACCAAAATGACATGTGTTGTTCCTATGTTTAAGGTATATGATAATGACACTAATATGATGAGGTAAAGAGAACACATGTTTTACACCTCATGGTTGATGAGATACATATTGACTAACTTTATTTTCCCTTATTGTTGATCAAACAACAACATGACTACGTAAATGTTTCCCCTATTGACATGTAGCATGCTCATTCTTTGAAATGAATATGTCTTTGGATGCCTAAATCTTGACTGAAAGAACTTATTACTATATTAAAGTCCCCTATTGATTATTATGCCTCTTTTCTAAAAAATTGATTTTGAATAATTTGACAAAGTTGAAACCTCAACCATACTCTATTTTTCTCTATCTGAGCCAATATTGACTTGTCTATTCATATATATATACATCAATTGAAAGTGGGAATTTGATCTTTAATCTCATGACTTCAGGAAATAAAATCTAATAATTGATGCGATACTAAATTTTACATGCTTGATATTTCATGACTAATGAGGACTAATTTTATATATTAGGGTAGTATTTTGACTTATGACTCCATAATGTTTACATCTAAATTGTCATATTGTTGTTATTTAGAGTGTGGCAAGGTAAACCCTTCCATATGATTTTGATATCAAGACCTTAGTATCCAATTGTTTATATCTTATAAAGATATTGAAACTTGATCTCAAATATCAATTTGATAATAATATTCAAACACGGTGATGGTTATTATAGCTTGTTGTTAAGTTTGTATAAAGACTAGTTCTAGATCATTCATAAACATTAAATCCTATACTACAAAATTGATGTTGATATCTCAAAATGTTTCTCAATTGATGTATATGTATGAATGATCACACCTATGGTCTAAATACAAATCTATACCCGAGCTTAGAAATTTTTTAACATATCAATTTTGATGTCTAGATCTTGATTCTTGATATTAATTTATTAAATCTTGACTCATGATAATTACTCTTGATATTGATTTGACTCCTCTGAGCACACTATTTAGATCTTGATATGACCCTTGATATATGATTTATGACATTCTTGTTCCCAAATCTTGATCAACATGGATAAATATTTTGACCTATTAATTTATTAATTAGGGATTATATCTTATGTGGACTAGGGCTAACCTTACATATATTTTGATACAAAACCAATATATTCAAATATGATGCTTGTCTAGAATCGTTGAAAACAAAATCCCAATTATAAATTTATAAGCACAACTTGGCCAATGTAGAAGTGAGAACCCTAAAAGTTGGGATATCAAGTAATGCCTTACTCTTAATTCAAAGAGATATATTTGGTTGAACTAAAATATGATCTCTAAATTTTCAACCTATGTAATGGTCTTTCCAATTGGATGATCTATGTGACTATGCTTTAACATTGATACTTGAGCTCTCAATATTTGAATAATGTCGATGATTGAAGTTCTGACTATACTATATGTTGAATTCCCAATATCTTCACTCATAATATGTTTAGTTTCATTCAAAAGCCTCCCTCACCTTCAATTATATTCCTTTCAGTCACATTATTATCAATTGATAAATCCAATTACAATAAATGACATAGTGTTCAACCACACCATTGCCGACCTGTACAACATGAGGAATGGATACCAAATTAATCAAGAGGATCACATTTCAACTAATGCAGTTTAAGGTCTATACTAGCCTATATAGATTGTTGATTTGGTCATTTAGGCCTTCCTACTACTACTCTTTCAAGCCACTGAAGACTCAATTAGCACGTGAAGCCATCCAAGTTCAAAGGATCTTGGTTAATCATCACCCTAAAACCCACTTCTTCTCTCAGATTTCTGAGAGGCTGATAGACCTAAGGTCTATCCTTAGCTTAGAAGATAATAATTGTAATGGTACTGATAATACCATATTTTATCACATTCATTTTAGCTTATTATTTGTAAGCTCTTTTATGATGAAATATTTGAAAGGTTCTCCCCAAAAAATGGCATATTGTCCTCAATTGACTAATCTTGGGTGTATAATTTCACTTTTGATTGTGAAAATCAATTATTGAGCCCCTACAACATCATTATTTTGGATCCCAAAATTTATATAAGAATGATAGGAATATTTATAACTAAATGTGAAAATATCACCTCAATGAATATTATGGTTTGAAAGTTATAAACTTTGTGATATCATCAAATAAAATCACCTTTTTATCTACTTTTTACCTAGAACCCCGCTACATAAGCAATCCACATTGGGTTATTAAGACAAATCAAGGGCCATAAATCTTGGGATCTTGGATTCCCCTTAGATATAGTGATTGGGGCATCATCTCCCCCATATGCTCCCAAGGACAAGAGTAGGTGGTCGGAGCTAGTGCTCCACCCCCTCTGCACTCCATCCTACAATCAATTGAGAGTCCCAATCTCTTGGAAACATCTTTCACATTTGTTTCCACTGACATTGCTTCTCCTTTAGTGTCTCACCACATTCTGGTATCCCCTCATGATATTTCTTACTATCGATGGGTTTCTCATCTCCAATCAGCTTGGAATTAAGCTTCTGTATGTCATGATTGGCCATGATTGGGACCTACATAGACTTTGCTGGCTTGAGAAAAGTTTGAGTAGCACCCTCCCAAGTTCCCTTACACCCAAATTCTCTTCTTTCACCCTCTAGAGAGTAGGTTTGTCATGGATGGTTCAATCTGGTAGGTGGACACTCTACAAGGAAGATGGCCTAGTCGTCGTTCAATATAAGGTGGTGCTTGCATATATGCTTGAGATGAATGGATCACTCACCTATCTACTAGTGAATTCAGGACATGGGAGGATGCTACATGGGCTAGACCAACTATAGTCTCCTCCCTCTCATCTTTTGCACTAGCTCTTAAGGGGCATGTGGCCTCAGCCTATATTCATGCAAATGTCAATATCTGGCAAAAATGCTAGTAAATTAAAACTTTTCTAAATATGGAGCTCCAATATACCTTTTTTGTTAGAAAAACATCATTTGTCCACTAAAAATAGTTTCATATCTTGATTCTACTTGTGATTCCACTTCAAAAAAATGCTTTCTTTAAGATTTTTTGAAGATGATTAATGCTATGTAACGCTCAAATTTTATCAGATATATTTTAAGTCTGTATGTTGGCCTAAAATCAGTAAGTCTTGACATTGGTGGACCAAGATCCAACCTTCACCCCAATGTTATGCCAAATGACGATTATATGCCATGAACATGACATCTTTTTCAACTTTAAATGATGGATCTTCAACTTTATGAAAAATGTTACCTAGTGATGACTCCATGCTATATTGAAACTCCATATCTGTAGACTTTGATGCATATTGATCCAAAATTTGACTTTGATTACATGAGTGCACCTATTTATGATCTTTTGACCTATGTAACATGAAACATGACTTTATGTGCACTTTGGATGCTAGATTCTTGATCATATGAAAATAATGATATAATGATGAATCTATGATATTTGATTATTCAAAATTAGTAAATTTATTTTGATGTACTAGGAAATCCCATGTTGATCGCTCTCGATATATGACTTAAATGGATGTTATGATGCTTAAGTCATTTAATCACATCAAATCTTTTGTTTCCTAGATTAAGATCTATTAACCCTAATCTTTAGTCATTATTTATATGTAATGCTTAAACCTAACTTAATGATAATTGGTAATATAATATGTATATTGATGATGAAATTACATACACAGTTTGAAATCTCTTGGATGAAGGTCAAATTCAATGAATGTTGAGAGAAATATTGAAAAAAAATGAGACATATTGAGTGGGAAATTTAAACCTCATGATGATGATTAATGAGACGAAATCTTGATAGTTTTTATGAAATCACCCATGTATTTCATGATCATTGTGGGTGACTCTTTTTCAAAGATTTAGTAATTTTCGTTAATGTAATGCTCTTACATCAAGGTACACTTTATCCCCATATTGGCCAATGTAGTGGTATTGGAAATATCTTATGTTAATATGCCTAAAAATACTTGTCTATATGTACTTGTTTGATATATATGTTCCTTACAATTTTTTTTTTCTTGATTATAGTAAATTTATAAACATGAAAACAAAGTGAAATTGTCTATTACACAACCTGGAGTACCTGTATGTATTCTTGGGGTAAGGACACACTAGATGTATCTACTTGATTTATCATGCAAGGACCATGTTGATAAAAGGGTTCCTCTTTGGCAATGGCCTTGAGGTACCCGATGAATAGGGTCAACTCTTGAAGTTTAGTCTTGTAGTCCCCCATGTTAAAATAGGTGTCATTTGTAGAATTGGCTTAAATGGCCTCACATACACCTTCCTTAGATAACATGGTCAAAGGCCTTATAGTGTTGATTCTAATGGAATTTCACTTCAAATATGCTTTCACGTAATAAAGAAAGCTTAAATGTAGCCATTTTCTTTCTTATTAGTAAATTAGGTTTTGTCAAAGCAAATATATGTTTTCTTAAACCTATAATTTTATATGTTTGCATATTGTACACAACAAAGTTGTGCTAATGTGTACCCATTTTATGTTTGTAGGTAGAAAAAATACATCAATCTTTTCTTCTTCTCTAATATGAAATTTTCTACTATATCACTAATTATCATCACAAAATACAAATGTCAATATACAAGTAGTTTGAAATCTATAGGGGAATATGATCTTGATGTTAGGTACTAGTTAGTTTCTTTTATACATATACCATTATTTCTCATACCTAATGGTTAATAATGTTGTTGTTTTTCTTTTCCTGCATATCCAAAATGTATGTGCTCCATACTAGGAATGGATGCTCGAGTTCTTTTTTCCATTGAATTTCTAGTTTTTTGGAGTTTATATTTGAGTAATAAATGGTTATGTAACATGTACTCTTCTTCTGAAGTAGTTTTCCACAACCCATTTGCATCCAGAACCACCATCCTCTTATAGTAAAAAAGAGCCCCTTGATCAAACCATTAATGCTTTCCACTGCCCAACTCTGACTTGAAATACTTTATCACAGTATCATTATGTTGAGCATCATTGGTCTACAACATCAATGTAGGCTTGATATGTAGTTGTTCTAGTAGTACCCAAAGCATGGAGGCCTCCATCCACACATTGATCTACCTTGAGGATAAAAACATATCCCTCCTTTGATAGGACATTGAATACAATTGTGTGGTCCCAATTGTGGGTGGTGATGATGGCCTCCTACTTAAAACATCTTGTACCACATTCGCCTTCCCTAGATGATACTCTATTTTTTAGTCACTACCTTAATCAGCTCGAGCTCCCTCTATTACCTCATTTTTTATTCCTACTTTGAGCACAAACATTGAAGATCTGTATAGTCTATGAAAAGTTAATACTTCTCTCCATAATGATAATGTCTCTAGATCTTTTGTTCTAGAACTAATTTTTCTAGATCTAGATCATAATAAGGGTAGTTCTCAACATCCTTCTCTAGATGCCTTGAAGAAAATGAGATCACATGTTTCTCTTCCATCAAAACACAACAAAGATCTTCATGTGAGGCGTACCAACAAACTATTTAGTTCTTCCCGTGATCTAGAAGAACTAAAACTAACTTGGATGACTATTTCTCCTTCAATGGCAGGAAGTTATGTAGAAAATTCTTGATCCATACAGAAGGTACAACTTTCTTCTTCAACATTGCTAATGGAAAGGATATTGAGCATACATCCTTAATAAAATATTGGTAGTACCCTACCAATCCAAGGAAACTATGTGTTTCTATTGGTAACTTTGTCTACTCACACAAGAAGACTGACTTCACCTTCTTGGGATCTACCAAATCCATTGGTTGGATATGACATGACCCATAAGGGAAACTTCCTTCACCTATAATTCACACTTACTAAACTTCTCATACAACATGTGTTTCCTCAGTAATTCTAAAATCAACTGATGGCACTGCTCGTGTTGCTCTCTATTCCCCAATAATAAGTTTGTATATCTCTATGGACTAAGAAATATAGTTTGCATGTCTGAGGAAGCTATCAAGATGGTTCTATTGTATGATTCCATCCTAGACAAGGCTAGGGTACATGGTATCTTCTCCTATATGATCACTACATTACCACTTGTAAGGAACTATTAAACAAGTTACTAGAGATGTTCTTTCTTCCCTCACTCACTTATAAAATTTGAGGATAGGTCATTTATGTAACCATATTAATCCTTTTTTATCGCATCTGTTAGGTCAAATATATAGGATATTATGGTGATTTTTCTAAATTTTAGGAATTAATTGCAATTTCCTTGCTTTTGTGTCCATGATTAGATTTCATATTGTTTTTATTGACATTATGTATGTTATATGTTCTTTCATCAATCCCCTAACCCCAGTCTAAGATTACACTTCATTTCCTTAAGAAATCTGAAGATTAAGAGGCTTCCTTTATCCTCCCGAAAGCATAGTCATTTGACTCACCCCCTCTGGTTGATCTACTCGGTAGTAGATTGGAAGAAGTCGTGATTGTCAACCAGTTTGATTGACTCAACCCTATTAATAAACGCATGTTTTGCATGATCGAACCAGTTGAATTGCCTCAAATTGGTTAACTATATATCCTTAGAGATGAAGTGTCAGGTCAACCAGTCAAACCTTACCTACTTACAAGTAACATGAGAATTGATATGGTCGAGCGAATGGCACTCCAACTCCAGAATTTTTTTAGCCACCACTAGGCCCTATTCCATGGTTCTAGGATAATTCCTCTTGGATAAAAGGAGGGGGGAGTGCCCAAACAATTTACGACACCCACCCCCATGATCATCTCAAAACTTTTCCAAAGTGAATAGAGTAAGGAAAGGAGAGGTGGAGTCTGCAACAAGTTTTTAACAATGTGATTTTCATTCTTCATATCCTTGTTCTTACTTCTATATGTGATGTTGGGTAGTCCTTCCATTGCTAGGATATGGGGAATAGAGCCATGAGCCTATATTTTGTCTTAGCAAACCTTGATTCCACCAGATAAGTACAATATCTGTCTTCATTCATTTCAAATGTGACTTATGAATTGACCACTTCATCTTCATGACTGTCATAATCCATGATTATGAGACACCAAATTTATGGAATAGAACATCAAATGAGGCTCACAAGTTTCCTGATGACACCCCACACAAAAACATGTTGGATGATTGAACCAAGACCCACATGAAGTCGAGACCTCGGGTCTACTAATAGCTTGATCCATGAGATCAGTCTCTGAAAGGCACAGATTTACATGATGCTAATTAAAATTTGTTTGAAAAGGAACTACAGTGGCAAAGATAATTGTAAATGATTTTGGTGGTGAAACACAGACTTCCAACAATTCTGATTAACTGAATTTAATATTTGATTGATTTCTTTCATTTTTTCTCTTTTGTTTAAATCTCTAAATAACATAGTTTTAATTTTTGAAAATTAATTTCTTGTTCAGTTTCATTCTTGATAATTTAGTTTAACTCTACCAATTTACCTTCTTCTTTTAGTTTAATCATTCCCTTCAAAAAAAATTAAATTATGTTCCTTGAAAATGGTTTGGATTAACGCTTAATAACATTGTTGGTTGGAACTGATACCTTCTAAACTGAAATGAATTCTCTTGTTTAGAATTGATTGATTAGATTAAAAGGTTAAGCTCTAGGATTCTTCCCTTAGTGGATTTTGTTATGTTCTTGATGAAACATCAAATCATGGAGTCATTTTCTAGGACAATAGTGTTCATTTCAATCAAATTTTCTTTTCTTGATTTTTTACATTCACTCTTATCTTCTTGAATCTCATTTTCCGTTTTCTGGCCTTTTTTACTAAGTAACAAATAGTATATGCGATGCCCCAGAGGCATTGCCCATACAAGACCTTACGCAATCTAAACCAAAC
Organism: Alisma plantago-aquatica; assembly: GCA_963693085.1. Taxonomy (NCBI): domain Eukaryota; kingdom Viridiplantae; phylum Streptophyta; class Magnoliopsida; order Alismatales; family Alismataceae; genus Alisma; species Alisma plantago-aquatica. Next base: position 1,171,049,430 of record OY856409.1, on the reverse strand, counting down.
CCATTGCAATAGGATGGATCTAAAGGAGGTTAACGAGAAAATAGAATGGGCCTTATCCACATAGAGGAAGGCCATCACATCCAAATCAAAGGTTGTTCCTATTGCTGAGTTAGAAGCCCAAATCATTGCCCTTCTTGAAGTAGATGGGCTGAAGCAACTCAGGAACTTCAGTCCCCACGATCATTGATGCTATACATCCAATTGTGCCACCTGATATCACCGCTCCTCAATTCGAAATCTGCACAAAATGGATCACTATCCTTCAAAGTATTCCTTTTTCTAGAAGACAGGGAGAAAATTTTCAAGGCCATCTCCAACCCTTCACCCACTTTTGTGCCTTGTACAAGATGTCTGACATCTCAGATTATGGCCTCAAATAATGGATCTTCAAATATTTCATGTTTGATATTAGACAATAACTAGTATTTCTCTATGCAAGGTGATTGTATCATCACTTGGCAACCTCTCTGGGAAAAATTCCTTAAAAAGTACTACCATCAATCTGTCACTTACCAAATTTGGGGGTAGATTACCCAATTTGTCATGGTTCTAAGAGAAAACTTGGGCAAAGCTTCAGAGCAATTCAAAGAACTTCTTCATCAATTTCCCACACCATAACATCTCCCAAGTCTAATTAATTGATATGTTCTATCGGGGCATCAACAAAGATACCAAGTCCTTCATTGATACCTCATTCTGAGTAACTTCATGTTCCAAAACTTCGACTTTGCTTAGGAAGTCATAAAAAGAAGTGTTGAGACCCAAGCCTAATATAGTAGAGGGAAAGGGGGAGTTATCAAGGTATCCAAGGTTGAGCATAACTTTGAGCTTAAATGTATCGCCGAAAGTCCCAAGATGGTTGCCTTGAAGCAAGACTGACTAGAGTCTTCTTTCAATTCGTATGAAAGAAGTGGACAATCACAAAAAACTCAATATCTGCAACAACAAGTAAAATCTACATAATTTTTTTGTGGTATTTGATAAGGCTATGATCACCCCAAACAATAGTGTCAGCTGTTCTACAACACTCCTATGCAACCTAAAGATTGGTAGCAGTTGGAGGATCTCAACTCCATCCATAGTAATCTCAACCAAGCTTACTAAATCCGATTCAAATGATGAATCATCCTAGTTTCCAATATGGCATCTCCTCTAGTGTAGAAAATGTGGTACAACAATGAATCCTCAAATCAACTACCAAGGTCGTCCACCCCTAAGTTGTCGATATAACAATAAAAAAAAATCAAAATCTAAGGGAATTAATGGGGTAATTTCCAAAACCCATGTTAGCAATTCCATGGCCTCAACTAAGCATCCCAGATTCAAAAGTTGAATCCTACTTCCTTCACTAAAGAATAGTTAGTTGAGATAAAAAATTGATCTGATCACATATGACATCTCTAAAGGTGAATGTCTCCTAGGTGAACCACCTCCTTGCCAACCAACGTCCTCCCAAAGGGACCTTTGTTAGACAACTTGAAAATAATCCCAAGCATCCTGAGCAATTGAAAGTCATCTCCATAAGTTTTAGGAATGTGTGTGCTCCTCCTCCTGTCCCTGAGAAAATTTTTGACATTTGTATTGGCTTCAAAGATTATTAAACCATGATTATTGAAAAAGACCACTTGCAGAAAATGGTTTTCTTTCTTGGTGCCAAAAAGCCTCCCGTTGTTGAAGCTTCACCTGTCAAGGCTGGTGAGCCCGATGTGCCAATTTACAAACCACATCCCCCTTATCAAGAATGCCTCAAGTAGACAAGGATGGACAACATAGTCATGATGTTTAAAGACTCCATGAAGAAACTTCAAGTGGACATCCCTTTCCTGGTTGCCCATTCTGAGATGCCTTCCCAGTTAAAATATTTGAAGGCCTTATTCACCAGGAAATACACACAAACAATTACAAACCAATGAAACTTGCACAAATTACTTTAGATATTATTCTGAACAATATGCTCAAGAAATAAAGGACCTCATTTCCTGTGGAATTGGTTTTTATCTGGGCCATAATACTTTTATAAAGGGACTTGCAGACTTAGGAACCAGTATATCCATTATGCCTTATTATCTATGTCTAATATTGGGTTTTGTAGATATGCTACCGACTGCAATGTCTATTCAACTTGTGGATTCATCTATAAAAAAATCCATTGGCATCAATTAGTCGTACCAATGAGAGTTCGCAAGGAAGCTTACCTTCCTTGTGATTTCGTCATCATTGACATTAAAGAAGATCTTCATTATTCCCCCATCTGCGGTAGTCCTTTTTTGGCTACAACCTGCACCGTGATAGATGTAGAGGCAGGCACCATTCTCCTATGTCTAGGATGGAAAATGTTGGAGTTTCATGTTTTTTAAGGCATGAGTCCCCAAACTTACAAGAAGAAGTTTATTTGTTCATCTGCATGGATAAACTCTCCCAACTCAGACAAAAATGGGACATTTCTAAAGCTCCATTACAGATAGACCTTATACCACCAAGTGAGTTTGAATTCAATGGTGAGAAGATTATCTAGTGTTGATCATGTCTTGACAGCTTTGAAGAATATACAAAGCTAAATTTGAAGACTTAAATATGGTCTCTATTGTAGAATAGAAATGCAATCCACCAAAGGCTCCTAAGATGAATATCCTTCTAGATGGAATCAAGTATGTTTTTCTTGATGACAAAGAGACTTTCCCTATGATAATAATTTATATCCTTACATCTCAGTAAGAAGATAGGGTCATGGCTAAGCTAAGGAAGTGGAAAGCCGCCTTAGGGTATAAGATGGCTGACCTAACAAGGGCTACTCAAACCATTTGTACGCACAAAATTCCCATGGTGAAAGATACAAGTCTTAGAGAGATCTTCAACTCAACCTGAATCCCAACATGAAGGAAGTCACCTATCTTAAGGTCATCAAGATTCTTACTGTAGGAATCATATATCCATGTTTTGACTCTCCACAGGTGAGTGCATTCAAAGTTGTACCAAAGAAAGGTGGAACTATCCTAATAAAGAATGATAAGGATGAACTCATACCCACCCACACTATTACTAGGTGGAGGATGTTAATTGACAAGTAAAAATTGAACAAGGCCACTCGAAAAGACGACTTCCCTCTCCCCTTCCTAGATTTTATGCTAGATCGCCTTGGTCACAAAAAATATTTTTAATACTTGGATAGCTACTCGGGATTCCTTCAAATCTCCATCCATCCCGATAACCAAGAAAAAACTTCATCAGCCCCTTTGACACTTATGCTTTCAGACATATGCCTTTCAGCCTCTGCAATGTATTTCACCACCTTCAAATGGTGCATTGTCGTGATTCTTTCTGACTTGATAGAAATAATTATTGAGATTTTTATGAATGATTTATCCCATTATAAGGATTGCTTTGATTCCTATTTACAACATCTATCTTTGGTACTTGAGATGTGTGAAGAGTCACACTTGGTTTTGAATTGGGAAAAGTTCCACTTCATGGTGAAGGAAGCCAACGTCCTTGGCCATAGAGTGACTAGTAGGGGAATTGAGGTTGACTGTGCCAAAGGCAAAGTCATTACCAAGCTTCCTCCCCCTACCTCTATTAGTGGCATTCATGCTTTCCTTGGGAACACTAGATTTTTTCGATGATTTATTAGTGATTGTAAGATTTCTAAACCCCTCATTAACCCCCTTTTGAAAGATGTTACCTTCGATTTTGATCATCCTTATCTAGTTTTTGTAGTCTAAAAATTTCTCTCACCACTACTTCAATCATCCATGCACTGGATTGGCCGCTAACCTTTGAGATCATGTGCAATGTGTGTGACTCACCATTTCAGTTATTATTGGGCAGAGGACCAGTAGGAAACATCATGTATATTCCTTTGATAAGTTCCATATGTACTTGGTGGGCTCAAAGATGATTGTTTTCATAGATCATGCTTCCATCTGCTATCTGATATCTAAGAAGTACACAAATCCTAGAGTTATTCATTGGATACTAATTATACAAGAATATGATTTGGAGATTCATAATACAAGGGCTCAAAAAATGTTGTTATTGACCATATTAGTCGCCTTACTCTCCAATATGACAATGGGATCATCATTGATGATTCATCTCCTAATGGCCAAGTGGTCGCATTTAGATCTCATTCCCTTGGTTCACTGACTGCTTAAAGTAGTTGGCAGCGTGCGCCCTACATCCTGAATATAAAGGGCTCTCGATGACTAAATATTTGCATGATGTCAAAAACTTTTATTGGGATGACCCCTACCTATTTAAGATATGTGTAGATGGTCTTTGACACAGATGCATACCCAACTAAGAAGCTCAGAATATTCTGGCACACCACATGAGTTTTCAAAATATGAAAAGGAAGGTTTTTCCATGTGGATTCTACTAGCCTACCTTGTTCAAAGATGCCTATGACTACATTTGTTCACACAATCATTGCCAAAGATCTAGTAATATATCTATGAGCGATCAGATGCCTATGACTCCATATCAAGAGTTGGAAGTTTTCAACATTTCACGAGTTGACTACATGGGGACTTCCCTTCTTCTTATGGATTTGAGTATATTATTGCAATTGTAGACTATGTTTCCAACTCACTGAGGTCATTCCAACGAAAATTTGTGATTCCAAATCAGAGATGAAACTCTTCGAAGACACAGTGTTCCCCAATTCAGGGTCCCTTGCACTGTAATTTCAGATGGAGAATTGCATTTCTTAGAGAAAAATTTGAGGCATAGCTGAGAAGATATGGTGTTATCTGTTAAATTGACTCTACCTATGACCCTTAGACGAGTGGCTAGGTCAAAGTCTCTAATTTACTGATTAAATCAATCTTGGAAAACATCATCAATCATAAAAGTAAGGATTGGGCTTTAAATGTCATGGATGCTTTGTAGGCATATCTAACTGCCTACAAAACACCCTTGGGAACTACAATCTTCTGACTTATCTATCAGATATGCAACCTCTTGCCCATAAAAATTGATCACAAAGCAATTTGGTCTATTCAAACTCTTAACTTCAACTTATCCAGCGAGCAGGGCTCTGTCCAAATTGAAGATCATGAAGAGCTCTACATGATGGCCTATGAGAATCCCAGGATCTACAAAGATAAAACAAAGATGTGGCATTATGGCCATTTGATAAGGAAAGACATTCAAAATGGTGACCAAGGCTTAGTATATAACTCACAATTGAGACAGCTCCCTGGGAAAACTCACATCCAAGTGGTACACGTCATATCTCGTGAAGCATGCTTACCCACATAGTCCATTTATCCTATGGGAGAAATTCACAAGTGATTTCATAGTGAATGGACATAGACTCAAGCGCTATCTCAATACATATAATTTCTTGGTGTAAGGAGTAAGAAGCTACCCTCTATAAATATAGAAACAAGTCTGAACCTAAACTACCCAAAAATTTGTTATAGATGTCGGGCCATCGACGTTAAACAAGGTGGTCATTGGGAGGCAACCCAAATTATCTTTTCTTCCCCATTTACTCTTTTTTTCCTATTATTTTCTATTTCTAATTTGTTCTAACTTATCTTACTAGTTATATTATTTCCTTTAATGTTTTAGGAAAAATCATCAAAAAAGGTGAATGGACTGATTGGTTACCCAACCGTTCGACTGGACCCGACATTTGGAATGTGATTTGAAAGTCTTCACCACCCCATGATCAGTGAGTTGAGTGACTAGGTTCACCTGTAACCAAACGGTGGCACGCAAGTCCCTCATATAATTTATCTAATTAGTGGGGAGGTTGGAAGTATCTCAAACCCTAGCCATCTACACTCCGTGCGCGTGTTCATCCTTGACCCCCACCCCCACAATGAGTTGATTGACACACAGGTCGACGCACCTTTACCCATTGTCCACCTTCTATCATGTTAGTCGCCTCACTTGCTGAGTGCATCCTCTGTCTTAGGGGAACTGGTTGACATGACCATAATTCAATATCTTGATACATCTCCAAACCATGACATTTGTCTGTCCATTACCACAACACGTCTCCATCACAGCTAGCTCCCCCACCTCACTACCTTGCTCCTATGTGTGCAACCTCCAGCCAGAGTGAGTCGGTTGATGCACTTCCCTGACCAGCTCTGTTCATTGACGAGCCTAGAAACACAATGTCAATCTAAATCCACTGACTCACCTCCAGTATTCTCTTCCTCTCCGTCAAGATGTTTCTCTGTGAGTACCACTACAACAGTCAAAGCCACCATCTCGTTGATGCCATCGTCGCCTTCACTTCTAGGTGAATCAACCGCCTAGACTTGACCAATTGGTCAGTTGGTTAACTATAGGGTGGCCTCCTTTTTATATGATTTGATTGACCCAGACACCAGTCGATCAACCATCAAGTGCATAGAATCAACATGCTCATCCATGAGTCGATTGACTCATCCTTCTAGTCAACCGATCAGTTTCCTCCACGGTAGGACAATTTTACAAGATGGTTCTAGACGTGGCGTCCTATGTCATCTCTCTAGGGGAAATTAGCTACACAAAAATCTACCCTTGTACCCTCTTTGCTAGAATATATGGGGGTATGATTGTAGAGCCATTGATGACTCCTCTCTTGGCATCCTTGACGAGATGGTGGTTGACCTTGGTGATCTTGATGAACTCATCAACCATGATGAAGCTAGCCAAGAATCACACCCCACTCCCACACTGACATCATCTACATGCCCACGTATTGCCCCCTTTCTTGGCTATTATGTCTAGTTCGTTGATGATGACCATATATAGAGGTACTTCGATAATGAAGAGATTGGCGTTACACTTCAATGATGGGTGTGTAGATCTACCTTTTTGTTTTCTTAGTATTCATGATTTCATTGAAACCATAATGTGATGGAATTACATCTAGCACTTACCATACCAGATCCTCTCCATCTACAATGATCTCACTTTGGAGCCCATGACTACCGTTTAGAGACACTACCGTGCACATGAGGGTTGCATTTGCAAGATTCAAATCTTTGAGGTGAATGCATAGATCACCACTAGGAAGATTACTTATCTCATCCTTGATGGAGGGGACTCCTCATGGTCTGATAATTGCATAGATCTTCAGCATACCTCCTACCACATATGGTAAGATGCTGACAAATTCTGGCTATAACTCATCGACATGCGTCCACCTCTCCCTTTAGTACTAAAGGCCTCTAGTATGCACAACTCATTGGCTTGCTACCTACATTAGATCCTTTTTTTCACTATATATAGTAAGACCAACACACAGGGCACCATGACCAACACTGACCTCTACACCCTATGGTGTATTCTCAATGGGGAGCCCATCAATTAGTGAGTGCAATCATCAACCACATCCACCTACATTCTAGATGTAGAACGAGCTCTACCTTCATCTTGGGCAACATCGTCACTACTATCATTCTATTTCTAGTCTTCATATGTATCCCCTTTGAGGCCATCTTACATAAGGGGACTCAACACTTTATTGATCTCCCTTATTTGTGGGCCAGTCACATCATATGCCCCAACGTCTAGGCTGGCATCTATATCCTATTTTTTCATGACACCACTGGACAAATTACACTACTCCTCCATGCCAGGTTTGTCACAAAAAACATATTATGTGATCTCCATAACTTCCAAGCCTAGATACAATGGTTTATTTACAAGAATCTTCTCCCTTTAGATGTTGTTCTTGATCCTACATTCCACTTCTAGAGCATTTCCTTGGAGGTGAATGAGGACAAGACTAGACCTCCACCACCACCATCTCATCGCACGTTCTGAGAAACCATTGAGGATGAGGGTCTTAAGGGACCTTATGGCTTCTAAGATATCCAACAATAGTTAGACCTCATTGAGCAGTCACATGTGCACATGGAGTGGAAGCAGTAGTGTCAGGTCCATAATCATAATCACATGTATCTCATGCAACATTCTCATGAGATCTGACACATTGGAAGTAGCTAGTACGTCCCCATTAGGTCATTCTATAGAGCATATGGGACTCAACATGCCTATCCTGACCCAAACGCTTTGTATTGAAGATGTGATTACCATGAGAGTGGATATTTATCTACTCCTGCCCCACCTCTTACTCCACCCTCTAGTGATCTTCTTCCCTCCATCTTAGATATAGAAATTTTCTTGGGATGAGAGAAATTATAAGTTCAAGGTGAAGGTGTGTGGTATGTACCATTTTACACCCCCTCTATCTTACCTTATTCTAGCATATCCATCTTTTCATATTTGCTGGTATGTAGTTCAGTTTGCTTTTGTTTCATTTCCCCTGTATCAGATATGGCCTTTATCTAGTTGGTGTGCAATTTCATATGCATGAGGGAAACTCTTGTGATATTATAATAACACCATCCTTATTCAAAACCATATATCATTTAAGACCTTAACTAGCACTATTCCTCAAAAAAGTTGGCAAGTCATAATGGATAGATAGGAACCAAGAACAATGTGTCTCCATTATAAATGTGGAAATAGCATGATAAGTTCCTAGAAATTTTTATTTTTATATAATGGTTTGAACTAATGTTATAATACTCCAATGGCACTAATATTCTAGAAAAAGGAAAATGCACAAGATCAACATTTCCTACACTTCTTCTACCACTTTCTTACATCTCCATCTCTCCAAAGAAAAAAAATCAAAAGCCAAAGAAAATGTGCCATATGTTGGTATGTACGCCCATAGAGCAAGTCATATGATGATTGTAATGGGATACTTTGTAAATGATTTGAATAATAATAAAAGGCATTTTCCAATCTATATGTTTAAACTGTGTCTGAGATGATGGTGTAACATGATAGATGTCTAAAGAATAGTTTAACTCAATGAAGTATGCCTTTAGGTTCATGACCTAAATGATGAGATCATATGGATGTTAAGAGTATACATTCTTGTTCGGTCCCTAGTCGGTTGTTATTGTGGAAATAACCATAGACATCAATAACACTAAAGACTAGATTGTGTGTTGGTTGATGACAGAATCTCATTAGTCATGATATAGTGATATCAAACCAAGCACATAGGTACTTGTTAGAGAACAAGGTACCGGACAGACCCACCGTGAGAGTGACACATGGAACCATGACTTCGTAGTCATAGTCAACTCTCATAGTGATGGTGGTGAGTGTATTTCTTAGACCTGAAATCACTACACTCAAACATGTTGTTGGGTACACTTTGACATCATCAAACGCAGTCCTGAAACATGGGTTGTTATAAAGATGATGATTGAGTGGCTTTGACACATGGGGCTTTTGAGGGGTGAGTGATAGATATGGGATTTGTCCCTCCTGAGGGAGTTTGATATCCTTGGCCACTTGATGAGTAGGATTGAGAAAGGCATGCGCATGCACATGTGAATTAATATGTGATATTGAAGTCACACACATCTCACTCGGTCTACTATGAGATCAAGGAAATGAATGAACATTGACAGGATGACTGTTCCATGCCTCGAGTTCATTCTAGATATCAGTGACAAAGGAATTATACATTCACTGTAACACCATTCACAGATTGTAGGATTGAAAGTTGTTCTCCAACTTTCTATTTCACTTGGGTAGCAATGATGTGTGACTAGGCACCGCTCTTTTCTTGTGAAGTCATAAGTGTTATGGACTTTCACTGCCAACGTGAAATGGACTTGCAGGGTCACACACATAGGATTTAACATAGAAGAGGAGTTTTGTCCACAATCAATGTTTAGATTGATTACTAAAGGAGTTTAGTAGTTCAGTTAAACACTCACTCAATCGATAGCTCAATATCATAATGTTCAAGGTGTTGGATGCATTGATAGGAGTATCAGATTGATTGAAATTGCAATTGACTGATTCTGCACAATCTGCACTCCCAACCGATCGGCTCATGTGATGAACTGATTGGCTGAGCTTGGTGAACCGGTCGGCTCAAGTGTTGAGCCGATCGGCTCAAGATTAGGGTGAACTGATTGCTTCAAAGGTTGAAACGATCGATTCAACTGGTGCAACCGAGCAACTTGGGAAAGTAGGATTGGTGAGAATTTTCCTTGCATTTCACTTGCCCAATTTGATTGGAACAAGGATTGCTATTCGATACCAATTAGAAACAAAAGAAGGAAAGTCAATCCGGGATCGACCAGGACCACCAACCGACCGGTTCACTTGTAAACCGACCGGTTGAGGTGTCCCAACCGATCGGTTGGTGCTCCAACCGACCGGTTTAGGTCCCCAACCGACCGGTTCACTTGTGAACCGATCGGTTCCGGTTGCGAGTTGGTTTCTTTTGTGGAAAATCTCGAAACCTTCTACTCCTGCTTTTAGTCCCATATTGTCGGGGACAGAGAACCCAGTCCCATGAACCGCCTATATATATAGGGGTATTGGGGGCTTCTCATGGTACAACTCAGTGCAAGTCGGTTGCTCTGCAAAGTTGTCGTTCTCTCTGGTTTTGGTAACCGAGAGAGAGCCTGAGCAAGTGCTCCCCGCAAAGGGAGGTGCAGCAAGGGAAAGACAACTGCAGTTGCAATTGGCAGCAGGAGAGTATGTTGGCGACTAATACGTCAACAGGAGGGTGCGACTCCATCCACTTCCTTGTGGGACAAGGAGGGTGGAGTTCCAGGTGGTCCATGTGGACTACTTCAGATGCGGGAGGTCACTGCCGCTCAGGAGGACAACTGTCATCCGAAAGTCCGGTAGGAGGAGGAGTCTTCAGTCCCAGTGCGACTAGGAGCTAAACAGACACCGTCCAAGACCGGAGGTGAAGACCGCACAAGGCGCGAGGTACTGTCGTCAAGCAAGCCTCAGGATAAGGTATGATTCACAAACCATCTTTCCTATTATATAGACGTTGACGCGATTCCTTTTTGTTCTGGGTTTGGGGAGAAATTTTTTTGTTTCCGCTGCTTCTCTGCCTCCTCTAAAACCCAACAGTGGTATCAGAGCCACGTCAATTGTTCTATATTTTAGGATTATCGATATGATTGATTTTGGTTTGTCACCTTTATTTATTGCATGTGATGCGAATAATATAGGCTTTATGCATGTCCAATCCACAAATCTCAAATATACATATATGATATGTAATATTAATGCACTCGATGCGCGTCGCCCTTAAACGAGTTTTGTGGTGGATGTGTAGCATGGTTATGGCCTATAAACCCCTATATCTGTGTGTGGTTGTTTGTGTGGTTGCTTGCATCTCAGTCTGCGCACCGATTCCCTTCTCCTATTCCTGATGTAACTTGAAATAATTCGAGAATTCTTTTCCTACCTATGCTCCCCCCGAATGTAACTCGGGGTTTCACAATTCAATTGTAAATAGGATAGATTTTATTTCATGTTATGTCAAATAAAACTGACGACCTGACGATACTTGAGACGATCGGTTCAAGGCGTGAACCGATCGGTTGGTGATCCAGACGGCCGGTTCGATGAGCGAGACGAGCGGGAGGCGACATGATGAGATGCACGACGACCGGTGAACCGATCGGCTGGAGGAGCCAGTCGATCGGCTGGTGGCACCCGAACAACCAACCTGATGGCAAGCTGATCTATGGAGATGAGCTGATCAAACCCAGAAAGGCAGGCATAGATTTCATCTTGTATAGGTTGCATGTGATGTAGACCTAGATGACTGTGATTCCTCTTGGCTCGAGGAATCACAATAGGATGGCCATAATCATTTCTTTTTATCATTTTGCATGTTTTATGTGGGATATAGCATGTATATGATACGTACTATATATTGTGGTGATTGGATATGTATATGTATATATAAAAAAACAAATCCCTCGTTAAATATTAAGTTTTAGATGCCTTCCAAATGCGACACACGTGAAAAGCTTGATCGACCAAGTGTGGGCATGCCCTAGCGTGGTTCACCATCTATCTCGTGGAAGCGTGAAGGATGAATGTGTGGGTTTGCCCTAGCAGGGTGCATATTCATAGTGTTGGCTTTGGGTCAGGCTTAACAAGGTGATCTAGATGGGATCTAGTACCTTGAGGCATAGAGATGAACATGGCAAAGAGTTGCATATGACATCTTTCAAGAGTTGCATATGATGCAATTGGCAAGAGTTGCCTACCTGAGAGATCTGAGTTGTGGGTGACAGCCCTAGCTGGTCCATGGCTCAGAGGATTTCAGGATCTTGACCCACTAGAAGATTGTACGCTGCAATCTTCCGAATTGATGGTGAGGGCTATCAATTTGAATCAAAATAGTGGGAGCGGTAATTAATTAAAGGCCTAATTAACTATCGTCAAATTTATTCAAATCAAATCAAAAGGAGTTTTGACAAATGCAAATTTTCTCTTGTAGAATGGCAAAAGAATCATCTTTTAAAATGGGCAAATTAATTGAGAATAAATTCCATAACTGGTTGAGGACTGTGAGAAGTGTTCTGCACAATCCAAATATACCAGGAGCCTTGGAATCCACTCTATGTACGCTTAATGCGTTAGTGAAGAAGAAAGAAGGTAAGGGAGAGAAGTGTTCTATCGCCAAACCAATTTCTTCTACATGGAGAGGATGGAAGGAACAATGGAAGAAGAAGTCAGAGATAGAGATCTCTACTTCTGGTGTATACGTGACAGAGATTAACTTTACTACTTCTTCGTCATGGGTACTTGATACCGGATGCGGATCTCACATTTGTTCAAATGTGAAGGATCTTAAGAGAAGTAGGCCTTTAGGGAAAGGCGAGGTTGAACTACGTGTTGCTAATGGGGCAAGAGTTGCCGCCAGTGCCGTAGGAACCTATAAGTTAACTCTACCAAGTGGGCTGATAATAGAGTTGAAGAACTGCTATTTCATACCTGCCATAAATAGGAATATCATTTCCGTCTCTTGTTTAGACAAAGATGGATTTGAATTTCTTATTAAGAATGGAAATTGTTCCATTTCTAAAGATGGGATCTTTTATGGCAGTGCCCCAATGTCTTATGGTCTAAACTTGATAGATCTAGAGACAAGTGTATACAATGTAAACACCAAAAGGCAAAAACTCAACAACTCAAACAAGACATATCTCTGGCATTGTCGTCTAGGGCACATAAATGAGAAGCGCATTTCTAGACTCCATAAAGATGGTTATCTAGACTCTTTTGATTATGAATCAATAGAGACATGTGAATCTTGTTTGTTGGGCAAGATGACCAAGACTCCCTTTTCAGGTAAAGGTGAGAGAGCTAGTGATCTGTTAGGACTCATACATACTGATGTATGTGGGCCTTTTAGAACTAATGCCAGAGGTGGGTATCAATACTTCATTACCTTCACTGATGACTTCAGTAGGTATGGCTATGTGTACCTGATGAAACATAAGTCAGAAAACCTTGAAAAGTTCAAGGATTTCATGAATGAAGTACATAACCAACTTGGTAAAAGTATTAAGGCACTTCGATCCGATCGCGGTGGAGAATACTTAAGCCAGGAGTTTGAGGACCTTCTGTGAGCCCGTGGTATTGTATGACAGTGGACTCCGCCAGGAACACCACAGCATAATGGTGTGTCTGAAAGAAGGAATCGCACATTGTTGGATATGGTGCGATCAATGATGAGTTTTGCTAATCTTCCAATTTATTTCTGAGGTCATGCTCTTGAAACCGTCGTGTTTACACTTAACTGTGTACCATTTAAATCGGTTCAAAAGACACCATATGAGATATGGACTGGGAAGCGTCCCAATTTGTCTTTTATAAAGATTTGGGGTTGTGAGTCTTACATCAAGAAAATGTTTCCTGATAAGCTTGGACCCAAATACGATAAATGTTATTTTGTTGGATATCCCAAGGAGACCAAGGGATATTATCTATACCACCCTACTAACAACAAAGTGTTTGTTTCCAGGGATGTTGTATTCCTAGAGAAGGAATTTATTTCCAAAGGAAGCAGTGGGAGGAATATAGAGCTTGAAGAGGTTCAAGCCCAACAAGAAAACATTGAACCAGTAGATGTACCAGAGGAAAATGCAGATTCACAAGGTATTGTGGAATCTCAGTCTCCTCAGGTAACACAAGGACCTCGTAGATCTAGTAGGACCCGCCTTGAACTTGAGAGGTTTGGATACCTTGTGACTTAGGAAGGTGGTGAGTTGATCATAGATGATGATCCAACTACCTACGTAGAGGCTATGGAGGGACCAAATTCTGAGAAATGGCTTGAAGCCATGAGATCCGAGATGGAATCCATGTACTCCAACAAAGTATGGACTTTGGTGGAACCACCCGAAGGGGTAAAACCCATAGGGTGCAAGTGGGTCTTTAAGAAAAAGACCGACATGGATGGCAATGTACAAACTTATAAAGGTAGATTGGTTGCGAAGGGTTTTCGACAAATTCAAGGTGTTGATTATGATGAAACCTTTTCTACAGTTGCCATGATTAAGTCCATCAAGATCATGCTTGCTATTGCAGCTTATTATGACTATGAGATTTGGCAAATGGATGTTAAAACCACATTCCTTAATGGGAATATAAATGAGGATGTGTACATGACACAACCTGAAGGTTTTGTTGATCCAAAGAATGCCAATAAAGTCTGTAAGCTGCAAAGGTCAATCTATGGATTGAAACATGCATCTCGGAGTTGGAATCTTCGATTTGATGAGGAAGTCAAAGTGTTTGGCTTTATTAAAAATGAAGATGAACCTTGTGTGTATAAGAAGGTTAGTGGGAGATCGACCACATTCCTCATATTGTATGTGGATGACATACTTTTGATGGGGAATGATGTCTTAGCCTTAGAGAAGGTAAAGAATTGGCTTGGGAAAACTTTCTCAATGAAGGACTTAGGAGAAGCATCCTATATTCTAGGAATTAAGATCTATAGAGATAGATCTAGAAGGCTTCTTGGACTAAGTCAGAGCACGTACATTGACAAGGTGCTGAAGCGGTTCAGCATGGAGAACTCAAAGAGAGGAAACATCCCCATGCTACATGGAGTCACCGTCTCTAGAGCTCAATGTCCCCAATCTTGTGAAGAGAGGGAGCAGATGAATGGGATCCCATATGCATCAGCCATTGGATCCATCATGTACGCTATGTTGTGCACATGCCCATATGTCTTGTATGCTCTCAGCATGACGAGCAGGTACCAGTCAGATCCCAGGGATGCTCACTGGACAGCCGTGAAGAACACCCTCAAGTACTTGTGAAGGACTAATGACCAGTTTCTTGTTTACGACGGTGAGGAAGAGCTGGTTGTAAAGAGTTACACTGATACAAGCTTCCAAACTGATAAAGATGATTATAGATCACAGTCAGGATTTGTGTTTTGCCTTAATGGAGCTGTGAGCTGGAAGAGTTCCAAGAAAGAAACAGTTGCCGATTCTACTACAGAGGCCGAGTATATTGCTGCTTCACATGCAGCAAAGGAGGCTGTGTGGATCAGGAAGTTCATTTCTGAACTTGGTGTAGTTCCCAGTAGCTGTGATGCAATTGAGCTTTATTGTGACAATAATGGAGCTATTGCACAAGCTAAGGAGCCCAGATCACATCAGCGGTCCAAGCACATACTGCGGTGCTTCCATCTCATACGAGAGATCGTACAACAAGGAGATGTAAAGATTTGCAAAGTACCAACTGAAGACAACATAGTTGATCCACTGACTAAGGCCCTTTCTCAGCAGAAGCATGATGGTCATGCTAGGTCACAAGGAATGAGATTCCAAGGTGACTGGCTCTAAGTTCAAGTGGGAGTCTGTTGGTATGTATGCCCATAGAGCAAGTCATATGATGATTGTTATGGGATACTTTGTAAATGATTTGAATAATAATAAAAGGCAATTTCCAATCTATATGTTTAAACTGTTTCTGAGATGATGGTGTAACATGATAGATGTCTAAAGAATAGTTTTACTCAATGACGTATGCCTTTAGGTTCATGACCTAAATGATGAGATCATATGGATGTTAAGAGTATACATTCTTGTTTGGTCCCTAGTCGGTTGTTATTGTGGAAATAACCATAGACATCAATAACACTAAAGACTAGATTGTGTGTTGGTTGATGATAGAATCTCATTAGTCATGATATAGTGATATCAAACCAAGCAAATAGGTACTTGTTAGAGAACAAGGTACCAGACAGACCCACCGTGAGAGTGACACATGGAACCATGACTTGGTAGTCACAGTCAGCTCTCACAGTGATGGTGGTGAGTGTGATTCTTAGACCTGAAATCACTACACTCAACACATGTTATTGGGTACACTTTGACATCATCAAACGCAGTCCTGAAACAGGGGTTGTTATAAAGATGATGATTGGGTGGCTTTGACACATGGGGCTTTTGAGGGGTGAGTGATAGATATGGGATTTGTCCCTCCTGAGGGAGTTTGATATCCTTGGCCACTTGATGAGTAGGATTGAGAAAAGCATGCGCATGCACGTCTGAATTAATATGTGATATTGATGTCACATACATCTCACTCGGTCTACTCTGAGATCAAGGAAATGAATGAACATTGACAGGATGACTGTTCCATGCCTCGAGTTCATTCTGGATATCAGTGACAAAGGAATTATACATTCACTGTAACACCATTCACAGATTGTAGGATTGAAAGTTGTTCTCCAACTTTCTATTTCACTTGGGTAGCAATAATGTGTGACTAGGCACCGCTCTTTTCTTGTGAAGTCATAAGTGTTATGGACTTTCACTTCCAACGTGAAATGGACCTGCAGGGTCACACACATAGGATTTAACCTGGAAGAGGAGTTTTGTCCACAAGCAATGTTTAGATTGATTACTAAAGGAGTTTAGTGTTCAATTAAACACTCACTCAATTGATAGCTAAATATCATAATGTTCAAGGTGTTGGACGCATTGATTGGAGTATCAGATTGATTGAAATCGCAATTGACTAATTCTGTACAATCTACACTCCCAACCGATTGGCTCATGTGATGAACCGATCGGCTGAACTTGGTGAATCGGTCGGCTCAATTGTTGAGCCGATCGGCTCAAGATTAGGGTGAACCGATTGCTTTAAAGGTTGAAACGATCGATTCAACTGGTGCAACCGAGCAACTTGGGAAAGTAGGATTGGTGAGAATTTTCCTTGCGTTTCACTTGCCCAATTTGATTGGAACAAGGATTGGTATTCGATACCAATTAGAAATAAAACAAAGAAAGTCAATCTGGGATCGACCAGGACCACCAACCGACCGGTTCACTTGTGAACCGACCGGTTGAGGTGTCCCAACCAATCGGTTGGTGCTCCAACAGACCGGTTCAGGTCCCCAACTGACCGGTTCACTTGTGAACCGATCAGTTCAGGTTGTGAGTTGGTTGCTTTTGTGGAAAATCTCAAACCCTTCTACTCCTGCTTTTAGTCCCATATTGCCGGGGACAGAGAACCATGTCCCATGACCCGCCTATATATATAGGGGTATTGGGGTCTTCTCATGGTACAACTCAGTGCAAGCCGGTTGCTCTACAAAGTTGTCGTTCTCTTTGGTTTTGGTAACTGAGAGAGAGCCCGAGCAAGTGCTTCCCACAAAGGGAGGTGCAGCAAGGGAAAGAGAACTGCAGTTGCAATTGGCAGCAGGAGAGTGTGTTGGCGACTAGTACATCAACAGGAGGGTGTGAATCCTTCCACTTCCTTGTGGGACAAGGAGTGTGGAGTTCCAGGTGGTCCGTGTGGACTACTTCAGAGGCGGGAGGTCACTGCCGCTCAGGAGGACGACTTTCATCCGACAGTTCAGTAGGAGGAGGAGTCTTCAGTCTCGGTGCGACCAGGAGCTGCACAGACACCGTCCAAGACTGGAGGTGAAGATCACGCAAGGCGCGAGGTACTATCGCTGAGCAAGCCTCAGGACAAGGTATGATTCACAAACCATCTTACTTTTATATAGACGTTGACGCGATTCCTTTTGGTTCTGGGTTTGGGGAGAAAATTTTTTGTTTCCGCTGCTTCTCTGCCTCCTCTAAAACCCAACACCATACTCCATGTTTCGGGTGGCACACTTCTTATCCCCTCTCTACTACTTCTTCCATACCCCTCATACATATAATAAGGGTGTACCACCAAGAAAAGATGCCATAGTGCACACAAAAACATGAATCAAGGTAATTGCAATCAATGAAAATAAAAGATATCAAGACAATTAGAGTAGAGATCATCTTTTCCATACCACCTTAAATCATTTCATGTACCTATGGGAATCTACATACTCCCAAATTCATCAAAAAGAAAACCATGGTCTTATGCAAACTCTTGTATGAATATGTGGGAGTACCAATAGTACAAGCGCTATAACATATATTTCATTCCAAGGATTGTCACAGAATCAAATTGTGAAGAAACATCGAGTGAAGAATGTTGGAAATTTGTGCTTTGTGGTTCCAAGAAATTAGGGTCACTTATCCATGAAAGGTGGTGAGGATAGGGTAGTGATATGCAAAAAAGGTGAACAAGGAGTTAGTTCAAAATGTTGGGTGTCTATGGTTTTGTTTTGCTCGAGGGAGAGAAACTATCAAGTTTGGGGTATTTTGATGAATGCATATTCATCTTTTTTATCGCATCTTTTAGGTCAATTAGTTTGGAAATTATGTTGCTTGTTCTCAATTTCAAGAAATAATTGCAATTTCCTAGATTTTGTGTCTATGATTAGATTTCTTATATTATTCATTTACATTTTGTGGGTTTTATGTTCATTATCAATTCTTCAACCCCATTAGAATGCACTCCATTTCCTTAAGAAATATGAAGATCAAGAGGCTGCCTTCAACCTCCCAGAAGCCCAATCAATTGACTCTCCCCCTCTAGTTGATTGACTCAGTAACAGATGGGAAGAAGTCCTGATTGCCAACCGATTGACTGGTCCTCCAGTCAATCAAGTTAACCCTATTATAGAAGGCACATTTTCCATGTTCTAACTGGAAAACTTTCCTCAAACCACTGACTAAGTTTGCTTAGAGATGAAGCATCAAGTAAACTATTCAAACCTTCCACACTTATATGTAGTGCAAGAATTAATCTGATCGATTGAATGGCCCTCCAATTGATCAATTAAAATGTTGATTCCATGATTTTTCCATCCATTGTCTGTTCGTTTTCCAAAGGTTTCCATGGTGCTTCCTCTTCTATAGAAGGAGGGGGGAGTGGCCAAACATTCCAGACCCCCTATCTTCTTATAATTCTACGAGAGAGATGGAGTCCACAACGTGTTGTTAACAACACGATCACTATTCTTCCTATCCTTGTTCTTTCTTCTATGAATGATATTGAGTAGTCCTTCCATTTGGTACATGGGGAGTAGCACCATGAGCTAGTATTTTTGTAACATCCCTGACCTGGGTTATGCTTTAACCCTAGGTGTTTTGATTAAGAAAGATGATTATATGCTTAATCTTATCTTTTGAAAAGTGATTAGGGCTCATAAGGAACTTATGTTTCAATTTTGGTCATGTTTGAACAATGTTAAAGCAATGATTGCTTATTTTGGACTAAAGTGCAAATTACCCAAGTTGAGGGGTTAGCTTGCAAATTGCATATGATAAGATGTTCCTCTGATGTTGAGACATCATAAGGATGAATATGATGTAGTAGTATGGTTTCCACAAGCCTGGACACCAAGATAGAGCTTGTTGGACAATGTTGTGCATTAAAACCTAGTTTTGGAGTAAAGTGCAATTTACCCAAAATATAGGGTTCAATATGCAAATTACCACTTCAACAAGGTCCCTAATGTTTCTTGGCATCATGTAGAGCAAATAAAATGAGAGGGGTGCTTCATTTGAATTAAGTTGGAGGAGAGAGAATCTTGACATTAAAATAATCAAGAATAATGCCTAATTGAAACCCTAATTCGATTTAGGGCAAAAATGAATAAAAATAATTGAAGGGATTTCAACCAAAATGTTTTGGATTGATTTTGAATAAGGATGTACGTTCCTTTGCTAAGATAAGGAACGAAAATATCTTAAGTAGGTGAAATTCCACTCACCTTATTATAAAGAAAAGTAATTTCCACTCACATATGAGATATTAATATAACAAGCATTAAGGTGCTTAATTTGCTTTTCTTTAAATTTAGGATAATGAAGGGGAATAAAAGGCAAAGGCAGGTGCCTCGTATCCATGGAATTTAGGGGGAAGAGGCGGCCATAATTTTTGGATTAATTGGATTTTTATAAGGCATTTTCTCTCTCATCAATTTCCTTATAAAAGTGCCTTTTCCAAATGAATTGAAAGGCTTTTTCGGCCCTTTCTTCTTCCTTTGCTTGGGATGAGCTCAAGGGGACTTAGGAGCAACAGGAGAACGAGCCCCAACCGGTTGGTAAGCTTCTTGACCCTCGTTCTTCATGATTTCATGGTGGAAATCGAAAATAAATTATGGATTCCTTCTTATTTCGATCTCCTCTTCAACCCTAGCCAACTTTTGCAATCAAAAGCTTGAGGAAGAGCCTAGGGGGAGTTGCTAGAGCTTCATCCACCATTGATGGCGTGATCTTGGAGCTTTGGAGCTCAATTGGATGCGGGTTTTATAACTTAAACCCTTAAACATTGCTAATGCATCAATTATCTATGCTTTGTTGATTGATTTCTTCAATTTTATATACTTTGGTTTCTTTGCTGCAAATTATATCAAGAACGGTTTCTGTTCTTGGGTGCACGAAGTAATATGATTATGACATCATCATAAGAAAGCACCTCACCAAATATCTTGGGAGCAAACGATCTCAAAGGTTGGGACCAAACGGGTTCACCAAAACCGTTTGGTGACCAAACGGGTTGCAAACCGTTTGGTGGCAAATGGGTTCAAACCCATTTGGTGGAGTTGACCAAGCGTTGACCGTTTGGGAATCTCGTTCCTAATTATGTAGTCTAATGACCCTCCAAATTTGAGGTGTTAACTCCAAAGGAATCATAGCTTGAAGGCCAATCAATTAGACAAATCAAATTGAATTAAGTGCTGATTTTCAACCTGATTAACTTGACCTGCTTTGGCAAACGGGTTCAAGACCGTTTGAGTGAGTTGACCAAGCATTGAACGTTTGGAATTACTGTTCATAATGATGTTGGTTAATGACCCTCCAAATTTGAGGGGTTAAATAAAAAATAATCATAGGTTGAAGGCTAATCAATTAGGAAAACCTAATTGGATTAAGTGCTGATTTTCAACCTGATTAACTTGACATGCTTGGGAAAACGGGTTCAAGACTGTTTGAGTGAGTTGACCAAGCGTTGACCGTTTGGGATTCCTGTTCATAATTATGTTGGTTAATGAATCTCCAAATTTTAGGGGTTAACTCCAAAGGAATCGTGAGTTGAAGGCTATTCAATTAGGCAAACCCTAATTGAAAACAGTGCTGAAATTCCAATGAGTTAAGTTGAGATTTTGGGTTGATTAGACCAAACGGATTCAAGACCATTTTGGGATCATCCAAACGGGTTCAAGACCGTTTGGGGGTCACCCCAAGACCGTTTGGAGGTCTGGGGTCAAGTATATTTGACCAATTGAAGGTCCAAAGGTACTAATCATATTGCAATGTAGTGCTGATTTGTTGATCAACCCGATAGACCAATCCATGATGATTTTTCACTAGAATCCAAAGGTTGGATGGGCCAAACGGTCTCAAGCCCGTTTGGAGCTCATCCAAACGGTCTCAAGACCGTTTGGTGGTCACCCAAGACCGTTTGGAGGTCTAGGGTTGAGTATGGTTAGGTGTTTGAAGGCCTAAAAGTACCAAGTTGATCTGCAATAAATTGCTGAATTGGTGAGCACTTCAATGATCCAAACCCTACTTGGATGGCTTGGTTTTGAGTGATTTGATGGGAAAACGGTCTCAAGACCATTTGGAGGTCATCCAAACGACCTAAAGACCGTTTGGGGTCAGGTCATACCCAATTTGGATGATGGTTCAATGTAACTAGTCTTACATTGATTAGTGTTGTTGAATCATCGATTCTAAACCCTAATTCAATTGAATCAAACCCTAATTGATGACCAATTGAGGGTAAATTGAGGGTCAAATCAGTTGAAGGTTGACCTATTTAACTCAATTGAAGTATGAGTATAGGTCCAATTGATGATTGGTTCCATGAATTCAATGATTGAAGGAATCAACATTGAAAATCCTAATTCAATTGGGTATCTTATGTAATGGAGGTCCAATGTGATTGAATCTCATGAGATTTAAGATGATGAATGATCCATTGATACAATTATTATTAGTAATGATTATCAATGAAGGTACAAAGGTTGAAACCCTAATAGTACCTAAGAGATTAGTGCCAATTAAGGGATGAATCCCTAATTGCTTATAGGATCAATGACTTGATACACTATGTTAATCATAGTTGTATGTACTCGAATGAAGGGTTGATATGACCTAATCAAGTTGAGAAGTGGATAGCATGAATTCATACATGAATATTATTCATGTGGTGGTTAAGGGTTATGATCCTTAATTAAAGACATCATGAAACCCTAAACATGAACATAAACCCTAATCGACAGGGTTATTGAGTTGAAACCCTAGTTGAGGGTGTATCCTTATGAAACCTAGTTGAGGGTGTATCCTTGTGAAACCCTAGTTGAGGATGTATCCTTATAAACCCTGGTTGAGGGTGTATCCTTGTGAAACCCTAGTGGAGGGTGTATCATTGTGAACCCTGGTTGAGGGTTTAACCTTGTGAAACCCTAGTGGAGGGTGTATCATTGTGAACCCTGGTTGAGGGTGTATCCTTGTGAAACCCTAGTGGCGGGTGTATCATTGCAATTGTTTATAGGCAACTTTATAATAAAGTTATGCCTTAAACTAAGATAAGTCCATATCATGTGAGATAGCTGGACAATTCTAATGTGTGGCCTATGCATTATATGCTAAGGGTGAGTATTCTGTGATGGAATGTATTAAGAGGGGAAATATCTTAATACAAGATAAAGTTGGTTAACTCAAGAGGGTCTGAATTAATGAGAAATGGGGAACCCTAACCCTAATTTGGGGAAAAGGGAATGATAAGCCCTGTTTGATAGTGAACCCTAATTCCTAGTTAAGGAATGATGGTGTTACTATTGTATCACATGATGTGCTTGTATGACTGTTATCATGCCTAATAACCATGCAGGTATGATGAGATGATGAATATAGCCAAGTTTGGGCTGTGACATTTATATAATAAATGTTGATTGGCTTTTTGTGCATTGATGTTGTTGTTGCTTAATAAAAGTAACAATGTGTACGGATATTATGAACCATGTGAATAAGTTGGTGCCTAGTGAGAGGTGACAAGATGTGAATGATTTTATGAACCATGTGAATAAGTTGTTTCCTAGTGAGAGGTGACAAGATGTGAATGGTCTTATGAACCATCTGAATAAGTTGTTGCCTAGTGAGAGGTGACAAGATGTGAATGGCCTTGTGAGCCATGTGAATAAGTTGTTTCCTAGTGAGAGGTGACAAGATGTGAATGGCCTTGTGAGCCATGTGAATAAGTTGTTGCCTAGTGAGAGGTGACAAGATATGAATAGCCTTGTGAGCCATGTGTGATGCTTGGGTAACAAGTATCATGTTTCTTTGTAGCATTTGTGTTAATAAGTTATGCTAGAGAACTTGGCTGATGTTACATTTCTGTTATATATCTATAGTTCGTTGATGATTATTCATATTTGTTGTATTCATTACAAGTAGATGGATGAACTATGAGTCTACCATGGGTAGATGCAATGCTCTTATTGAAAATGGAGATTTTCTTATTCTGTCTATGAAGAATAATTCTGCCTAATAATGTAAAAGTAACCCTTGCTCAGTTTAATTTCATAATCTGCTATAACAATGTTTCTGGCGGAGAATTATATCTCTCTCTGGGGCAATTTACAATTGTCTCACCCCCGTGGGAAACATTTTTAGGTATGCATGAAAGGCAGAGCAAAAACCCTAGAACAGGGAAAGAGCAGCAGCAACAGCAACAGCAGGGACAGCAATAAGATCTCAGGTGGATATATTGTCTGTCAAGTCATATAGATAGTAGTCCTATGTGTCGTTTTTGCACTCTCAGGTCCTCAGAGTTTTTAGTCAGTGTTTTTGATATATCAGTCTGAGGTTTTGGCTTGATGCCTCGAGATTTTTATGCTACCTGCATATATGTTTATAAGGCAGCTGATGATGTAGTCTCTGGAAAGAGATGGTACATGATATGTACGTTTGAAACAGAATGTATATGATATACAATGTCATTTGTTGGAAAAGATTTCCTATGTGTGGATCTCTTTGCAAAAAGTTTTAATTTTTAGTGATTTTCGCTAATCCGCGGCTTGATGAATGCTTCCGCATTAGTTAATCTTGTTTTTGCGAGACGGTCGTCACAATTTTGTTTTAGCAAACCTTTTTATTAGTACATTACAACTCAAGTTATACAACTACATCCCTCACTAGACCACCCGATGGTTCTTCATGGAAAAGAAAGTCTCTCCTACCCCTGAGATGTATTTTTACTAGCTTATCCACAATCTCATTCCCCTCCCTATAGTTAAATTATAGGATGGTATTAGGTTTTAGGATTCTTTTGATCTTCATCACCCAGTAGGAAAATCTAGGTGCTAACTCATCATCTATTGCAATCATCTTTGTTTCCTTCTGGCAATCCGTTTCTATGATCACATTGGTCCAATTCTGTCTCGCACTTTGTTCTACAGCCAAGCATATACCTACTAGTTCTGCTTCAATGGCAAACTTCGAGTGCACAAGTCTTCCTCATCCTCCTAGCCATGTGCCTGTGGCATCCCGTGCAACGACGACAACTACACCACTCTTATTCACTGTAGCATCAACATTCACCTTTATTGTCCCTAGTGGTGGTTTCAACAAACCATCAGTTCTAGTATTGCTTCTCATTGAACTAGTTTCCCTGGTGCTCTCAATTAATTGGATGTTGTTCTGCATACTTGCAATCAAACTTGTTTCCCATGTGGGGGTTGACTCAAATAATTCCTCATTTCTACTCTTCCAAACCTCAAAACATGCAGTCCGGAATCACTCCTCTATCATGCTAGTGTTCTAAGAAGTAGCTCTACACCATTCTTTGAATGTACCAGCTCCAAAGAATGTTTGATGTCCTGCCTAGGGGACAATTACCATTCAAGCTTCCATGATAACACTGCAGCCCCACAATGCATGTAACGATGATTCATTGCTTCTCTTACACCTACTACACATGTCCTCCTGTGTCATGTGCCTAAGCTTCCTCTGTTCATTAGTAAACATTTCTTGATGTCCTACTACCCATGCAAAGTGTTTCACACGGACCGAGGCCTTTAGCTTCCACACCAGCCCATCTTCCTGGTACTACCGCCTCCTTGTCTTGTCTTAACAAATTATATTTTGGGTTGGTAGTGAACCTTCCATCGTCCGAGTGAATCTAGATTCTCTAATATATGTTATCTCCATTCATCAGGACCGATAGTTTTAGAATAAGCTCCATACCGTCTATAGAAAACCACTCTATCAGGAATCTAGTATACCACTCTTGGGTCTCCAAAACTAGTGAGCTAACCTTTAAGTCCTCCATCTCGATTGGCATCGAATGTGCAACAAGCTACCTTAATATTGGTATCGGATGTGCAACAAGCTGCCTTAATCTTAGGCCCGGTGTAACCCATACGTCATCCCACACATTCACATACTCCCCGTTAATAGGACTCATGATGGAGTCGTTGCAAATGAGCAACTTGTTTTCCAAAGCTGCCCTGTTTAGAGTTGAGCCTAAAGCCTTTTTAGTACCATCAAAGGAATTAAACTAACCTCTCATAGCTCTACACCAAATCACATCTCTATCAGTAGCCAAGTCCCATGCGTGTCTTAGCAATAAGGCATGGTTCCACTCCCTCATCACCTCGATGCCTAAGCCACCATTAGTTTTCAAACTAGTAATTGTCTTCCACCCAACCAGCAAAACTGGGGACTCTTTGTAGCTTCCTCCCCAAATAAACTTTCTAATGCAGCTGCTATTCTATCACACAAGCTTACCGGGAGATTAGCTATTTGCATTGTATAATAAGTGATAGAAGAGAGTGTAGACTTCGTAAGTGATACACGACCTGCAAATGAGAGGATGCGAGCCGCCCATGCATTCACCTTGTTCTCTACTCTACTTAAGACGCTAGAATAGGTTGCATTTGTGATTTTGGATTGATTAATTGGGACTCCAAGATATCATCCTAAGTCAGATGTAGCTTGGAAACCACACAAAGCTTGTACTTCCTTCCTCATCATCTGTGAGGCACCCTTAAAAAAAAAGACACGCGTCTTGCTCACTGAGATTGATTGTCCGAACGATATCCCAAATTCTTTAAAGCAATCTAGAATGCACCTCATTTGCTCCTTACTCGCCAATGCAAATAAGATTAGGTCATCTGCAAAACATACATGTACTACCTTTACTCTAGTTCTCCCTAGTTTGATGGTCTTCTAACAGTTGATTCGAACTCTCTCTCAAATCATTTGACTCAATCTCTCCAAGTACATGATGAATAAGTAGGGTGACAGTGGATCTCCCTGTCGTAAAACCCTACTTGCCTTGAACTTCTCCAATAACATTCCATTCCAGACAATGGAAGTACCTCCTCTGGTGATAGAATGCATAATATAGGACCGAACCTGTGATGGTAGACCTGCCTAGACCACAGTGTCACTGATGAAATCCCAAGACATTTGGTTGTATGCTTGGGTTAGATAAACCTCTATCACCATCGTTTTGGATCCCTTGGACTTCTTCATTCTGTGTAAAACCTCTTGGACCAACACAATATTGTCAGTGATTTTTCTACCAGGTACAAAGCTACTCTGTTCAACTGAAATCCACATTGGCATATATTTCTTTAACCTCTCCACCAGCACCTTAGAAGTGAGCTTCAACATTATGTTGTTCAGTGAAATGGGCCTTAGTTGGTTGCATCTTTCTGGGTTATGAACCTCGGGAATGAGAATGATAGTTGAATCACATACCTCTGCTAGAATGGTCGTACCCCTTAGCATATCATTTATGGTAGACAAAACTAGACCTCCCATTGTATCCCAATTGTGTTTGAGAAAGTCTGTAGTCACCCCATCTGATCATGTTACCTCGTATGCCTTCATGGACTTAAGAACTCACTAGATTTCTTCTCTAGTTGGCATCGCTCCAATAGCATTCAACTCACAAGCTTGCAACCTATTGAAGACTCCAGGGATGGTTGTATAAACAAGTGCTTGATCTCGGCTTGGTTCTGATAGTGCTTTTTCAATGTGCAGCACCACCATGTTCATCAGTTCAGCTTCATTCATCACCCACTCCCCCTCTGAGTTGCTTAGAATTTTGATGGTGTTTTGTCTTCTCTGCTAATTAACCCAATTCTAGTAGAACCTTGTGTTATTATCACCATTCTATAGCCAGTGAATCTGCACTCTTTGTTTCCAATACTCTTCTTCATCTATCATTAGATGATCCAATTTAGTTTGCATCCTCTTGCATAACTCATCACAGGTTGCATAGTACCTCTCTGCAAGCATTTGTTGCAAGATAGTGACATTCCTCACAAGCCTTTTCCTATTCTTGAATCGTTCCATCTCCTTTTTGTCCCAATCCATCATGAATGGTTGGGCAGTGTGCACAGTTTCATAGAAGCCACATGAATGCTGCCACTAGCTTTTTAGTCTACGCCTAAAGTCTGCCGCCACATTTTGGGAGGCTTTTTTTTTAAAACGTGGAGTTCCTTTCTCCCTCCTCTCTAGCCCCAATAGCAATGGGCAATGGTCCAATGACACTCTTGGAAAATGTTCAATTGCAACATTAGGAAACTCACAAATGAATGCTTCATTGGCTAACACCCTATCTAGACATTCTTGCAGTGCTCCATTGTTATAAGTGAATTTGATTCTAGAGACACTCAAGTTTACCAAACCAACTTCCATCATAGTTTCTTTGAATACTCTTGCTTAGGTGAAGTTATACAAGTCACTACCGAACTTTTAGAAAGGGGACAAGGTAGTGTGAAAGCAAACCTTAATTCCATTAAATACATACCAGGTGTGTCCTTTATCATTTCAAAATTATAATTATTAATTGATCACTTATTCTTCATGAATGTTATGATCCATGATAACGAGACCCCAGATTTATGGAACATAACATAGAATCAGGCTCACAAGTTTCTTGATGAGACCCCAGATAGAACTTGTTGGGTGACTGGACAATGACCTAAGAATGATGAGGCCTCAGGTCTATGGGTAGCTAGATCCATGAGATATGTTTCTGAATGGAACATATCTACATGATCCTTATCTAAAATTCTTTAAAAAGGGAAACTAAAGTGGCTAAGATAATTAGGAAGGTGCATGGAGGTGAAACCTAGACTTTCAACAATTCCCATTAATTGGAATTAATCTTTAATTGATTGCTTTCACTTTTTCTATTTATTTTAAATATCATAATAACTTAGTTTTTAGTTTTACATATTTACTTTCTTGTTTAGTTTACCTCTTGATAATTTAGTTTACTTTTTCATGTTTACCTTCTTGTTTTAGTTTAATCACTCCCTTCAAACCAGAAATTTAATTTTCTTCATCACAATTGGTTTGGATTAACGCTTAGTAATGTTATTCCTTAGACTAATACCTTCTATAGTGAAATGAATTTGCCTATTCACAAGTGATTGATAACCATTAAAAGGTTGAACTCTAGAATTCTCCCCCTAGTGGATTTTGTTTTATTCTATCTAATGACATCATACACTCCCCTATAGAATTGTTGAATTTGTTATGAGGAGGGAATGTTGTGATGACGGAATCTATATAGTCCTTGATGCCACATCCAATGGAGACTTCATGAAGAAGATCTTAACTAGCATAAGGAAGGTTGTGAGTTGGGGAGCTAAGAACCAAGCCAATTAGGGTTAATCAAATAAGAGAGGTGCTCTCAAGGTGGCTATTGTAGAAGATAAAATCAAGCTCAAGGCTATTGTTGAATCCTTAAAAGTTGTTGTTGCATACAAGATAACCTTGAGTTTTCTTTCCAAAGGAATGGGCATAGAGGCTCATCTCCTTTTCAAGATAGGTTAGTCCTAGAAGTCTATCAAGTATATTGTAAGGACCCTGACCAGCGTTTAGGGTTTACCCTGTTTGTTTTGCTTAACCTTAGTGGTTTGGTGCTCGCTAATCACCTTTGAGTGGTGATTAGGGTTTTGTTGAGCTTTGTTGAGAGTTCGAGGGGCTACTTGCAAATAACCCAAGTTTAGGATTTTGTGTGCAAGTTTTCCATCTTGTGAGGTGTTTTCCCCTCTTTTGCTTCCTCTAGGGTTGAGAGGAAGGCTTGGGCTTGTTGTTTGAGTTCTTTGGGCCTGAGTTGAGCTTGTTTGGGCCTTGGAGTTCCTTGTTTGGGCTTGCTTGAGCCTTGTGTTGCCCAGGGCAGGTGGTGTGTCGCCCAGCAGGCTGGTGTGTCGCCTAGCAGAGCTGCTGCCTGTGTCGCCCATGATGCTTGATCTAGTGTAGTGGACCCTTGGTGCATGTTTTGGACAAGTGTCTCTTGCCTTGCTAATGTGTTGGTTGGAACCCTAGGACAAGTGTCCCTTGGGTGGGCGACACATAGCATGGTTGTACCTTGGTTTCTCCTCCCTTCCCTCCTATATAGGTAGCTCTTGTCCTTGCCTTAGTCTCCTTTGGTCCTTTGGTCTCCCCTCCACCCTTGGTGCACGATAGCCCTCTCCATCTAGCCTGTGGTGGCCGATACACCCTCCTGGAGCAGCCTGGTGGACGATAGCTTTGGACCCTGAAGTGCTTTGGAGCTTGGAGCTTAAGGCGGGTTGCATAGCTTCTAACCCTAACTCCTTTACTTCTTGCCTGATCTTATGCATGTTAGTAGTTTAGATTAGCTCCTTGCTTTTGTACCTTTCCTTAGCTTCCCTTGGTGGCCGATATCCCCCTTAGGGTTTAGGGCTTCTAGTGTACCTTTGCTTTTTAGGGTTTGTGCTCTTGGTGTTGGAGGTTGAAGATGACCCAGGGTTGGGCGATACCCCCCCCTTCCTTGTGAGTGTGTTGAGCGACACACTTTCCCTTTTGTTGAACGATATGATGCTTTAGGGTTTGAGTTCCTTGAGTTGGAGGTCGATAGGTTGACCTAGCTAGTGTGTTGGCCGACATGGTGACCATGGTGGGCGATACCCTAATGGCCGATAGCCATGTTGGGCGATAGTCATGATGGGCGATACCCTACCCATGTTGGCCGATATAGTTGATGGTCTGGTTGGCCGATATGATGGGAGACATAGTGATGTCCCTTGTGTTTTGGTTAGTACCTTGGTGGACGATACTCTCTCTCTCTCTCACCCTCTCTCTTGATGGGCGACATGCCTTGTGCTTCATGGCCGATAGGGTTAGTAGCATGTTGAACGATACCCTTGCCCATGATGGGCGATAGGGTGAGCTTAGTGTGATGGCCGATAGCCTTGGTGGTCGATAGTCCAGTTGAACGATACCCTACCCTATTAGCTAGTGTGTAGGCCGATAGAGTTAGTAATGGGTGATGGCCGATAGGGTTTAGGATGGTGGCCGATACCCATGCTGAATAGATAGGTTTAAGTGAGGGTTGTGAAGTTTTAGTGAGGGTTTGAGGTGCTTTGGTGACAGCCCCTCATGTGATGGAAATAATTAGCTAATTAACTAAGGAAATGATGGTGATATTTATCATCAAATAGGATGCTAATGATAGTAATGTATATGTTGATAGCCCTCATGTATTAGGTGCATGATGTGACCTTTATGCTTAATTATTAATAACAATGAAGGTGAGGATAACTACTTTAGTAGTTTGTTTAATGATGATAATGATGGTAATAAAGATGCTAAGTGACAGTTATGTTAAAGGTTGCTTCATGATAAAGATGACAACAGTTGATGGCGATAATAATGATTTTGACAATAACAGTGTTGGTTCTGTATACTCAACATGATCTCCATATGCCTCGATTGTTTGTATAATCCTGAGATTTAGAGTAAGCATCAGTATGGTTGATAATGATGTAACTAATATACCTGGTTACCAAATAAGTGTCACATTGATAAGTACAATATCTTGAATGATATTTCATGATAGTGAGCATATTCCTTATGTTGAATCTACGATTATTGTGTACTCTAACCTTGCAGGTGATGTCTTAGCCATAAAAGGGCTATGTGACATATGTAATGAGTAACATTGCTTTGATAATTGCCCTATAAGATTGTGTATGTGATGTGTTGGTCCCTTGATGATGATGTGAGCCTTAAGAGGCAGTGACAGTGCATGATGAAGGATTGAGATCCCGTGGTATGTGATGATCCTTGAGATGGATCTGGATGGTTGGCAAGAGGCCAAGTGGTAACATGTGATGTTAGACCCTTGAGATGGGTCAGGTTGATGTGATTATAATATAATGTTAATTACTTTCTGTTATATCTTGCATGTTATACAACTTGGTTGAATCCTGCAATCCATCTAAAAGATACTAATTAATCACAGTGAAATATATCATGTAGTTTCCCTGGCCATAGATCCATCATCGTCAGGACTTGGTGATGGTGAAACGGGTTTTCCTACGAGTTAACTTGGAAGCGCATATTGTTGAATATGTGTAGGTTGCTCCTAGCCTGAAAATGAGGAGGTAAGAGTGTAACTTCGGTTGCAGACTCAGATATGTGTTTAGAGCATGGTGAACAGGCTCATGGCTCAGGATATGTGATGTATGGAGCATGAATGCGTTCATGGCTCAGAGCACGGTGAACATGCCCGTGGCTCAGTTTTACTAGCGCCGTGACCTGTACCAAGGCGGGCTAGAGAATGGGTAGCCTGTGGAGCTAACCCTGTGGCTTAGACCACTTCAGCATGTGACTGCGGTCCTGCTTGTGTTGTACTCATGTACTGACCATGAGGTGGGAGGTCGTGGAGTCCGGCTCTTCCATTGGCCTTGTATGGCACCGGCTTGGGTTTCGTAACCGAAGGTTGGATTTGAACGGTACGGTTCAAATCCTCAGGGCATAATAAAACGTAATACAGCCGTTTAGTATTTACTGATCAAATCAAACACGAAACATTGGTTGAGGCCTTGTTTGTGTAATATCTCTGTTATATCTTGCAGGTCATGTGGTAATCTGTCTTGTCTTGATAATCAAGTTATGTGACATTATATTCTGTTCTAATAATCCTGTTACATGTTGATATACCTTATCTTGATAATCATATTCTTTTGAAGGACATCTGGTTATAAGTTTTAGTACAACTGGTATGTTTGTCGGTAAGAATGATCTTGCTACATGTATATATAACTGCTTCTGATATATCTGCTCATGTTATGATTGCTGTTATAGCTATCTTGTTGAGGTTCTGTAGTTGTGGTGGGGAGCTATGTTTCCCGCTGGGACAATTGTTCAATTGTCTCACTCCGTTGGTTTACACCCTTTTTAGGTGGTCGAGGTAGACATGGTCGTGGTTGTGGTGTTGCGGACGAGCAGCTTGAGGAGCAGTAGAAGGCAAGCATTGGACATACTGCTATTTTGGATGTTTTGTAGTAGAGTCTAGAGTCATCCCTGTACTCTCAGGTCCTTGGCAGTGTTTTGACGTTGTTTCACGATGATATCTGTATATCCTGCTGTTGGCCGGATGTGGGCCTTTATGCATATGAACAGGTGGTGAACTCATGCGATAGATGAACAACTATTCCTGAGCTGTGGACACGTATCAGATCTTGTGTATATTTATATGACATGTTTCTGTGCAGGATATGGACTGGAAAGTAATAGTTTCACAGTTTATCAGTTTTCCGCAATCAGTTTTAATTAACCCGTGTTTTGATAATCTGTGGTTATGGTGATTTCCGCACGTTTTCGCGTAACACCTCATTATCTGTGGGATAATGGGATGTGTTGCCACATATATAGTGTAGAAGGTCACACTAGTCTACAATTCAACAATCTCTACCAAGCTATGTTGAACCTTCACCAATCTCAATTTGATAGCAACCAAGTTAGTGAAGAAGTTAATGTGGTCAATTCATTTTATTATAGGGATACTCGAACCCCAATAAACCAAGAAATCATCCATTCTTTTAGTATGGAAATCATCTTGGCCAATAAATCATCCATGCTTTTAGTACACAAGTCAAATGTCTGATACCAGAGCCTTCTAGCAAAGAAATGACTGTAATTAAGACTCTTGAAGTTTAGGGAAGTGATGACGAAGATACAATTTACATTCCTTTTCTTGACTCTATGGTGGAAATTCCCTTTTGGACCAAATTCTTCAAAGACTTCCTCACTTGTGAGTACCTAATAGTGGATTACGAGACCATGCAACTATCACAGACAACATGAGACATCTTCTAGTGAAATATTCTAAAAAATCACATATCGAAGATATTACATCATCTCTTGATTTCTTGGGGACTCCACAAGCCAAAAAGGTCTAGATGACCTAGGGGAAGCATTTCTATGATGACCTATAGTTTGTGAAAAGACTAGGCTTCACCACTATCCTCCTCCCCACTGGCATAGTGATTGAAATTGTTGAGTCCTCTATGACCACCACTATGGGGATAGTAGAAGAAAAACCTTTGAGAGTGGGTCCTAAATCCTATTTCTCCTATGATTTTATCATTATGGATATCAATGAGGATCTTTGATGCCCCTCATCTTTGGGATCTTTTTTCTTACAACTACTAGAACCAGAATCAATGTTGAAGTGTAAATCCTGACATTAAGGCTTGGGATATACATAATTGACTTCAAGGCTTTTGAGAGTCTCAAGGGTCCCTCCTTCCAAGAAAAATTCTTCCTCATTGACTGGATTTTCAAGATGGCACAATTGTGGAAGGATACGTCTACATTTGAAGACCATCTAGAGATAGTGCTCTTTGACCCCAATGCTCATAAGTTGAATGATGAACATGTCGAAGGAATTGTTTTTCATCTAAATAACATTGAAGAAGACCTTGAGGTCATGATGTTCAATTAGTTGTAGATTTGTTCAGAGAGTGGAAACCCCATTAATGCATTAGACATTGTGTTTGTGATAGAGTTGTGGATAGCCTTCAAATTATTTAATAGGAAGCATCCATAAGTTCCATTTGTCCCTACATCCTTATAGGGGTCCAAGATCGGCATTATCTCAATATATTTCATCCTTTTTTGGCCTAGGAGCAATACACAATAGTTTACCAACTATTAGCATGTCAAATCATTCAAGGATATTAGACATAATAGAATTGTCATATGATGGGGTGTAGTGAGAACTTTTATCAAGTGTTTGACAATCATGGATATATGCTTCGTTTCATTAGTTACCCAGTTACCCTCAGAGTTCTTCAATACGGTGATGTTGTTTCCTCTCTTTCTCTGATTTATGAAGGAATGGTGTAATTTATAGTTATTTTTCTCATTCTTCAACCAATTGATATGCCTTTGTCATTCTAGTCATCTTCTGCTTCGTTTAGAATGTTGCCAAGTTCATATTGCAGTTGAATGCATATGCCATCTGACATACATTAATAATGTTCAAATATATTAGTTTGTTACTAATCTACATTTCAAATCACCCTATCATTTTGGAGCTTCTCTTTCTTTTCACTTTCTTATCAAATTTAATAATTCTTTGTTTCTCCCTTTCAATGTGTCACTGAAATTAAGATTTAATTCCATTTGAAATCAAGGATATCCACAAATTCCACATCTTCATTCCACTACATGTTTGTTAGGAACCTTCGATTACTTCTAGTCTGCATTATAGTTTCACAAGTAGAGGTCAATTATTGAAGTGTATGCGGGTAGGTGTCTACCTTGGTGTCAGAACATTTTTGAATGAAAGCATTAGAAGCCACTTCATTGTCCAGTCTTCTTAGACATGACCATGTTTATAAGTAAACTTCACCCGAGAGAACCCCAAGTCAAATAGGCCAGATTCCATTAAGTTATCAATGATATAATAGCTTGATTTTAGTCGTAAAGGGCACTACCACTTTTCTTGATGGGACAAGATGTGGTTTTTAAATTGTCAAACACAATCCACGGCTCAACAATTTTTCCCCATATTGAATTAAATTCATCCACAATATCTTTCTAACACAATGTGTTATCTATCATAAATAAATGTAAAATGACATTGAGTCTACTCGACATGTTATAAACTATGTATGACTACATATAATTTCAATATTGCATCGTAATGTGTCCCAACATACCTAAATTTTTCCTAAAAAACTCCATCTTGGACTCTATGAGTTTTCTTGAAGCCTAGGTTCTTAATATCATGGGTATCTAAATTATCAAACAAATGTGGTACAACTATGTTTACTATGTTCGGTCTATGAAGTGAGATAAATTCTTTAAGGAGATGATATTTGTCATAATTTGCAATCCCTTTGACATTCCAACAAATTAGATCTAACATTAAAAAAATTTTAAAGGAGATGATTGGCCCCTTTTGGATCTAAAAAAATTTGTAAGTGGTATGGATTTCCTTATTGTCTTCTTCCCCCTCTAGTTCAATATCATTAGGACTTGTGACTTCTATCTATTATTATCATGTAAGACTCTTATATTGATGCTTTTAAAGGGGTTTTACCGCTCAGTCTTCATCTTGGGGTTTCTCCCTTTGATTTTGTGATTGGTGGGTAGAGTTGGGGTATGATGTTACCCACTTACATGTCTCTTGGGACCAATTCTTTTTGTCATATATTCTTCCACAGATATAAAATCACAAATTTTATTTATGATTTGAACTTATTCAACGACTTCAATAATTAATGGCTCCATGATAGTATGACCTTCCATCGATTGATTATGTTGAACATTTTGTTGCAATTATGGGTTCTCATTGTTCCCAATATTACCCGAAAAATATTTTTAGTATCAGCAACATCTATATTCTTCTTCTCTATCCATTTTTTCTTGTTTATTATTTCCTCCACAAATCCAAATGATTTCTAATGATACTTCATATTCTTCCTCCTATGCTACTTCCACCATATCATTGCCTAGATTTGCAAGATTGCTTAGTGGTTTTTCATGTGGTTATCATTAGCCTTCTAGTTCTTTTGGTATCATTTGGCTCTGATACCTTACCCTTTGAATTCTAACATTGACTTTCCTTCTCATTTTCACTATCCTCATAGACAACCTCTAATGCTTGAGAGTATGGTTTTTATATTGTAGTCTACATTCCATATAGTATTTGGTTGAATGACCATTTCTTACCCTAGTAGAGCACAGATCTAATGATACCACATACTCAATAGTATATTCAATTCCATTTGTCAGGATTGTTAGGTACATGTGGAATTCACATTAATGGATAAATTAGAAAATTTACTTCTTGTTCAACCAAAGTTATGACTAAAATTTTGATCAATCTTCCAATGGCCATCCTGATATACTTAAGACTTTGTTGGCATGTATGGGTGGAGTTCTAAGTGCAAAACACATAACCAAATTACCTTGTTCC
This sequence comes from Alisma plantago-aquatica, assembly GCA_963693085.1. Lineage (NCBI taxonomy): Eukaryota > Viridiplantae > Streptophyta > Magnoliopsida > Alismatales > Alismataceae > Alisma > Alisma plantago-aquatica. The sequence continues at coordinate 1,171,012,995 of OY856409.1, read as the reverse complement.
ACAATAATTCCTCTGATGGTTTGAAGGTAGGTTTCTAATTCCATACTGTCATGAAGGATCTAAAAAGTTTCCAAGGGTATCCCACATTGTTGTTTTGTAGTCTTTTTTGCATGCAAAATTAATCACAAAATGTTGAAGATCAAGTTTGTAAATGTTAAACTGAAATATAAGACTCCTTAATATCTTTATTATGTCTCTCTTAATAATGAATACCCCATTTATTACTAGAAGGAGGATAAGGATGACATACTTCCATGGTGTAATAAGTATCTCCTAAGCAACTAGATCATGCATCTCACTTAAAAAAATATCTATGATAGAGATACAAATTGCACATAAAATTTCTAGAAAAAAATGTTATTTCCACTTTGGAAATTGTTTCATGAAACAATCTTGTTAAACCATGTTTGGTTCTTGTTCATCCAAGAATAAAAAGTCCCCTTTAGATTAGGGTCTTCTGTCTCTGCCAATTCATTTGGGATAAGAAGTTCAGGTCTGTCTACCCTTTCCCCTTATAATCAGCAAAAGTAGAGGGGTTATCTAACAATCCCTTATCATCGTGTAACTAAGATACGTCACCACATGCATTAAGGAGAACTATAAGGCATGCCTCACTTCTAGGACCAAAACCATAACACCTTTCTTGGTATGTCTTATGGGTCATATGTTTTTATAATGTTCCTTCCTCCTTTCCCTTCATGGTTTGTATTCATATACCTTGTAGCGATCATGCATCTCCATGCACCTTAGTTGCAACCCCTAGCCCCTCTCTCTTCCCCTTCCCCCTCTTTCTCCTAAACCTCCTTAAATCACTATAAACTTCCCCTAATTCCAAAAACTCTAGATAATATAGGTGTAAACCGGTATTAGTACTTCTAGCAAGTTGTTGTTGAGTTCAATAAGTTTTGAAATTGCCATACAATAAGAAAGTAAAGAAAAATTGGAAAAGTACCTACTTGTAGGTTGATGTCAAAATCAACTTCTCCAAGTGGAAGAAACCCTGGCAATTATTAGAGAAACATGTCAGCAAAATCCTAAACCTATAGTTACATCTGACAAACTAGGACTCTTAGCATGATTATCTATCACATGCACTAGATATCCTTGACATCCCTTTCTCAGTATCATTTTTTCAACAATCATAGAATATATACACGTTGGCTGGACCTTTTCTATACCCAAATATGATCCATATTATATCTCCATTAAAGAATGCCACTTCCTTTGTAAAACAATGTAACCTTGCTTTATACTTCTCTAAGAATTTCATGCCCAATATTACATTGAATCCATTTATTCTAAGTGGCAAGAGACCCACTTATATACAATGAGGCCCATATAAACACACACAATTGAGACATCACTCAATGTAGGAATTTGTAGAACAAAATCATTGATAAGGGTATTAGTAGAAGATGAATTTTGGCTATTACATATGTAGTCACGAATGAGAGTAGAACCAAAATCAATTAAAATTGATATAGGATTAATGTCATTAATAATTAATTTCATCTAACATGCTACTACTCATGGGTATTCCACTCATTGTTGATTAATAGCATATGACCAACCAATCATAGTCGTCTTTCCTTTTCCTCTATTAGTACAACTCTATGATGTATCTCCTAGTGCATGCTTCTACTCTATTGTGTTTTCTATATTTGTTGATATTGATCCCTTTGGTCTTTAATTCGACTACTATCCTCCTTGTGGGCACTCTCTAGAATAGTTTCAGAATCATCCACATGTATAAAGATCCCTTTGGTCTCTAATTCGACTACTATCCTCCTTGTGGGCACTCTCTAGAATAGTTTTAGAATCATCCACATGTATAAAACGTTTATGGATTGGGAATCCAAAACTGGCTGTTATCCATACATCCAACTGGTGCTTTATTTTTTTGCAAAAGAATAGCTATGCCTTCTAGACTCTAGCAGTTTGGTTCCTATTAAGGACCCTGCATTGGTGGACCTTCAAGGCTAGAATCCTCTACCACTACCTCTCTTACTTCATCCTTTATCTTTGTCTTGTTGTATTGGTAGTGTACTAAAAAAAATAGTGTCCTTCTATATGGAGGTAGTATGACGATCCTTGGTTGAACACTAGATATCAGTGTAGACATATCATGGCCCTCTCTTTTTCACCTTCGATCTTCCCTTATAATGTAAATAGATCTTCCCTCCCTTTTGGTATAATCCACAAAGGTTTGGAATCAGAAATGGTCTTCTTGATAGCCACTTTTTCCTTAATCCATAGATTCAATCCACCTTCAACCTTCTAATCTTATCATCATCAGTTACATATAGATGAGGACAAAACTAAACAGATAAAGCAATAAGATCTAATATTGTGTTAGGGACAATCCCCTTGTTTTGATGTCTCAAACTTCTTAGTCTTGTCATGTTCATATGTCTTTTGTAAGTAGCATGACACAGAGGGACTTTTGATCTCAGTCAAACTAATGTTGTTTCCATCCCCTTGCATGTTCTCTAGCCCTGACTAGAGGCTAGCACTCCCTTTTCGTAGACAAAAAAACATATTCCACTTTGTGATCCTCTACTACATGATCCAACTGGAAAATCTTCTCACTGTCAAACATCCACTCATTAGCTTCTTCAAGGTATGAATTACTAGTGAAATCATAGTCCTCAATATTACTAATCTTTTCATATGACATGCTTAGTGTGACACCTCATCATGATAAATGAGATTACTCAAAACACAAAACACGATCAACTACTAATTAATCACATAGTCAAAATTTCGGAATAATTAAAACCGATTCCAACAATGTAAATAAACTCTAGAACATTTACAAAAGGTCCATCATTCCATTCTCATATGTTGTAACAAGTATTTACTTATGGGTCTAAAGACCTCAGTCACATCCTGCATATAAAAGATATTTAATATGTACATGCCATATATTTACAAACATTGACATACTACCAAAATCTCGTGTCGATACAAGTATATCATCTAAAAATAATGCATTCCATACCCAGACCTGAGAGTATAAGGATGGCACTAGGACTCTACTACTAACATCTACAACTAACCAACCTTCTAAATCTATTAATCACCAGGTTGGTTTTCTTTCACAGCACAACCTCGACCTTGTTGCCCGCGACCACCTAAAAAAAATGTGGTGGCCCAGGGGTGAGACCCAGTACCAGTGAGAGGTATAACTCTCTCCAACATATATTGATTATAACATATTAATTAACAGTAAATACATTGAGCAGTTAGGATATTTAATAAACAATATGAATAGATTGAACAATTTAAGCATACTAAGCAGTTAAGCAAATAAGTTCTAACATCAAGTAGAATTGTACAATTTTCATAAGTCTTCATCATGTAAGAACAATGTAGTGTAAAGAAAAGACAAGGGTTAATCAACTAATGTCATACATATTAAACCCTAGTAATTATACTACACAACTGGTATTATATCTTTTATTATTATGCCATGGGGAGTTTATTATTGAGCAGTTAGGATATTTAATAAACAATATGAATAGATTGAACAATTTAAGCATACTAAGCAGTTAAGCAAATAAGTTCTAACATCAAGTAGAATTGTACAATTTTCATAAGTCTTCATCAAGTAAGAACAATGTAGTGTAAAGAAAAGACAAGGGTTAATCAACTAATGTCATACATATTAAACCCTAGTAATTATACTACACAACTGGTATTATATCTTTTATTATTATGCCATGGGGAGTTTGAGTCGTACCTCTCAAAGTCCAACTAACCACTGCGAATTGCTATTCAGTTCCGTATAAGATCTATGAGTGTCGGTATCCTAAGATCTCTTCCCCTCGGTCAGTACGAGTAAACTACAGTGACATACCAGTCAAACTACCAACAATGACATATAGTCAACTGATAACAACTAGTCTTTACTTGGTACAAGTTACGACACTAGAAAATAGGGTATACAAAACCCTCTAATCCAAGGTACAACCACAGTTGTCCTCAATCACATCAAATATCTGAGGCATGACCATAGCCATCCTCCATAACCTGCAATTGTGGATGACAAGGATATATCCTCAACTTGACACCCCCACATACTAAAAAATATGTGCTCTGAGTTTCCCTTGGGAATACTCGTTTCACCATCCAGTAAGTTATGACACTAAAGATGGCTCTACGGCATAGGGCTCTACATGATTAAGGTTACACTTGATAAATTATGGCCAATTTAATGCATTAATGCTTTATCATACTAGTGGACATTGAAACCCTAATTATTTTCTAACAAGAGTATATGTGTAATGACTTCAAAGGATATAAAACATTTGAGATATAAATCTTAATCACATTACCACATCCTATGATTCATTTCAAATTAATGGACCACACTTATCATCATACTATTACAAGATACTAATATCTTATCACAAGTTCCAGGGTTTTAACCTGTATTGGAACATAAAGAGGATTTCACCTCAGTCATGGCTTCAAACATGCCCAAAGGTCATTAGGACGATCACATTATTCATAGTAAGGTTATCATCATCATTACATGCCTTAAACAAGGCTCAAAATATCATTAGCACATATGTGTCCATAGATATTAACATGGCAAGACACTATGATATTCAAATAGTTCTACATTGTGGTTTAAACACAAGAAGAGTGTAATTCATTATCACATTAATCATTCAAGAGGTCTGATTATAGCCAATAAACATCATATAATTACATCAAGGTTAGGTGTAACAAGCTAAATCACATGGGAGTTACACATCCACTAATTATAGTGATTTATCAAATGTAACTATATAATGGCAAAGGTAAGACTAACAATTAATGGTATTGAACCATAGAAATATCATCACTAGGAACCACAAATAATACCATATGATTTAATCTAATCCATTGGATGTTAAAGCATCCAATATTATTCATTGGATCAGGTTCATTGTTCAATGTTATCAATTGAAGTATAGGTATAACCATTAGATCAATTGAACCAAGGAACCATTAGTTCAAGGTTTAGTCAAATATGCAATTACATTCCTAATTCATCATATATGGTGATGACCTGATCCACCATTAATTTTGATCATTAGGTCACCATTGGTTGCTAGATCAGTAATACATTCAGTTAACACCATCAAATATTAAGTCAATATCACCATCGATTGATAACATCAATAGAATACTTAGTGGATGATAATTAAACATTTAATTGAGTCAAAACCTGACCTAAGGGAGTGAAATTAGGTTGTAACCATATATTTGACACCCTTGATCAAGAACATCAGTTACCAAGATAGCAACACTATTAGTTATTGAATGGTATAACCATCGATTGTGTGATAGGGAAGGAAATAGCTTGAAATCCTAATTTGAACCATCAATTATTTTGTACATAGCACCATAAGTTGTTGCTATCAACCTGTCCCAGATCATGTTACACCTTATAAAGGTTGTACACATATTTACATGTTCATATAGAACTGGAACAAAACAGGGAACACCACAAAATTCGTAATTCTAAACAAGCATAGTTTCTCTATGCTTAGATCATCACATTCAAGCATAAACATGAACTAACAAGCTTCTAGTAAGCAATATAAGTGAATAACATTATATAACTCACCTCTATAGAGTAGGTAAGATCCCAAACAGAAAAAATATCGAGCAAATAGGGAAAGGAAACCTTGGATTCAGATCTGAACTTGGCCAAATACGCAATTCTCTCCACAAAGAAGCAAAACCCTTGGAAAAGAAACAAAAAAGGAAGGATTTTTTAGTTCTAGGGCCACTTTCACCATGGAAAAGCATGGTTACGACCTGGAGAGATGTAGGAGGAATAAGAGAAAAGAAATAAATGGAGTAAATAAGGAAAAACTTACACTGTTAGGTCAATATCACTAGGAGGAAGCTTTTTAGACCCAAGAAGCAATTCAATTGCAACCCTAGAATTGTTTTCCAAGAAGATTCCCACTTTCTTCTGCCTTGGGCAGAAAAATTCGAAGCTGAACAGAGGGAGAATGAAGCTGAGAGAAGGAGAGAGGTGGTGGAGAGGAAATGGCTCGTTTTGGTGCTTGGGGATAAGTATATGACACTTTAATATAAAGAAAAAGAAAAAGTTGAAATTCTAGTATGTATCCAAGTGTCCATGGCTTTAAATTATTAAGAATATATAATCACACACACAACAAGATCTCCCACTGTCACTCTATACATGCTTAGCTTTCTTTTGTCGAAATTCCCAGCCAATCACATAATTCCTTAGTTGATAGCTACTAAAGGTAGCTCATCCATGAAGGGGAAAACCCTAAAATACCCTTGATGAAAATACCTTCAAAACATAGCTCAACTAGGAGCCCCATGGCTCAAAAATATCTAGAATGATAATATAACATATAAGGAACAAAATGTATGTGACAAATTGCAAAGAAAACCTCTCAATTGGGTAAATTGCAGAAAAGTCCAAAATGTACAGAAAATTGCATAACTTGCTCAAACAGTGTCCAAATTGGACCAAATTTGAAACTTAATATTGTCTTATGATTTAAAAACATATAAAAATGGTATATTAGGGTTCTAAGCATTCAATTATGTTAAATAATCTCATTCAACTCATTAAGCAAGTTTAAGCACCTTACCACTATAAACCCCTAACAAGGATTTCGCCCTGAAATCCTACGCAAAAAGAGATGGGTATTTTCTATGCATCTCATTATCTAGTTTCCATGTGGCTTCCTCTATTCCACAGTGATTCCACAAAACTTTTACTAGTATTATATATTTTCTCTTTAGCTTTTTCACCCTTCTATCCAGAATCAACACAAGACCCTCAACATAGGAGATATCCTCATCTAACTCAACTTCTACTGGTTGGATTGTCTGGTCAGTATCTGGATGGCATTTCCTCAACATAGAGATGTAAAAGACATTATGCAATCTATGTAGTTGTAGTGGTAGCTCCAACTTTTATGCTACCTTTCCAACATGAGCTAGGACAGGGTATGGTCCCATAAATCTAGGAGCCAACTTACCCTTCTTTCCAAATCTCAACACACCTTTCCAAGGAGAAACCTTACGATATACTCTATCTCCCACTTGGAACTCAAGTGGTATGCGTCGGTTATCTGCATAAGATTTTTGCTTGTTTTGGGCTACTTTCAACTGTTGTTGTATCACTTTAATCTTTTCTGTAGTCTGTTGTACTAGTTCAGGACCTAAAAGTTGATATTCACCTATCTCATACCAGCAAAGATGAGACCGACATCGTCTCCCATATAGAGCCTCGTAAGGAGCCATATCTATGCTTCTTTGATAGCTATTTTTGTATGCAAACTCTATTAGAGTTAGATGTACATCCCAACTACCAAGAAATTATAGCACACATGCCCTCAAGAGATCCTCTAAAGTTTGAATAGTCCTTTTAGACTGGCCATCAGTCTATGGATGAAAAGTTGTGCTGAATCTCAGCTGTGTTCCCATTGCTGAATGCAAATGCTCCCAAAAACAACTTGTAAACTGTGGACCTCTGTCAGAAACTATAGTCATTGGAATGCCATGGAGACAGACTATCTTATCAACATATATTTGTGCCAATTTCTCTGCTATAAATGTCATCTTAACTGGCAGAAAATGAGCTGACTTAGTCAATCATTCTACTATCACCCATATGGAATCATGACCCTTGTCTTTCCTAGGAAGACCAACCACAAAGTCCATAGTAATATGATCCCATTTCCACTATGGTAATGGTAAGGGTTGTAATGTCCCAGCAGGCTTCTAGTGCTCAACCTTCACCTATTGACAAACTAGACATTTGGCAATGAACTCTGCCAAATCACACTTTAGACCTGGCCACCAATACATGTCTTTCACGTTTTAGTACATCTTGGTACATCCAAGATGCATTGCATGGAGGAGTGAGCCTCCTCAAGTACAATCTTCCTCAACCCATCAACATTAGGAATTACTATCCTAATATGGTAACAAACTGTACCATCATCTGCCTCATGAAAGCCATCATACTTTTCACTGCCAATCCCAGATCCTATATTCTGTATCAAAGTATCATTTTGTTGTGCATCATGAATCTGCAGTCTCAAGGTAGGTTTCACTTGTAACTGTGCCAACAATCCTGCCAACAAGGAAACTTCTAGTTGTACATTCATCTAGCAAACTGACATTAGCATATCTCTCTTATGGCACATCAAGGAATTTAATTGTGCATTATCTACCATTTATGATGAAGATGACTTTCTACTCAATGCATCAACTACCACATTAGCTTTCCCTGGATGGTAGTCTATTGTGCAATCATAATCCTTAATCTACTCCATCCATCTCCTCTGCCTCATATTCAACTCCTATTTTGAGAAGATATATTGTAGATTCTTATTGTCAGTGAAGATTTGACACTTTTCTCCATAAAGATAGTGTCTCCAGATCTTTAAGGCATGGACTACCACTGCAAGCTCCAGATCATGTGTTGGGTAATTCTCCTCATGTTTCTTAAGCTGCCGCGAAGCAAAAGAAATCACATTTTTATCCTGCATCAACACACATCCCAACCCATTCTTTGAAGCATCACAAAAGACAATATAGCCTTTTCCTTGCTCTGGAAGTACTAACACCGGTGCACTAGTCAACTTTTCTTTCAAAAGCTAGAAATAACATTGACACTTGTCATTCCAAGAAACAGGAACATCCTTCCTAGTTAACCTAGTTAGGGGTAACGCTATCGAACTGAAGTCTTTGACGAACCTCCTGTAGTAACCTGCCAGACCTAGGAATCTATGGATCTCTATCGGTGTCTTTGGTTGCTCCCATTCTAGTACAGATTCCACTTTCTTGGGATCAACACAAACACCTTTCGCAGATATATCATGACCCAGAAAAGACACTTCAGATAACCAGAATTCACACTTGCTGAACTTAGCATATAGTTGGTGTTGCCTCAACAAAGTCAATGTCTGGCAAAAGTGTTGCTCATGTTGTTGACTATCCTTGGAGTATATCAGGGTATCATCTATGAACACAACAACACACTGATCAAGATAAGGTCTAAACACCCTATTCATTAGATCCATAAAAGTTGTAGGTGCATTGGTTAGCCCAAACGTCATAACCACAAACTCATAATGATCATACCTAGTCCTAAAAGTTGACTTGGGTATGTCATCATCCTTTATTCTCAACTGATGGTAACCTGACCTCAGGTCTATCTTTAAAAACACAATGGCACCTCTCAACTTATATAAAAGATCATCAATCCTTGACAAAGGATACTTATTCTTTATTGTCACCTTGTTCAACTGTCTGTAGTCTATACATAGCCTCATTGAACCATCCTTCTTTTTAACAAACAACACGGGAGCACCCCAAGGGGAAGTGCTCGGCCTAATAAAACCCTTCTCTAAAATAGTTCTTGTAACCATTTCTTTAACTCCCGCATCTCTACTGGTGCCATTTTATATGCTGACTATGCTATGGGTTGTGTTCCAGGAACAAGATTGATCTCAAACTCAATCCCTCTAGGAGGGGGAATGCTAGGAAATTCCACAGGAAAAACATCCTCAAATTCCTACACCACTGGTAACTCCTGGATACTAGGACCTACCGCCTTGGTATCCACAACATGAGCTAAGAAAGCCTCACATCCTTGCCTCATCAACCGCTCAGCTGTCATGGCTGACATCAAACATGTAGGAAGAATCTTCCTATCATCCTGGAAAATCCACTATACATCTCCATCATGGAGCGTCGCCACAGTAGTACTACAGTCCAAGACTACCGTGTATTTTTCCAAGGTATCCATTCCAAGGATTACATCAAAACCATGCATGTCAAGTGGCAAAAGCTCCACTGAATGTTGTGTCCAGAAAAAGAAAGAACACAAGAAGGGCACACTTCTCGCAATTTGGCAGAATCAACCAAAGGAGTCTCTAGCCGCATGCTATCAGATCTAAGACTAATAGGTAGATAATAACTATCTATCACCTCTCTGGTGATAAAAGAGTGTGTCGCACCCAGGTCTACTAACACAAATACGAAATAAGAAGAAGACATATCCGAATGAAATAACTTCATCTGACCTGTCACGACTCATGGATTGAGCACTGCTTCTGGCTGGGTCATGGCATAGAACCTTGTTGTCGCCTACTTCCATCCACGTCCTCTGCTTGCTTGTCTAGAGGATCCTTCCTGGGATGCTTGGCCACATCCTCTTCCACTGCCACTACTAAACTGTCATTGTTGTGGACCTTGTTGACTTTGCCTTGGCTGCCGATTCACCTCCTCATCTTTCATAGGGCAGTAAGGTCTTGTATGCCCCACTTGCCCACACCTGTAGCATTTTCTGGTGTCCTTATATGACCTAACCAGCCCTATCACTAAAACTGATGAGGTACTGTGGGCTCCCGTTGGCGGAAAACAGTGACCTCTACCCTGACTTGGGGTCCACTATGATGGTGCATGTGATCTTGGTTCACTAAGGGTTGACCTTGGTTGTGACGGAGGTAAGAAAAACCTTGTATTATTAAAGCCTCCAGAGGATTTCCCTTGAAACTGCATAGGTCACTTCTTAGCATTAGCTTCACGTTTCTCTATGGAAGACCTCTCAATCCTCCTGACGGATTCCACAAAGGTGGAAAACCTTTCCCTGTTCTCTAAGGCTGATGTTGTAGTAGTCAACTCTGTACTCAGACCCTTCTCAAATCACTAGATCATTTCCTTTTCCGTTTCTATCATGTGTGGGCAGAACCTCATAAGTTCCATAAACTTTGATTCATACTCATTGATAGTCATAGCTCCCTGACGAATCTTCTCAAATTAAGAGATATTCTCATCTAGGTAGGTCTCTAGAAAATATTGGCTTACAAATTCCCTTCAAAACTCCTCCCATCCTATCACAACTCCTAGCCTTTTCTCCTCTTCTATGGCCACGAGTGGCCAACACTACCCTTCAACAAGTATACTGCATGCTTAACTTTGTCTTCTTCAGCAATGTTTAGGATTTTGAACGCCTTTTCCAACTCAGTCAACCACATGTCAGCGTCTATTGGATCAGAAGTACCTGCATATTCAATCAACCCAACACATTTAAGGCGTTCAAATGTCTTCCTGACACCTTGGGACTCCACATTAGAGGCGACTGCCCAAGCTTGAGGTGTTGGCGCTCTGTCAACAATATGTGTAATTGTCGCCATCATTTGTCTAAACATAGACTAAAACTCTGGATTGACCATCATTGTCGAGTTTTGTAACGACCCCGCCTCCCGGTAACCCCCAATTAAGGGAGACCAAGAGGTCAAAGTCGTTATCCCAATTTTTAAATCAAAGGTTTGACAAATAATCAATAATAATTATCAAATTCTACAAAACTATACTGAAAAGATGTAATAAAATAAACTTTGTGCATACCTTTTGAAAAACTTGGATTGCTAAACTTCTATCCACATATGGGAACTATTCTAACTAATCATCCTTACACTTTAATTTATGTATTCACAATATGCCAATTTACTATTTGTCCTTTTGGGATTTGTACCTGAAACACAGACAAACAAAATGTCGGTCAGCATAAATGAATATGCTGGTATGTGAGGGAAACAATAATCATGCAGTTAACTGGAACAACATATTGCAGTAAATTATGATTTTACAAACAACTTTACGTTTTAAGCATAACTACTCAATCCATCCATATCCTAGCCTCTGCGTTATCCCTGCAGTGGACCTGGATGCTACCTTCCTTATGGTAGATCCCCTTTAAACCCCTCATGATCCTACCTAACAGGTGAATCGATTTCTAAGGTTGAGTCGCATGGCACTACCCATAGGTAGCCCACTCCTTAACTCATGGTGTGCTAACGAGTCGCATGACAATACACGTGGGTAGCCCAATTCCTAACTCATGATAACCTGATGCCCTACTTAACAAGTAGGCCATGTACCAGGTTACCTTTTTCATCATTAGCAAAGCCACAGAGGAGGACCATGATTTGAGCCAGTTAGGTACACATATTTATGGTGATAATCATAGTAACTTTATAGTTTCATGAAATAAAAGTCATCCAAGCAGTTATTTTTAGGCAACCAATAAAACATTCGGGAATCGCCGTGAAACTAAAGCAATTAACCATAAGTGTAACCACATACTTGTACTGCATATTTTTGAGTTAGAATCAATCAAGAAGGGAAATCCAATCAAGCAAGTAAAAGAATCCGGAAATAACATACAATTCCTTTTTATCAAAATCTATCCAAACCATCTTGCTTCATAGGGTTTCTATTCCTTTTTAGGATTTCTACCTCTTTTTAGGGTTTCACATGCAATTAGGGTTTTGCCTCCAATCTTATCATCATAAACCCTAATTCAACAAAACTACATAAAAACCTTAAATTTCTCATCTTATCACTCCTAACAGGCTTAGGATCATTATTTAGTAACATATTTCCATAATTTGAATTAAACATGGTTTTTCTCCTTTTTACCCTAAATTAGGGTTTCTAAATGTATTATCCTTCATGCATAGGTTAAAACCCTAAATTAGTCAACTTTTCATGTAAAACATATTGAAACTCAACTTTAATATCCAACAGGTTAATATCAACTTTAAACATCCTTATAACCCTTCCTAATTCATTAATCATCATAGATTAGTGTTTCTTAATCATTAATGCATTAAAGTTGACAACTTCAACTACATTTCGAATTTCAAGAGGAATTAAGCTCTAAAACTATTTTTAATGAATTCCTCACATTTTTCTGAGAAAAATTCATATTTAATATATTGCCATCTGAGTTACAAATTTTGAGTTAAGATTTTTGCAAGAAAATCATATTCTAACCAATCGAGTGAGGACACGTCGGCGAGTTAAAGGCAATTCAATATAATCTGGCCCATTTTCGAATAAGGGCAGAATGACTTCCATGCCCCCGTCCTTTACATGTGCATGGGGGGTACTTGAGACAATTCACTCAGTCTCACCCCAAACCCTGTGACGGCGGCAGCCTCTGCCCTAGCAGATTGGCCGTGTGTTGCCTCTGGGGCTTCCCACGCTGCGAGGTTCAAAAGAAGACGAGACTGACTCCTCTAGCCCACACCAGACCTGAGAGGTTGTTGGGAACTGTCGAAGATAACAGTTGGGGTTGAACAAGATCTGACCAGATCTACATGTTGCAGTAGTTTGCAAGGTAAACAAGGTGGGTTAGTTCATACCTCGCTGTCTCCTGTGAAGTCCAAGAGGCTATCTCAACCTCGATGAAGCTTAGAAACTTTGTTCCTCAGTGACAAGGGCCTCGTGTCTGTTACACCAGGTCATAGGCCTGGGTTTCAAAGGCTTGAAGGAGTTCATGGCACTTCCACACTCACTGCCACTTCCGATCAGGTTTTGGGTGCGGCCTAGCATCTCACCAAAGCCCTCCTCTCCATTATGGTTGTTGGAAAGAAAGGATAGCCTACGATCTAGGACCAGGACAAGGAAACTAGGGTGACACACCCTTTTCTTTTCCCATGGTCGAAGATCTTCGTGACCTTACACATCCGTTCTTAGAGAGAGGGAGATGGCTAGGATTGATATCAATAGATATATGAATCATTTATAGATATATCCTCTTGTACTTCCCTTTCACCTATGCCTTCAACTATGATGTCAAACACTTAATTGTTTCCTTTGATTATCTTGTGACCATGTACAAAAGTATAGGACTTTCTCACGTATCCCTTCTTATTATTAACTTCCTTTTTTTGTTTATTCAGTATATTCATTAATTACATTCCTTTATTCTATTGCCAAAGGTTACGGAAAAGACTACTCTATTCTTATTAGAATTTTGATCTGGGCAAATAAAATGCATTAATGAAAGGTACATAATTTCTTAGCACTTTATTGACTAAGACGGTCATGAATTCTAGAATACTCCCTTAATAAGGCAAATTTCATTTTTACTTTCTCTCTCTTTCTCTTTCTATATTATTTATTTGGATTCCTTTGACCATTAAAAACTATGTGGACACGAAATCTCATCCAAGATGGATTTATTATCCATATTTCCACATATTATTATTATCTTTAATAAAGCAATATTTAATTGATCTTTTCTCTTTCTTGTTGCATTATCTTTGCAACTTGGACTCCTTGGAACCCAAGGAACCCAAAAGGCATGAAATCCACCTTTGGGGAATATTACTTTTCCTTTTAGAGGCTTCTACCTCTTTCTTTTCTCCATTTCTTAATTATTCATTTACTAATTGAATTTCCTTTTTCATTTCCTTATTATTGGGCCCAATAGCCTATAAGGCCCACGAAACAACCAAACAAGGCTATTTACAAATGAAATTCATGCATTCAATCAAATGACATCATTATTTATTCATTTATCTTTATTAAGAGAAATTGCATTTCTCATCAAAAGAACCCAAAATTGGGGTTGTAACATCCTTCCCTTATAAAAATTGTGTCCTCAAAATTCCATCAAGCGTACAAACAATTTAGGATAAGACTTTTCCATGTCCATCATTGGCCCCTAAGTGACTTTACCCTATCCATGGCGCTTCCAAGAACCTTTATCATTACATATTCTTTTCTCTGATTTCTTTCACTTTGGCATCAAAAATCCTCACAGGTGACTCAGGACATTTCAACCTCCCTCGGGGCTCACTAGGTTCATTTCTCAGCACATGGCTCAGGTACCTCACATAGTGCTCTAAATTGGACACATGGAACTCATCACACATCACATTATCCTAAGGGGTAAGACTATACACAAGCATATCCACCAATCCATCTCAAATGGACCCATGCATCCGAGACTCAGCTCTCTTTGATATAACTTAGAGGGGTCGGGTTTCACATCACATACTCTCCCACAGTTAATTACATGTTAGTCTGCTTTGCATCAGCTCATGACTCATGTCGCCCCTGGGCTCTCTTTTAGCCATTGCACGATCAAAATGACTTTATCTGCACACCATGTGGTCCTTTTCTGACCTTCGCGAGGTCCCTTCATCAAAACCATCTTAATGAAGTGGTAACCGACACAACCTCCCTTACAGAGCTTCTTTACATCCCGATACTAGTTATGGTGGTTATCATTACATCTTACAAAGGACAAGAATTGTTCTCTATGTATCACCCTGAACGAGCACACATGCTCTCATCAGATCCTCTAGTCGGGATCATACTAACCATTAGTTAGGGGTGATAAACTGTACTAATATCGAGTTCTTCATGTACCTACTTCCACCGCATGGAAGTGAATCTTTAGGTTATACTTAAGAACTTTTGAACTTGCATCATGGTGTAGTAGAACCATATCTCTCTCTTACCTGTAGTTCAACTAGATTTGTCCCTTGGCAATATTCTTCCTTTCTCATGTCATCTAGGTAAGGTGATCTACCATAACCCATATTGCATCTTGACCTTCCTTGGTCTAGGGGAGACTTACCACAACATCCATAGTGATGAACTCCCACTCCCACTTACGGAATCTTCAGCCTCTATACCAACTCAGTGGGTTACTGGTGTTCATCCTTCACCTCCTGACATGCATGGCGACAAGCTACATGCATCTTTGTATACTTTTCATCTTAGGCATCAAAGTACTGCTACCATTTATTATCTTAGTAGTACCATGGTGCATGGTGATCTTAAAATCATGATCTCCTATATGTCATGATTCCTCAAGATTGATTTCTTAGAAACCCTAAACCACTCTAGTCGGGTTTCATCACCTTCTTTTCCAGAGAAGTGCATCAGAGGTTCTACAACCATCCTTTTATTGCATCAAGGCCTTGGATGGTTAACCAATCAACCACTAACTTAATCAACAGATCTTGTTACATCTGAGTATTAGCCAAACATATTTCCTTTTTCCAACTTAGGGTTGACCTAACAACCTCTTCTAGCCTCTAGCTAAACTAGGCAGCTGCATCTCAACCAGAGCATCCATTACCTCCTCACATCCTTATGTGTACGGTAATGTTGAAGACATATACCTCCATGTATTCCACTTATCATATCATCTCGGACTTTAGGTCTATCTTGAACAAAAAAACTTAGAGATCATCTTCTTGATTATCGAACTCAACCTTGTATATCATATAGCTCATGATAAAAACATCCTCACAAGATGACTACCTTAGTTCTCTTAGTGTTTGTAAACCATCCCTGCATTGTTCACTCCATAAGGGTATGCTATCATCTCTGTCCTCATACCTCATGGCAACGTTCCAACTCACATCATCTTTATCCTTGGTGTATGGCATGCGTACTCTCCAATCTCTCACTCCCATAACAAGAGGAAATAAGCATTTGGCTGCAGTCCAAATACAAAGTTCTTCCCATTCCAAGAGTACAGATGGTACATCCCGCCTTGCCAGTACACCTTCAAATCCTAGTTGAAATGTGCAACATATGTCTCTACATCACGATCATCTCGATATCAAAGTTACTTCCATGGAAAACCAATCTCCAATCTACTTGGGTCCACACACAATCCTTGGTCATCTCCTCTAGGTCTGTAGGGTGTTGACACTTTTGGGGTCATCCCTCTTCCCTTATACATCCAGAGAGTGCCCTCCTCATCTTCCCTTTGGGTCCCATGAGTTCATAAAGGTGATCAATCTCCTAACCCATGGCCCTCAGACAATGATAGCTGTTACCTCCCGACCCTATGGTCATGTGCAACTAGGGAATAGGCAACTCCTACTTCCATCGGTCTTATCCCTACCTGACCCTAGGATAGACTTAGGATTCTAACATAGTACATGTCCAACTTAGAACCTTACCCACGTCCCCATCATCTCTTTCTATATTCAAGGGTTGTCTTTCATCCTTTCATAAGGGTCCTGGTGACCTGCCTACCTTGGTCATGCCCCATACCAGTTATCTCCATGGTAACACATTCACATGCACTTAGAGATGGTTATCTATGGGTCTACAGGTTCATTCTCATACTATGTACTATCCACTTAGCTTCTCAAGATTCTATGAGACCTCTTAAGGTTACCTCAAACCCAACAAAAGTTGATTCATACCCTACAAAAGGATCCCTCTCCCAGGATGGGAGGAAACTTCAAAGGTCACAAAAGTCCTTATGTCTAGGGTTTACATCCACATGAGCATGCTTGACCCTAGCAAGCTACTAAGGCATAAGCAGACCACCTACTAGACCATGCTAGGTCATACTTGTTCTCATTCCTCAACATTGGACCAAGAACACACCTTCCCATGTCACCAACTTAGTTGTGAGGGGTTCATCAAACATACCTTAGACTTAAGGGGTTTCCCTTTCCTCTAAAGATGAGGAGTTTCATGCTGGAATCTATATACTCATCATGAGTATCAGGTACACCACTTCCCCTCTTAGGCCTAGGAACCCTAGGTTCGCTTTTTAGATGTCTCACTGCATGCTCAACCTTTTTAACCATGAACTAAGCATGTACAAGGTATGGCATGGACTTCCTATTATCATTCCACTTGAACAACACCTCAGATACGAGTCCTCCTCGAGGACAACCATCTAGGTATAAGGTCTCACAACTCATTACTATACCTTTCCAGGGTCTAAAAAACTTTTCATGCTAACCCTAAAAGGGTGAACACCTATACCATAGGCACATTGGTACCAGCAGTCTTATCCTCTCTCTAGGGTTTGGTTCCTCTAAAGGCAACCAAGATACGATCAGCCCCCAAGGATCATGCACGAGGCAACCACAACCATCCACTTAGGTCACATCATCCTCCACTCCTCAGGGTTCCTCCTAACCCAAAGTCTAAACTTGCAACCTTCTAGCTCGGGCCCTACTTTCTCTCTCTAGAGATAACCTGTCACGGAACTGGAATCCCAGTCCATGAACCAAACGTACACCAAAGGCGAAATGCGGAAGCATAAAGCTTAGCACACATGAATAGATAACAAGATACAAGAACCAACAAAAACTCAACAATCAACAAGATATATATTAAGCAACATCATTATATTACACGATTTGAATTACATATTCAAGAGTCACTTTGTACAAGTCTACTCATGTATACTATATCTGGATCTTACAACAAGTACACCTAGCATAGCTCACCAAGCCCATCAACCTTCTAGCCATCTCTGAACCTAAAAACAACATACGAGAAATGGGTCAACACACGAGGTGTTGAGTATGGGGCCGAAAGATACACATATATATAAGCTTTGCATAATTTTGAAAAGATTTCAAGATTAAACGAACAAGAATAAACATGTTAATTGTTTAACAAATACGAAACCATATTTTATGTCATTTCACTCCATTATACCAACAATATCAAACATGTTTAAGGCCTTTGACCATCTTCCCGTCGGAAGGGTCCGTAAGGGTGCTAAAGCTTAGCTAACCCTTTTATACGAGAGGGACCTTAAGGTCATAACCAAAAGCCCTTAATCACCAATATTATAATGGAGTTCCATATATATATGTGTTCAAGTTTTAAAACAGACGAAGCAAACATCGAGTATGACATAGCAATACTACATGGCAATATTTGAGAAAATAGACAAACAAGCATATATTATATGTCTTTTCAAGCAAGAAAGTGGAGTCATATAACTAGATAAGGCCCATACCTGATTCAGAGATTCTTAACTTAACACGTCCATTACCATCTAGATCATAAGCCAACCATATTAACAACAAGATTACATATATGCATTAGATTCTCAACGTTAACCCTAATTAGATGCATTTTAGGGCTTTGGCCAAGATGGGTTCAAGGTTGGTTATTGGGTCATTATATGATATTGTATTTATCTAGAGGTCAACATGATGGTGTGGTTAAAGTTTCATATCATTCTAAGGTTCTACATATTACATATGACCATTTCAAGGTTCAAGTTCCTTCAGTATATTAAAGGGTCAAAGACTCATGATAGAGTAATCAAGGTCAAAGACGATCAATGAATAAGAGCCAAGCATAAGGGATGGTTTAGATTAGCAATAATAGACACATTCAAAGTAAGGGGATGTCTACTAGTGTTTAGGCGCCATAACCCAACATGGGGTAGCAAAACTCAATTATACATGCAATTATGGGTCAAAAGAATCAACCATATCAAGGGGCATATTATGGATTGATATTAGAGTCAAAGAGAGACATATATTACTGATTTGAAGTTGATTAGACATTGTTCCATCATTAAGTAGCAAGATTAGCATCAAAAGGGCAATGCACATCATTATAGTCCAATATGGTCGAATATGTACAAAAGGAGTCATGTATGAGCACTAGGGGGAGTATGACCTTCATTTAGTTCAAGGGTGCATAAAAGATACTGATTTCATGATTAGGAGAGTCAAAAGTCATTAAAGATGCAAGATTGATCATAATAGTGTGCTCAAACATGACTAATGTTAGAGTTTTCAAGAAATCAGGGAACAACCATTTGATTTAGGGTCTAGGACTAGGTCCAGACTGTAGGTCTCGTCGAGTTGATTGATTTGATATATTGGTTTGTATCATTTGGCCAAGGGGTTAGCAAGATATCACTTTTACAACTATTCCATTCAAACTATATGGATTGACATAGGGTGTTACCTTGCATTCATTGATTGATCTGGGCCACTAGCCCCTGATCCAACGGCAGAGGAGGCTTCTTCCTCACACGCCTCTCCCCAATCGCCGCTTCTATTCACACCCCGGTGGACTCCTGCCCCAGATCACCTTCCTCTCTGTCCACGGTTGCAAACCGCTACCATGTTGTTAAGGGCGGCTCACGGTCACCCAGAGTCGCTGCCCCGAACAATCACCGACCCTTGCTCACCGCCCATCCGTCCTCCACTGCGCCTGCTGGCTCCATGCTTCCTCTGTTCTGCGCTCAGAATAGAGCACCTGCGGCTCCCATCCGTGAGCAGCGCCGAGTCCACACCAACCATGAAAGGTTGCTTCCGAGCGGCGGTAGGTCGAAGGTACTTCGGCCGTTCATCAAGGCCTTGATGCTCGGCACGATGGGCAAGGTTGCTGCTGGTGTCCTAGCCGCCTGCTGGCAAACTAGCAGGTTGGCGGCAGGCTGCTTTCAGCAGGTTGGCGGCCTGCCCTAGATGAACGAAGGGAGAAGGGGGGTCTAGGGTTAGACGAGGAGGGAGGTTTATAAACAGATCAAGAGCACTAGGGTTTAGATTCCAAGCAGTTAAGAGTTCTCCTGGTTACCCGATTTGGATGAAGGCGGCGGGTGTTCTTTCCCTACTGTTCGTTGGTTTCCTGAAGAGGAAGAAGAGGGAAAGGCAATTGGGCCACAACGTTGATTTGGGCTTATGTAGGACAGCCCAACAGAGAAAAGGGCATATAAAAGAGCTAAAACAAATTATAAATAGCAGAATATCAAGGTGTCATAACTTGGACTCCGAAGGTCCAATCGATGTGCTTTTTGTTCCGCTGGATTCGTAATTGAATCATCTACAACATAGTATACAAATGAGAGCAGTATGATCATATTGATGGGGTTCAAAAAGGATTCAAGAGGATGATGTAATAAATGATAATACTAAGGATGATGTAATAAATGATAATACTAAGCTCAAAGTGTTGATTGATGTCACACATTGTGAAAATCATGCATATAGTGATCAGAATGGGTCATCAATAAGACAAGTCATGAAATTGAACTCATACTGAGTGATGTGAGTCACCAATAGAGAGAGGAATGGTATAATAAAGGAGAGAGAAAAATCGAGGTTGTCACATCCTTCCTTCCTTACAAGGAATTTCATCCCCGAAATTCAACCAAGATCATAGTTAAGAGTCAAGCCAAAAATCCATCGAGTCTAGGTATCCAACCATGGTTATCAAGGCATTTCACATGATGGATGCACACTAGGTTATCCTTATCAAGGGTGTACTCATTCTTTAGTATCCATATATCAGAGTTTTGTACTAATCTTCATACACGGCCAGGGTGTATTATCAAAATCTATGTTATCATTTCTCAAAAGAATCATGTTTATGGACATGACTTCCAACAAGACTATCATCGAGTGTGCATCTCGTCTTTACTCTAGATTTCAAGCATGGTTTTGTTTTCCCCAAAATTTCCACCAACTCTAATCAATTGTGTTCATTATTTTTGCTTTTAAATCTAAAATTAAACAATTTATTCATCATGTTCATCTGAGTTATGACTCCAAGAGTATCGTCATATCAAGTTTGATTTAATTTCATTTAGGTATGATATTAGGCATGTTACCCCTGATTATTCAAGGTAAGATCTCTAAACATCATCGTATCAAGTTCATGATTTCAGAACTACATCTTCATGTATGGTTTGATTTCATACTAGGTCTAGCTTATGAGTGTGACTTATTGGGCATATATCAAGTTTTAAAAGTAATTGAGATTATTTCATGCACCAAGCATCATATGAGGGACAACATTATCATCAATATCGAGGTTTTGTAACTTTCTCACTTGTATCTAGAAAGCGCTTCAAGCCACTCAAGCTAAGATATATATATCCAACAAGACATGTTAACCACTACTTTCAACCTTTAACGAAAAAATTTCTACCCATCTTTCTAGAAACAAGGGCAACCACTAGATTCCTTTATATGTAACTACCAACCCAAGTATGAGGCTCATCATGGATGTCACACATCATCTTGGGTCTTGGGACATCTCCCTCACATATATATCAAGCATCAAATATTCAATTGCCTCTTTTCTCTAGGGTTAGATATTTTCATAGGACATCTAGGGTTCAACATTTTCAAGGAAACCGTCCACTAGGTCACTCAACCCATATACTTAGAAGTATTCTAGCTAGGGACTCATCATCCAGTATTTCATCATTCATATTATTCAACATTTCAAATATTTTGGAGTTTAGGTCTCTAACCATCTCCCGAGGTGGGTCGACTCATATCAACATGTCACCCTATTCATATGTCCCATGCTAGAGGTCTTCCTTTGTAAAGAGATTGAGGCCCGTGTTAGTCTCGAACCATATATCATATCTCCACACATACACGACTAGGTACAAGCAAGCATGTCCACCCACTAGCTATGTTTAGCACATCAACCAAGTGGTATGTATCCTACAAGGTGCTATGTTTATCTAGGGTTGCATGGTCCAACTCATTCCATATCGTCAAACATACTTAACATTCCTCAAACATCTTGGGTCCTATAAAACATCAACATCATCATCAATATCATAATCATCATCTTAGGTTTCTAGGTTGTTCACTTGCCTAACCTATATCATGGCTCTAGACAACTCTAGAGACTATCACTATCATCTAAACTCTATCATCTAGACTCGATGTTACATCTCTTTCTTCTAGGTTGCATGGAAACTCACTGCCTTTCTGAGTGTGGTAACATTTTTCATATGTACATATAATAATACTTGAAATATGTTTTCTCCAACGTTTAAACAGGTGATGAAAACCACCATACTCCATTCGAATAAAACCAAAACCAAAATGAGTTACCACACTCATTAGGCAGTCTAGTATCATGACACCTAGAGAACTAGCAAGAACATGGTGCACACTTGTGTAGACATCCTAAGAACATGTCGCGAGTCATGTCTAGGGAGGTAAATTACACAAGTCTACACCTAGTTCTAGAACATCTAGGTTCTAATCTAGAGGCTAAGTCAACCTAATCCACAAAGATATTTCCTTAAGTTTCTAGGGTTGAGATGTGAGGTGAGTTTAGTTTGTGTTTCATGTGAGCAATGTTTGGTGTAGTTATTGTTCATGCTCTGATACCATCTGTCACGGAACCGGAATCCCAGTCCATGAACCAAACGTACACCAAAGGCAAAATGCGGAAGCGTAAAGCTTAGCACACATGAACAGATAACAAGATACAAGCATCAACATAAACTCAACAATCAACAAGATATATATTAAGCAACATCATTATATTACACGATTTGAATTACATATTCAAGAGTCACTTTGTACAAGTCTGCTCATGTATACTATATCTGGATCTTACAACAAGTACACCTAGCATAGCTCACCAAGCCCATCAACCTTCTAGCCATCTCTGAACCTAAAAACAACATATGAGAAATGGGTCAACACACGAGGTGTTGAGTATGGGGCCGAAAGATACACATATATATAAGCTTTGCATAATTTTGAAAAGATTTCAAGATTAAACGAACAAGAATAAACATGTTAATTGTTTAACAAATACGAAACCATATTTTATGTCATTTCACTCCATTATACCAACAATATCAAACATGTTTAAGGCCTTTGACCATCTTCCCATCGGAAGGGTCTGTAAGGGTGCTCAAGCTTAGCTAACCCTTTAATACGAGAGGGACCTCAAGGTCGTAACCAAGAGCACTTAATCAACAATATTATAATGGAGTTCCATATATATATATGTGTTCAAGTTATAAAACACACGAAGCAAACATCGAGTATGACATAGCAATACTACATGGCAATATTTGAGAAAATAGACAAACAAGCATATATTATATGTCTTTTCAAGCAAGAAAGTAGTAGTCATATAACTAGATAAGGCCCATACCTGATCCAGAGATTCTTAACTTAACACGTCCATTACTATCTAGATCATAAGCCAACCTGATTAACAACAAGATTACATATATGCATTAGATTCTCAACGTTAACCCTAATTAGATGCATTTTAGGGTTTTGGCCAAGATGGGTTCAAGGTTGGTTATTGGGTCATTATATGATATTGTATTGATCTAGAGGTCAACATGATGGTGTGGTTCAAGTTTCATATCATTCTAAGGTTCTACATATTACATATGACCATTTCAAGGTTCAAGTTCCTTAAGTATATTAAAGGGTCAAAGACTCATGATAGAGTAATCAAGGTCAAAGACGATCAATGAATAAGAGCCAAGCATAAGGGATGGTTTAGATTAGCAATAATAGACACATTCAAAGTAAGGGGATGTCTACTAGTGTTTAGGCGCCATAACCCAACATGGGGTAGCAAAACTCAATTATACATGCAATTATGGGTCAAAAGAATCAACCATATCAAGGGGCATATTATGGATTGATATTAGAGTCAAAGAGAGACATATATTACTGATTTGAAGTTGATTAGACATTGTTCCATCATTAAGTAGAAAGATTAGCATCAAAAGGGCAATGCACATCATTATAGTCCAATATGGTCGAATATGTACAAAAGGAGTCATGTATGAGCACTAGGGGGAGTATGACCTTCATTTAGTTCAAGGGTGCATAAAAGATACTGATTTCATGATTAGGAGAGTCAAAAGTCATTAAAGATGCAAGATTGATCATAATAGTGTGCTCAAACATGACTAATGTTAGAGTTTTCAAGAAATCAGGGAACAACCATTTGATTAGGGTCTGGGACTAGGTACAGACTGTAGGTCTCGTCGATTTAATCGATTTGATATATTGGTTTGTATCATTTGGCCAAGGGGTTAGCAAGATATCATTTTTACAACTATTCCATTCAAACTATATGGATTGACATAGGGTGTTACCTTGCATTCATTGATTGATCTGGGCCACTAGCCCCTGATCCAACGACAGAGGAGGCTTCTTCCTCACACGCCTCTCCCCAATCGCCGCTTCTATTCACAACCCGGTGGACTCCTGCCCCAGATCACCTTCCTCTCTATCCACGGTTGCAAACCGCTACCATGTTGTTGAGGGCGGCTCACGGTCGCCCGGAGTCGCCGCCCGCACGATCACCGACCCTTGCTCACCGCCCGCCCATCCTCCACTACGCCTGCTGGCTCCATGCTTCCTCTGTTCTGCATTCAGAATAGAGCACCTGCGGCTCCCATCTGTGAGCAGCGTCGAGTCCACACCAACCATGAAAGGTTGCTTCCGAGCGGCGGTAGGTCGAAGGTACTTCGGACGTTCATCAAGGCCTTGATGCTCGGCGCGATGGGCAAGGTTGCTGCTGGTGTCCTAGCCGCCTGCTGGCAAACTAGCAGGTTGGCGGCAGGCTGATTTTTGCAGGTTGGCGGCCGGCCCTAGATGAACGAAGGGAGAAGGGGGGTCTAGGGTTAGACGAGGAGGGAGGTTTATAAACAGATCAAGAGCACTAGGGTTTAGATTCCAAGCAGTTAAGAGTTCTCCTGGTTTCCCGATTTGGCTGAAGGCGGCGGGTGTTCTTTCCCTGCTGTTCGTTGGTTTCCTGAAGAGGAAGAAGAGGGAAAGGCAATTGGGCCACAACGTTGATTTGGGCTTATGTAGGACAGCCCAACAGAGGAAAGGGCATATAAAAGAGCTAAAACAAATTATAAATAGCAGAATATCAAGGTGTCATAACTTGGACTCTGAAGGTCCAATCGATGTGCTTTTTGTTCCGCTGGATTCGTAATTGAATCTTCTACAACATAGTATACAAATGAGAGCAGTATGATCATATTGATGGGTTTCAAAAAGGATTCAAGAGGATGATGTAATAAATGATAATACTAAGGATGATGTAATAAATGATAATACTAAGCTCAAAGTGTTGATTGTTGTCACACATTGTGAAAATCATGCATATAGTGATCAGAATGGGTCATCAATAAGACAAGTCATGAAATTGAACTCATACTGAGTGATGTGAGTCACCAATAGAGAGAGTAATGGTATAACAAAGGAGAGAGAAAAATCGAGGTTGTCACATAACCCTACAAACAACCTTACTACTAAGGGTTCTCTCTCCAAGGTGGATCGAGCTCACAAGCATATGCCTACATGGGTGAAACTCATGTTCAAACCTATATTTGTTGAAGATATTCTATAGCTCTTTATGCTCATCTCATAAGTTATCCATCATACTCTCTTGGCCAGGGTTTTAACCTACTGTCAGCACTACAGACGTACTCTGGGTGCATACTATGCCATGCTCATGTAAGCCCATAGGCCTTCTATAGGGTCATCACTAACCTCATCAATGAAGGGGTTATCCTTCACCCTAACACGCACGACCCTACCAGGGTTGGGTCACCCAAAGGCACTAAGTCAACCAACCTCACATAGCTCATATTTCTCATAGGTATCCAACACTAAAAGCATGTCAACCCACACACATGGTCGACCATGGAATCTAACTCATCATGCCATCTCCCTCTCTCTAACCATCACTTAGGGTTAGGGTTAGCATCATCCTCATAAGATGTGCCAGGTCTCCACTTTTAATGGAGGTCTCTTCCTCTAAGACCAACTATACTTCATCCTCCTGACAAGAAGGTCTAACCTCAGGTCTCTCCTGAGGGCATGACAACACATGTCATACGACCTAAGCATGCAACTAATCTTTAGTTTATGCTTGAACTATTAAGCTTATGTCCATGACATCTTATTTACATGCTTTTCATTAATTTGGTGGAGTATTCCTTAAACCTTATCAACTATACCCATACCTCAAGAGGGTGAGGAAGAGAGAGAAAACCCTAAACTATGTAATCCTAATAGAATTAGGGTTGAGAAGGGATGAAAATAGATGAGAGAGTCCTAAAGCTATCTTATTAGGAGTCAAATCCTAAGATATTGGCCAGACAGTCACACAGATCTGAGAGTCCTCATATTCCAACTAGTGATGCAGAGGAAAATCTTGCCAGCCCCCAGACGTGATCCTTTTCTAGACACCTCTGTCTTTCGAAAAATCCTCTTATAACTCCCTTGGGTTCTATAGAGTTTGTAAAATATAATAATTGCTAAGGATTAAATGAAGAACCAGTGCTTTGATACCAAATGTAATGACCCCGCCTCTCGGTAACCCCCAATTAAGGGAGACCAAGATGTCAGAGTCGTTATCCCAATTTCCAGATCAAAGGTTCAACAAATAATCAATAATAATTATCAAATTCTACCAAACTATACTGAAAAGTTGTAATAAAATAAACTTTTTGCATACCTTTTGAAAAACTTGGATTTCTAAACTTCTATCCACATATGGGAACTATTCTAACTAATCCTTCTTGCACTTTAATTTATGTATTCACAATATACCAATTTACTATTTGTCCTTTTGGGATGTGTACCTAAAATGCCGACAAACAAAACGTCAGTCAGCATAAATGATTATGCCGGTATGTGGGGGAAACAATAATCGTGCAATTAACTGTAACAACATATTGCAGTCAATTATGATTTAATAAACAACTTTACATTTTAAGCATAACTGCTCAATCCATCCATATCCTAGCCTCTGTGTTGTCCCTACAGTGGACCTGGATGCGACCTTCCTTATGGTAGATCCCCTTTACACCCCTCATGATCCTACCTATCAAGTGAATCAATTTCTAGGGTTGAGTCACATGGCACTACCCAAAGGTAGCCCACTCCTTAACTCATGGTGTGCTAACGAGTCGCATGGCACTACACGTGGGTAGCCCAATTCCTAACTCATGATAACCTAATGTCCTACTTAACAAGTAGGTCCTGTACCAGGTTACCCTTTTCATCATTAGCAAAGGCACAGAGGAGGACCATGATCTGAGCCAGTTAGGTACACATATTTATGGTGATAATCATAGTCACTTTATAGTTGCATGAAATATAAGTCATCCAAGTAGTTATTTTCAGGCAACCGATAAAACATCTGGGAATCACCATGAAACTAAAGTGATTAACCATAAGCGTAATCACATACATGTACTGTAGATTTTTGAGATAGAATCAACCAAGAAGGGAAATCCAATCAAGAAAGTAAAAGAATCCTGAAATAACATACAATTCCTTTTTATCAAAATCTATCCAAACCATCTTGCTTCTTAGGGTTTCCATTCCTTTTTAGGATTTCTACCTCTTTTTAGGGTTTCACTTGAAATTAGAGTTTTACCTCCACTCTTATCATTATAAACCCTAATTCAACAAAACTACATAAAAACCTTAAATTTCTCATCTTATCACTCCTAACAGGCTTAGGATCATTATTTAGTAACATATTTCCATAATTCGAATTAAACATGGTTTTTATCCTTTTTACCCTAAATTAGGGTTTCTAAATGTATTATCCTTCATACATAGGTTAAAACCCTAAATTAGTCAACTTTTCATGTAAAACATATTGAAACTCAACTTTAATATCCAAAAAGTTAACATCATCTTTAAACATCTGTATAACCCTTCCCAATTCGTTAATCATCATAGATTAGGATTTCTTAATCATTAATGCATTAAAGTTGACAACTTCAACTACTTTTCGAATTGCAAGAGTAATTAAGCTCTAAAACTATTTTTAATGAACTCCTAACATTTTTTTAGAGCAATTCATATATAATATATTGCCATCCAAGTTACCAATTTTGAGTTAAGATTTTTGCAAGAAAATCATATTCTAACCAATTGGGTGAGGACACGTCAGCTAGTTAAAGGCAATTCAATATAATCTGGCCCGTTTTAGAATAAGGGTAGAAGCCTCCCATGCCCTTGTCCTTTACGTGTGCATGGGGGGTACTCGAGACAATTCACTTTATCTCACCCCTAACCCCGCGACGGCGGTAGCCTCTGCCCTAGCAGAGTGGTCGCGTGTTGCCTCTGGGGCATCCCACGCTGCAAGGTCCAAAAGAAGACCAGGATAACTCCTCCAACCCACGCCGGACCTTAGAGGCCGCTGGGAACTGCCAGAGATAATGGTGGGGGTTGAACAAGGTCTGACCAGATATACATGTTGCAGTAGTTTGCAAGGTAAACATGGTGGGTTAGTTCATACCTCACCGTCTCCTGTGAAGTCCAGGAGGCTATCTCATCCTCGATGAAGCTTAGAATCTTCGTTCCTCAATGATAAGGGCCTCGCGTCTACTGCACCAGGTCATAGGCATGGGTTTCAAAGGCTCAAATGAGGTCAGGGCACTTCCACGCTCACTGCCACTTCCAATCAGTTTCTGGGTGTGGCCTAACATCTCACCAAAGCCCTCCTCTCCATTATGGCCGTTGGAAAGAAAGGATAGTCCACGATCTAGTACCAAGATGAGGAAACTAGGGTGACACACCCTTTTCTTTTCCCATGGTCGGGGATCTTCGCGACCTTACACAACCATTGTGAGAGAGAGGGAGGAGGCTAGGATGGATATCAATAGATATATGAATCATATTTATAGAGATATTATCTTGTACTTCCCTTTCACGTATGTCTTCAACCATGATTTCAAACACTTAATTGTTTCCTTCGATTATCATGTGACCATGTACAAAAGTATAGGACTTTCTCACGTGTCCCCTCTTATTATTACCTACCTTTTTCTATTTATTCAGTATATTCATTAATTAAATTCCTTTATTCTATTGCCAAAGGTTACGAAAAAGACTACTCTATTCTTATTAGAATTTTGATCTTGGCAAATAAAAGGCATTAACAAAAGGTACATAATTTCTTAGCACTTTATTGACTAAGACGATCATGAATTCTAGAATACTCCCTTAATAAGGAAAATTTCATTTTTACTTTCTCTCTCTTTCTCTTTCTATATTATTTATTTGGATTCCTTTTACCATTAGAAACTATGTGGACACAAAATCTCATCCAAGATGGATTTATTATCCATATTCCACATATTATTATTATCTCATATTTCCTTTAATAAAGCAATATTTAATTGATCTTTTCTCTTTCTTGTTGCATTATCTTTACAACTTGCACTCCTTGGAACCTAAGGAACCCAAAAGGCATGAAATCCACCTTTGGGGAATATTTCTTTGCCTTTTAGAGGCTTCTACCTCTTTCTTTTCTCCATTTCTTAATGATGCATTTACTAATTGAATTTCCTTTTTCTTTTCCTTATTATTGGGCCCAATAGGCAATAAGGCCCACGAAACAACCAAGCAAGGCTATTTACAAACAAAATTCATGCATTTAATCAAATGAAATCATTATTTGTTCATTTATCTTTATTAAGAGAAATTGCATTTCTCATCAAAAGAACCCAAAATTGGGGTTGTAACAGGTCTAGATGAGGCATTGTGGTCTGCTCTGGACCATATTCTAACACTCTCTCATCACGTGCCTGCCTCTCTACACCTCCTTGTGGTGCAACATAGCTACTCTCAACATGTTCTTCATGTCCTCCAGACATATCTGCATAAGCATAAACTATGATCAGATATGTTGGATACATATGAACATACTAAAACCTAAGTTCTATGTCCTTATAGACTCAGTAAACCTAGAGCTGTAATACCAACTTAACTATGACACCTAATCACGCTAAACGAGATTACTCAAAACACAAAACACGATCACTACTAATTAATCACATAGTCAAAATTTCGAAATAATTAAAACTGATTCCAACAATGTAAATAAACTCTAGAACATTTATAAAAGGTTCATCATTCCATTCTCATATGTTGTAACAAGTATTTATTTATGGGTCCAAAGACCTCAGTCACATCCTGCATACAAAAGATATTTCATATGTACATGCTATATATTTACAAACATTGGCATACTTCTAAAATCTCGTGTCGATACAAGTATATCATCTAAAAAAAACCACATCCCATAACCAGACCTCAGAGTACAAGGACGAAACTAGGACTCTACTACTAACATCTACAACTAACCAACCTTCTGAATCTATTGATCACCAGGTTGGTTTTCTTCCACAACATCAGCTCGACCTGGTTTCCCGTGACCACCTAAAAAAATGTGGTGACCCACGGGTGGGACCCAGTCCCAGTGAGAGATATAACTCTCTCCAACATATATTTATTATAACATATTAATTAACAGTAAATACATTGAGCAGTTAGGATATTGAATAACCAATATGAATAGATTGAACAATTTAAGCATACTAAGCAGTTAAGAAAATAAGTTGTAACATCAAGTAGAATTGTACAATTGTCATAAGTCTGCATCATGTAAGAACTATGTAGTGTAAAGACAAGACAAGGGTTAATCAACCAATGTGATACGTATTAAACCCTAGCAATTATACTACATGGTTGGTATTATATCTTTCATTATTAGGCCTTGGGGAGTTTGAGTCATACCACTCAAAGTCCAACTGACCACTGTGAAGTGATATTCAGTTCTGTATAAGATCTAGGAGTGTCGGTATCCTAAGATCTCTTCCCATCAGTCAGTATGAGTAAACTGCAGTGACATACCAGTCAAACTGCCAATAGTTACATATAGTCAACTGATAACAACTAGTCCATACTTGGTACAAGTTACGACACTAGAAAATAGGGTAGACAAAACCCTCTAATCTGAGGTACAACAACAGTTGTCCTCAATCACATCAAATATCTGTGGCATGACCATATCCATCCTCTATAACCTGCAATTGTGGATGACAAGGATATATCCTCAACTTGCCACCCCCACATACTCAACAGTATGCGCTCCGAGTTTCCCTAGGGAATACTTATTTCACCATCCAGTAAGTTCTGACACTGAGGATGGCTCTACGACACAGGGCTCTACATGATTAAGGTTACACTTGATTAATTACTACCAATTAAATGCAGTAAGGCTTTATCGTACAAGTGGACATTCAAACCCTAATTATTTTATAACAAGAGTATATGTATAATGACTTCAAAGGATATAAAACATTTGAGATATAAATCTTAATCACATTACCACATCCTATCATTCATTGCAAATTAATGGACCACACTTATCATCATACTATTATAAGATACCAATATCTTATCACAAGTTCCAGGGTTTTAACCCTTATTGGAACATAAAGAGGATTTCACCTCAATCATGGCTTAAAACATGCACAAAGGTCAGTAGGACCATCAAATTATTCATAGTAGGGTTATCATCATTATTCCATGCCTTAAACAAGGCTCAAAATATCATTAGTACATATTTGTCCATAGATATTAACATGGCAAGGCACTATGATATTCAAATAGTTCTACATTGTGGTTTCAACACAAGAAGATTGTAATTCATTATCACATTAATCATTCAAGAGGTCTAATTATAACCAATCAACATCATATAATTACATCAAGGTTAAGTATAACAAGCTAAATCACATGGGAGTTACACATCCACTTATTATAGTGATTTATCAAATAAAACAATATAACGAAAAAGGGAAGACTACCAATTAATGGTATCGAACCATAGAAATATCATCACTAAGACCCACAAATAATACCATATGATTTATTATAATCCATTGGATGTTAAATCATCCAATATTATTCATTGGATCAGGTTCATTGTTCAATGTTATCAATTGAAGTATAGGTCTAACCATTAGATCAATTGAACCAAGGAAACATTGGTTCAAGGTTTAGTCAAATCTACAATTACATTCCTAATTCATCATATATGTTGATGACCTGATCCACCATTAATTGTGATCATTAGGTCACCATTGGTTATTAGATCAGTAATACAGTCAGTTAACACCATCAAATATTAAGTCAATATCATCATCGATTGATAACATCATTAGAATACTTAGTGGATGATAATTAAACATTTAATTGAGTCAAAACCTGACCTAAGGGAGTGAACCTAGGTTTTCACAATACATTTGACACCCTTGATGACGAACATCAGTTTCCAAGATAGCAACACTATTAGTTATTGAATGGTATAACCATTGATTGTTTGATAGGGAAGGAAATAGCTTGAAATCCTACTTTGAACCATCAATTGTTTTGTACATAGCACACTAGGTTGTTGCTATCAACCTCTCCCAGATCATGTTACACCTTATAAAGGTTGTACACAGGTTCATATAGAACTGGAACAAAATAGGGAACACCACAAAATTCGTAATTCTAAACAAGCATGGTTTCTCTATGCTTAGATCATCACATTCAAGCATAAACATGAACTAACAAGCTTCTACTAACCAATATAAGTGAAGAATGTTATATAACTCGCCTCTATAGAGTAGGTAAGATCCCAAAAAGCAAGAATATAGAGAAAATAGGGAAAGGAAACCTTGGATTCAGATCTGAACTTGGCCACATACGCAATTCTCTCCACAAAGAAGCAAAACCCTAGGAAAAGAAACAAGAAGGAAGGATTTTTAAGTTCTAGGGCCACTTTCACCATGGAAAACATGGTTCCGACCTGGAGAGATGTAGGAGGAAGAATAGAAAAGAAATAAATGGAGTAAATAAGGAAAAACTTACACTTTTAGGTCAATATCACTAGGAGGAAGCTTTTTAGACCCAAAAAGCAATTCAATTGCAACCCTAGAATTTTTTTCCAAGAAGATCCCCACTTTCTTCTTCCTTAGGAAGAAAAATTCGCAGCTGAACAAAGGTAGAACGAAGCTGGGAGAAGGAGAGAGGTGGTGGAGAGTAAATGGCTCGTTTTGGTGCTTGGGGATAAGCGTATGACACTTTAATATAAAGAAAAATAAAAAGTTGAAATTCTAGTATATATTCAAGTTTGTCCATGGCTTTAAATTATTAAGAATATATAAGAACACACACAAGCAGCTTTCCCACCGTCCCTATAGACCTGCTTAACTTTCGTTTTTAGAAATTCCCAGCCAATCACATAATTCCTTAGTTGATAGCTACTAAAGGTAGCTCATCCATGAAGGGGAAAACCCTAAAATACTCTTGATGAAAACACCTTCAAACCATGGCTCAAATAGGATCCCCATGGCTAAAACATCTCAATAATGATAATATAACATCTAAGTAACATAATTTATGTGAAAAATTGCAAAGGAAACCCCTCAATTGGGTAAATTGCAGAAAAGTCCAAAATGTACAGAAAATTGCATAACTTGCTCAAACAGTGTCCAAATTGGACCAAATTTGAAACTTAAGCATGTATTATGATTTAAAAACATATAAAAAGGTTATATTAGGGTTCTAAGCATTCGATTATGGTAATTAAGCTCATTAAAATCATTAAGCAAGTTCAAGGGCCTTGCACTTAGATATTTGATAGGGTCTGGATGGGTGCAAGAGCCCTAGTGGCCCCAGCTCCTAAGTTATGGTATCCATGAATTCATGTGCCATACCTAAAATCTTAAGTAAAAACTATTAAGTAGGATCATGAGGTTGCTTTGGAGGTCTTACAACTTCCTTCAAGTTAGGTTTATTCTTAACAATATGGAGTAACTCTACAACGAATGATGGAATAGGTGGTGAATGAGGTTCATTCTCTGTGTCACCCTCTAGAGCTTCTTCCACCTAAGACAATTTTTAGGTCTAAGGCCCGATCTCCT
The DNA here is from genome assembly GCA_963693085.1 of Alisma plantago-aquatica. Taxonomy (NCBI): domain Eukaryota; kingdom Viridiplantae; phylum Streptophyta; class Magnoliopsida; order Alismatales; family Alismataceae; genus Alisma; species Alisma plantago-aquatica. The sequence goes on along the minus strand of OY856409.1, from coordinate 1,170,978,872 downwards.
TTTATTGGTTCCATAAAAGAAAATGATACACATTTTAGGGCTTGTGAAAAATGAAAAGACTTGACATTCTCGAAGTTCCTATACTCACTTAGAGCCTTAAGCGATAATATGAAACTGTCAAGATTGGATCTCAAGAAATCAATCAAAACTTGACTATCAAGGCTATTCTCGAGGTTTAGATCATGTAACTCCCAATGGAAAATGAAGATAACAATTAACAACTAAGTCATTCATGAAGTAGTTTAGTAATGATATATTAAGTAGATGATTATTTTTCATTACACAACATAAGTACAAAAGATGACTTTCTTTAGTCCCCCATAACTAGTTTGACAATATTCAAAAGAAATTTTAATATTAATCTTATATACATGTATTTGCATACAAAACATCATTCTAGACTTTGAAACATCAAGAATACCATGCTACATGCTCCAATAGTCTAAAAAACTCCCATTAATAATATTATGGAGGATTAGGCAATAGGATCATGGTTGCATGTATGAAATAGATACCGAAGCTTTGATTATTACATCACTTACCTTTTACTTTTAACTAGTAAACGATGAATCATTTCCAACAATTTGATCTTCCTCTTCTACAATTATATTATAGTACTTTCCCATGAATCTAGCATAGTTAGGATAAGATGAGTAGAAGAAACCACAAGGTTTCATCCTCAGATCAAATTTAGACAAAATGCATCCAAGCAGATGGCTTGATGAAGAAGAAAATGGGTAAAATAGTAAGAAAAATAGTTGGAAAGTGAGCCTTACTTGGGTCTTGGTTTAGAATATGAAACTATGTATGTGACCACTAAGGGGAAGAGAAAAATGAAGAGTGAGCATGCTCTAGTAAGAAGAACCCTAGTGAGATTCCATGTCTAGCAGTCTCATCAACCAACAATAAGATTTCATCAACCAGCCATCCCTCATCTGTCAGTAAGGTTTAATGTTCAGGCTAGTGCTCTAGTTTCCAATCACATCTTGAGACCACCACGTCTAAAGGAAAATAATGAAGGTGTCACAAAATCATTTATTACCCAAATTGTAACTCCTAATGACTACAAAGTCAAGGGTAATAGGACGTTGGAGTCCGTATCTAACTTGGTATTAACAAAGATTGAATACAAAATCTTAAAGCTTAGCATACATGTACAAATAACAAGATAAAATCACCAATCATAATCTCAACATTCGACAAGTATTAGTAAGCAACATTGTCTTATTACAAAATTTCAATTACATATTAAAGAATACAATTTTACAAGTCTTCTCATGTACAATAGGGATCTTACAACAAGTACACTTCGAATAGCTCATTGAGTCTGTGGCATCCAACTCACAAAAACAAGATTAACTAATGCAGAAGTGTATCATTCGCAGTGGATTAACAAAAATCACTAAAAATTAAATCCTTTTTCAAAGTGATCCATTCATAGGAAAACTCTTTCCACAAGAACCAATGTATTACATTTACATCCTGGTTCATAAGTACACATCTTGTACCATTTCTTCTTGAGGATTACAATATCAACTGCCTTGTTAAAAGCTAAACACAGACAGCATAAGAACCTCGAGGCATTAAGCCAGAAACTCAAAACGATTCATTAAAAGCATTAACTATTAACACCGAGGACCTGAGAGTACAGAGACGACACATAGGACATCTATCTACAAGACACGACAGACAGTACACTCAACCTGAGCTATCACTGTTGTCCCTACTGCTGCTGAAGTTCTTCCTCTGTAAGATTGTTCTCAATCTCCTCCATGCTCGTCCACCTAAAATTGTTGGATCCCACGGGAGTGAGACAATTGAAAATTGCCCCAGTGAGAGATATAACTCTCCTCCAGAAACATTATTATTACAATTTTTAATATGAATCAGAACAGATGGTTAGCAATTTATATCATTCTCACCTTTAGATATTGCAACTATTTATGATAGAGCATTAAAACATCTATTCTCTTTATAAGGAATAGGAAGAACATGTATATCATTTATCTATTGTATTAACTCAACATCTCATGCTTTTCTCATGATACTCATTACTTTGATATGTCACCCATGACCCTTTCTTGGTTCTATCTGATGGCCTTAGCCAATCTTCTAAATAGTTATTGGTTTATATTGGACATGAGAGTGTACATCATCATGTCTTATTTAAGCATTGGTCCATGCCAATCCCATATAAATATTCCAGGAATTGGATTATACCAATCCTATGCCACTAGTACGAGCATTGGGGTTATATTGTTCCTGTGTATTCATTACAAGTATTGGACTATGCCAATCCCAACTATTCCAGGTATTGGACTATGCCAATCCTATGCAACTATTCCATGTATTGAACTATGTCAATCCTGTGACATTATTCCAGGTATTGAACTATGTCAATCTTGTACAACTATTCCAGGTATTGAACTTATGTCAATCCTGTGACATTATTTCAGGTATTGGGTTGTGATCAATCATGTGCAGTTATTCTAGGTATTGGGTTTATACCAATCCTGTGCAGTTATTCCAAGTATTGAACTATGTCAATCTTGTGACATTATTCCAGGTATTGGGATTTAACCAATCCTGTGATATTATTCCAGGTATTGAACTATGTCAATCATGTGACATTATTCTAGGTATTGGGATTTAACCAATCCTGTGATATTATTCCAGGTATTGAACTATGTCAATCCTTTGACATTATTCCAGGTATTGGGATTTAACCAATCTTGTGATATTATTCTAGGTATTGAACTATGTCAATCCTGTGACATTATTCCAAGTATTGGGTTGTGACCAATCCTGTGCAGTTATTCTAGGTATTGGGTTAATACCAATCCTGTGTAGTTATTCCAAGTATTGAACTATGTCAATCCTGTGACATTATTCCAGGTATTGGGATTTAACCAATCCTGTGATATTATTCCGGGTATTGAACTATGTCAATCCTGTGAAATTATTCCAGGTATTGGGATTTAACGAATCATGTGATATTATTCCAGGTATTGAACTATGTCAATCATGTGACATTATTCCCGGTATTGGGTTGTGACCAATCTTGTGCAGTTATTCTAGGTATTGGGTTAATACCAATCTTGAGCAGTTATTCCAGGTATTGAACTATGTCAATCCTGTGACATTATTCCAGGTATTGGGATTTAACCAATCCTATGATATTATTCTAGGTATTGAACTATGTCAATCCTGTGACATTATTCCAGGTATAGGGATTTAACCAATCATGTGATATTATTCCAGGTAATGAACTATGTCAATCCTGTGACATTATTCCAAGTATTGGGATTTAACCAATCATGTGATATTATTCCAGGTATTGAACTATGTCAATCCTATGACATTATTCCAGGTATTGGGATTTAACCAATCTTGTGATATTATTCCATGTATTGAACTATGCAAATCATGTGACATTATTCCAGGTATTGGGTTGTGACCAATCCTGTGCAGTTATTCTAGATTACCACATCTTGTCACCTCACACTAGGTAATAACCATTCTCATGGCTCATAGATAACATTTAATATCTTGTCACCTCTCACTAGGTAACAATTAACAACATGGCTCACAAGGCCCATAAAACATCTTGTTACCTCTCACTAGGTAACCATTAATATCTTTCTTAAAGAGATGGAGGTGATATCTATGATGTCGTGAAGCATTACTTTCCTTATTACTTTTAACTTACTTAAGTTTATCGACTTGTATTGTATTAATGTATTTCCCATCTTAATACTTTCATCCACCAACCTATAACTTTTATCATGAAGTGCATAGGTCACACACAAGAGTGGTCCAACTATCTTCAATGATATGGACTCATTTCAGGCTACTGCATTGCTTACTTTAAAGTTGTCTATAATCAACCATTTGGGATATTTCACCTTTATAAGGCATTACTCATTATTTTAGCATTAGGGTTATTTCATACCATTACCTAGTAATTAGGGTTTTGGTTTATCATCATATTGCCTAAGATTAGGGATTCATGTATTATAACTCAAAATTAGAGTTTCACATACCTTCACCATGTATTAAGACTCCTCATCACATCATTGCATAGGGTTTCACATGACATCACCCTCAATTAGGGTTTCACATGGGATCACCCTCAATTAAGGTTTCACATGGCATCACCCTCAATTAGGGTTTCATATGGCATCCCCCTCAATTAGGGTTTCACGTGGAATCATCCTCAATTAGGATTTCCACTTTAATTACCCACAATTAGGGTTTACTATTCATCCCAATTAGGATTTTACATCACATTACCCTGAATTAGGTTTACACATATCATCACCCTAGATTAGGGTTACATCATTACCCTAGATTAGGGTTTCACTCAAAATTGCCCTAGATTAGGGTTAGGGTTCAATAACCTTGTCAATTAGGGTTTTATGCTCATGATTAGGGTTTTATGATCTCTTTACTAAGGATCATACCCTTAATCACCACATGAATCATACTCAAATTATGAATTCCATTCTATCATTTTCTCCACTTGATTTGGTTATATCAATCATACGATCAAGTATATACAACTATGATTAACATAGTGTACTAAGTTATTGCTATTATAAGAAATTAGGATTTATCCCTTTAAAGGTACTAATCATCTAGGTACTTTAGGGATTCAACTGTTATACCTATCATTGATTATCATTGCTATCAATCATTGTATCAATGGAACAATCATCGCCTTTAATTTCCAAATGATTGAATCACATTTGACATCCATTCAGTTTTGGGGTTTCATCATCAAACAGTTTTGAAACTGTTTGACTCCAAACTATTTTGAAACCGTTTGACCCCAAATGGTTTCAAGACCATTTGGACTCAAACGTTCTCAAGACTGTTTGGGCCAAATCAGTCTCAAAACCCCAAGGTTTCATGAAGTATATTCATCAATCAAATTGAATGTAATGTGCACCATTGAACTGACCATTGATTAGGCAATTGAAGAATTCATCAATCAACACCATTAGATTTTTATCTAATAATCAAGGATCAACCATTAACCCTCGAAACAGTTTTGAAACCGTTTGGTCCCAAATGGTTTCAAGACCGTTTGGGCTCAAACGGTTTCAAAACTGTTTAACCCAAATTATCTTGAAATCGTTAGGATCAATCATGGATTCTTCCATCAACTCGATTAGGGTTTCCAATTGAAGGATTGTACATACATTGAATCAATCAATTGGATCCATTTGATCGTCATCCAACATGTACTTGGGTTCAGAACTCAAACGGTCAACCCTCTCTTGCGGTTTGGAGTCCAAGTCATCAACCAGTTTGCAAATCGTTTGGTCTCCAAATGGTTTTGTGAAACCGTTTGGACCAAAAGTCCAAAACTGTTTGCAACTCAAATTTGTTGTGATGTGAGCTTGTGATGATGTCATAACCATCAAGATCTAAACCCATGAAACTTTTTGTGATTTTCATGGTGATTGCATCAATCAACCAAATAAAATTTCGAGAATAAGAGAGGATCAACAATTTTATAAGGAATTGAATGCAGTAACAATATTAAGGGTTCAAGTTATAAAACACGCCTGCAATTGAGCTTCAAAGCATGGAGCTTCACGTCAACAATGGTGGATGAAGCTTTTGCAACTACCCCTAGGCTCGTCCTCAAGCTTTTGGGTGAAAAGATCGGCTAGGGTTGAAGATGGAGTGAAGAAAAGAAGAAATCAAGCATTGATTTGTGATTTCCACCATGAATTCAAGGTGAAAGAGGGTCAAGAAACTTACCAACAGGTTGGGGCTCGTTCTCCTCTTGCTCCCAAGCTCCCAAGGTCGTTTTGCAAGCAAAGGGTGGAAGTGAATTCGAAATTCCCCTTTTACTCTATGGATAAATGAGCTTATATGCAATTTTTATTAAAAAAAATCAATTAGGAGAGAGAAAGTAGGAATTATCTCCCCCTTATCCTTTCCACTTGCCCCCTTATCTTCCCTAGGGACGAGGATATACTCTTTGCCTCTTATTTCTCTAAATTATCCATAATTTAAAGAAAAGCAAATTAAGCACCTTAATCCATTTAATAGTAATATCCATAAGTGAGTGGATATTTCTTTTTCTTTTAATAATGTGAGTGGGTTTCTCACCTCCTTGAGATATTTCGTGGCCCTTGAAAGGCACAAGGACGTCCACACATATCTGAATTCAACCATTTCAATTTTTGTTGAAGGGCATATTAATTAATAAATTTATTTTTTCATTAAATTGAAGTAAAGTTTCAATTATGCTTAAATCTTGATTATTTTAATATCAATATTCTCTCTCCTCCAAAGAGATACAAATGAGACGGCCCTCTCATTATCTTTGCTCTACATGATGCCAAGAAACATTAGGGACTATTTTGAAATGGTAATTTGTATATTGAACCCTAAGTTTTGGCTAAATTTCACATTACACCAAAACTAGGTTTTAATGCACAAACATTGCTTTATCAGCTCTTTCTTGAAACTCAAGCTACCACAAGCCATATGTAAGGAGAGTGAAATCACCCATTTACTAAAATATGATAATCAAAACTCATTGGAAAGTAGCGAAATAAAAATTTCTCTGACTATATTCAATTTCATATAGGTTTACAAAAAATACATCATATTCTCCCATTTAGGGTAACATCAACATACAAAATAGGATCTAGATAGAGGGAAGTCCAAACTACTTCAAATCTTGTCTCCAAAGCAAAATCTCCAAGATCTAGGTCCAAGAAAAAAGCTATATACTCCTTGATCTAACCTGGGGTTGGAAGCATGCCCCAGTAAGAAGAGAAAATAGATGACATCAACAAAAGCTGGTATGTGCATACTAAATAGGAAATTGAGCAATATATCGAATAAAGGACATCAAATATAAAAGTCTTCCCATATAAAAGATAAGGACCACCCAAATAGGTATCAAGAGAAAAGGAATTGAAATAATATGATAATAAAAGAATACTTGCCATTATTAAATAAAAGAGTTGTGCCACATAAGCACATATCATAACCATCATCCTGCATGCATTTGAGATAAGAATAACACTAGAATATTATAAAGACAAAGGCGGACAAGTCTCATAAACTTGAAACCTGATAGAGAAAGGAATACTTCCAATCTCCTATATATATAAAATATGGGCCAAGAATCACACATCTTGCCCTAGGTATGAGGTTCCTTTCCATCCCAAAAGAGCAGGAAATATCACATTTGCTCGGTAGGAAATAACACATCTGCCATAAAAACCAATGTAATTACACTACTCTAGTGCTACTGAATCACATAGCATGTTAAATGTAAAGGCAAGTAGAAAGTATAGTCAGAATATATAAACTAGTCACCACATAAGTGACCAACATATACATCCACCTCATAAGTGGGCAAAAGACATCACATGTCATCTTTTAGAGTTCCATCATAAAAAAAGCATAAGATAAGAGTTAAAAAGAATATCCATGATCACATGTTCAACATCAAATAAGGTATTTCACATGAACAATGATTTTCACAAGAAAAGATATTGTGTATCGGCTAATTTCCATAGGACAAAGAGAATGAATAAGCATAAGGGAATTTCTCAACATAGAGTAATAGGGTATACAACATACCTCTCTTACTTAGAGTCCTATTAACCTCTTTTCCATTCCTTTAGTTGAAATCAAGGTCCACTTGTCCTATTTTTAATTTCATATTCATGTATTAGAATAACATATATACATTAAAGAGTTGAACCCTAATATATGAAATTTTTACACAAAACCTCGATTCAGACCTCAAAAATATCACCACTAACTTAGTTAGGTTTTTCTGATTAAGAAAACATATAATTTTGCATATATTGGAGTTATGAAGGTTAAAGTGTATTTTTGGTGATTTTTAGGTATTTAATTCATTTTCTATAAACTCTTTTCGACAAAACTAAAAAACAATACTTGGAAATATTTTTAGTAAAAAGAACATGTTTTTTTTTAGTTCAAAACATATTTTACTTTAATTTTTGGAAAAGCGAATCAAAAGTTATGAATTATTGAAAATCGACCAATTAGAAATTGACACATCGTCAATTTTTAACATAAGATCATGAGTTCTAAGCATTTAATAAGAAATATATGGGAAGGGGGTTATGAAGCTCATACCTAGGGAAGATAATAAGGTCCAAAAAGCAAGGATCCTGAGCTGAAAAGGTCTGGTTGTTCCAAATCTAGCTCCTTTCTTGAACAAAGATCTCCTTTTCAACTTTGAGGTGATAAACCCTAGCAAAAGAGCATAGAGATGAGGTGTTTTAGGATTCTAGGTGGAGTTTTACCATGTATGGTCATGGATCCGACCTAGAAGAAGGTGTAAGGAAGACTAATCGTATGAAAATAGGAAATTAAGGGAGGAAACTTACTAGTTTTGGTCACAATTACCAAGGAGGAGCTTTAGAAACCCTAATAGAGCAATTTGGAAACCATCTGGGCCTTCTTCACCAAGGTAGGCTCCCTCTATTACCTTAGGTCAGCAGCTTCATGGCCAAATACAAAAGGAACTATTATATAAGCTATAGGAAAGAAAAGGAGACCAAGAGTTTCGAATTTGTGAGTTGGGAAAGGGGTATGTATGTCTATATATAGAAAGAGGTGAAGCATGAGGAGTCTTAAGGGACTTTCCATGTGTCTTTAGCCTAGGGATTGATGGCCATGCAAGAGGATAGCTCATAGAGGCTTCATGCATATCAAAATTCGGTTCTAAGATCCCATAGATTATTCTAGGCCATCCCCACCGTTTTTCAAAAAAGAAATAACCTCATTGGTTGATAGCTTTTAAGGATAAACATCTTTATAAAGAGTGTAATCCCTATAATGCCCTTGAAAAGAAATACCATCAAACCAAGGTGAAACTAGGTTATCCAATGGTTTCAAATCTCATTAATGGTAAGGGAATATCTAAGGGTTAAAATTCAGGAGATAACTTGCAAAGAAAACCTCCCAATTGGGTAAATTGCATAAAAGTCCAGAATGTACCTAAAATTGCATAACTTGTACAAACAACATCCAAATTGGACCAAACTTTATCCACAAGTGATATTTGATGTGTAGAATATTAATTTGACATTAGTTATATATTTTGAAGTTATAAATTCACATTATTTATTACTTTTGCCTTTTACTCATTTTCTCTCCTAAACTTATCCTAATATTTCAAGGTTGTCCAAATTAGATGAAATTTGACATGTAGGCTAATATTGATATTTAGAATTCGAATTTGAAGTCTTTTTCCTATTTTGAGATTTATTTTTATGAGATATGTCATATGGCCCATTAACGGCCCATTATCTAAATTGTTCATCCAATTAAGTTTCTTATCTTCATATTACCACCAAAATGAGTTATGTGGCATATTTTATGCATCCATTATAAACCTAAGATCAATGTTAGAACATTAGGTTATATTAACGTGATCTATACGTGCATTATCTCATTGGGATTATACTAAACATCTATTTAGGTCTAACTTTTAACTGTGTTTGGCCAAGTCCAAAGCATCAACTTCTAGGGTAGAGTGTGAGATCTAGTATGTTACACCATATCACTGTATCATTTTCATCCTTATGATACTTCAACACTTGAGGAACATCTTATCATGCAACATTTGCAATTTAACCCGTCAACTTGGGTAATTTGCACTTTAGTCCAAAATAAGCAAACAATGTTTCAACATTATTCGAAAAGGACTAAAATTGAAAAATAAGTTCCTCTTTGGCCTTAATTAGTTTTCATGAAATAAGAGCAAGCACATAATTAACTTTATTAAGAAAAACACCTAGGGTTAAGACATAACCCAGGTCAGGGATGTTACAGAGCCCATCAACTTATAACACTCTCGAAACTTATAAAATATGTGAAACAAAGTGTGTCAACACACGAGGTGTTGAGTACAGGGTAGAAAGATACATATATGTATAATCTTTGCATAATTTCAAAAGAGTTGAAGACTAACAAACAAGTTAAGTATTTAGCAAAATGAGAGTTTGTGTTTTGTGTCATTTTACTCCAATTATACCATCATAACATGTATTCAAGAATATCATTCATTTTAAGGCCTTTTTTTATAACTACCCATTGTAAGAGTCTATGAGGGTGTTTAATATTAGTTAACCATATTCTTAAGGTCCTGAAGGCCATCACCAAGATCTAATCCTTCTATAGACGGTCTGTCCTATCTTGACATCTCAAGTAGGATACCCAACCTTATGTCCTTACCCCAAAAATTCATAAAGGTGTAGGAGTTTTGTATAATGGAGTTTCTATATTATGGTTGCAAGTTATAGAACAAAAAAATGAGATAAACATCAAGTACAATACTAGAATACTAAATGGAAAAAATTGTGCAATTAAACAAGCATACATATGTATCTCATTTCAAGCAAGAAAGTCATAATCATATAATTATTAAAGTATGTAATTGATTCAGAGATTCATAACCTATCCTTGATCATATAGATCACAAGTCAAACTTGAATAACCACAATATTACATGCATGTATTAATTTCTCATCATTAACCCTAATTAGCTCCATTTTTAGGGTTCTTGCCAAGTTAGGTTCAGAGTTACTTAGTTACATGTTTGATGATTTTATACGGATTTAGGGACAATTAATGTGTGGTTTAAGCTTCATGACATTTAGAGGCCCCATTCATTGTATATGCCTATTTTAGGATTCATGTCACATATGCACGTTTTAGGGTCCAAAAACGCATAATAGAGAAACAAGGTCAAGTATCATCAAGAAATAAGAACCAAGCATAAGTGATGGTTTAGACCAGTAATATAGGGATAAAAGAATCACATTCAAATATAGTTAGATGTTTCCTAGGGTCGAGGCATCATATTCCCAACCTTAGGTATCAATATTTTGATCATGCATGAAATCAAAAATAAAGTTTACATGAACTATTAGGGTTCAACATGAGACTAATGTCATCCACATCATAGATATCATAAGTGTTATCCTATTCCCTAATTTTTGAGAGGGGGAAAAGATAAAATGATCCACATGAGCATTAAGGAACAAGGACTACCGTTCTAAAAGTCATGTAGGGCACAATAGGCAATCTAGGATTTCAAAAACATCATATCCAGGTGGGTTGATCATAAGAATTAATGTCATAAAGCATAAAAAGATTATTTACTTGTTGGTTAGGTGGGCAGGCATGCATCAAAGTTCCAATATTTTTCATGTCAAGCATTTATCATGGTCAAAAAATGTCAAGTTCATATTTTTAGCAAATAAGGAAAACTAGGAAATTATTCAGGGTCTAAAAGTTGGTCCATATTGTATGTCTTAATGAGATGATGAATTTTGTATATTGGTTCATATATTTTGCCCATATGAGCTAGGAGATATGTACATTTGAATATTCACATGAAAAATATATAGAAAAGCCTTAGGCATTACCTTTATTCATTTAAAAGATGACATGTGACATTTACGGATGGAGAGTGATGAAGCACTTGAGGACACAGGTGCCTGTCATGGTGGTTATGACGAACATGTCTAGCATAGTCCCAACAATGGAAGGGGAAGTAGGGGGTGTAAAGGGGATAATGAAGACACTATGTTATACTTCTATGAAGATCTTGGTACGTGTGTTGTAGATGCACCTCCATTGCAAACCTCTCTTGATGGCACAAGGGTGGGTATGGACTGTGAACAAGCATCTCAACTGCCAACTGTAAAGGAGGTTCCTCAAGCCTCTCCTTCTTCAACTACTCACCATGGTGTGTCAGGAGTACAATGTTACAAAACTTGGGGATTCAATTATCATAGAAAGGGATACAAGACAATCCCACAAGTACTAGAATCTCTTGAGATTCTAATTCAATGATGATATAGAAGAGACTTGTTATAATGATGCTTACATGTGACATCTTCACCACCAATCTGGTTCAGAATGTGACAGTTGCCTCATGTAACTAACTTCCCTAAAAGTTTTAGGGATGGTATGTAGGTAAATGTCATATACCTTCAAATTCTTAGACGATGATGAAATTCTTGATCTCAATCATTATGATATTGATATTGCAAGTTTGACAGGTCAATCTGAAATTCATATCACTAATGATGCCCAATCACTACTCCATAAATTATGGTCCTACTCAGTTGTCGTTATACTTATTGGAATATCTGTGGGGTATCTCACTTTCTTTGATAAACTAACATCCATGTGGAAACTGATTACTAGTCAGAGGGTATATGAACTCAACATGAACAACTTCATTGTCAAATTCTCATGTTCTTAGGATTATGTACATGCTCTGACATGCAGTCCATGCTCCATACATGGATGTTGTTTGATGGTGAATAGATGGACACCATCTATCATGCCATATGATGGCTTACCAAATTCTATCATGGTTTGGGCTAGAATCATGGATTTATCATTATATCTATATAACACAATTTTCTTTGAAAGAATTGCACAAATTCTGGTGAAGTTATTTTGTATAGATTCCCACACACTGAACTTCTCTAGTAGTAGATTTGCAGGGCTTCTAATAGAAACTAATACCACTATTCTTGTATTGTCTATAGTTCTTATAGAAGGTGTTGCATATAGAGTTGAATATGAATCACTTCTCATAATTTTCTTATCATGTGAAAAACTCAGACACCATTAGGTTCATTTCCTTTTACATGCATGTGAAGAATAACCACTTCTTGTGACATCATCTAAGGATTTTTGACTAGTTTGGAGGCCATATGAAGAATGATGACAAGTACAGTATAGTAAGAACATCCATTCTCATCATAATGAATGGAAAATCCCACAAGAGAAGGGAAAGTAGAAGGAAACATTCTAGTCTAGATGGCAATCATAAGTTGACCATTTTTCTTCTCTAACTACTAAGGAAGATGAGAATCGTAGAATTAGTACTTACAAGCATGTATTAGAGTCACATCAACAAACCTTGACAAAAATTTGGAATCTGAAGAGTAAATCAAGTGTTGTTGATGTGGTTTCTCCTTCTAATGATCATATAACTGACAATACAACATATGTTCCATCTGTCTCAAATGATATATTACCAATTGAAGTCCAAGTACCAATTTGTGCTGTTGTACTCCACTGTTATCATATGATAGTCAATCCAGGTTTTGATGAAGTCATGGCTATAATGATAGTGAACTCTCGATGGATATTCAACCATCGGGTTCTCTATAGATATTAAATTCTTCTTCTACCCTTGATTTTCTCTTCCCTCTACATCTCTGACGTACTTTGGGAAAATCGGGATAGAAATGAAAAGTTCAAGAGAAAAAATGAAACATTCAACTTACTTGACTCATGGTCAAGCAAGGAATCTAGTTGCAGATAGTGAGATCTCTTTACATGTAGAATACAATGTTGGTCTATTATAATTGTAACGCCTGGGCCCACTACCCAAGGCTCTAGCAGAGTTTCAAGAATGGTGTATGGCCCCATAGACCACCACTAGCCTTAAATGTGTGCATTGTCCTCCCTTGCGTGCAAGCCAGGATCAACTTTCTGACTGGTCACCCATCCTAGTACTACTTCAAGCTGGGCACACTTAACTATGGGGTTCTTTAGTTATGGGCTTCCTGAAAAGGGGGTGCACCTTGGTGATATGCATAGTTAAATAATTCCTTTTAAAATCATATTATCCAATGCCTCAAATCTTGTGACGTTACAATCTCCCCCACGTAGACTCTTGACGACCTCGTCAAGGCTCAACTGTATGGCCTCATAACAGTTCCTCATTTCAGTGCAAAGCCAACATTGCCATGTACACCCAGCTCCCAACCACATCTACCAGTGCAAGTGTGGCTCCATCACCATAGATAGTCCTTTCCAACATGCCTGGACCGCACAACTCAAAGATTGGCATGTCACTGGACCATGTGGGCCCCACCTACTAGAAGGGTTATGACTCTAATACAATTTGTAATTCCTAGGCCCACTACCCAAGTCTCTAGTAGAGTTTTAGTAATGACGATTGGCCCCATAGACCACCGGTAGCATTAACTATGTGCTTAGTCCTCACTCGTGGGCAAGCCAGGATCAACTTTTTGACTAGTCACCGATCCTATTACTACTCCAAGCTGAGCACACTTAACTATGGAGTTCTTTAGTTATGGGCTCCCTAAAAAGGAGATGCACCTTGGTGATGTGGGTAGCCCAATCATTACTTTTAAGATCATTTTATCCAAAGCCTCAAATATTGGGACTTTACAATAATATTATGATTGATATCATTTATTGGAATGTCAAGGGTATAGGGAATTACCTTACCCAAGACAAACTTTCTTAGTTGATAAGGTTACACGAGCCTAAGTTAATCTATGTATTGGAACCTCATATTTCTGGGTTAGTGGTGGATACTCATCTATACACACTCTCTCAGGGTCAAAGCTCAAAGGTTTTTAGGAGGAATTTGTATCCTTTGGCATCTTGTAGACACTCATGTTTTATTGATCGATATCCATCGTCAATATTTGCATTGTTGTCTTAATAATTGTTTCTTTGTTTCCTTTATTTATGTACATAACTCTCCACATATTTGTCACTTATTGTGAAATCATTTTCCTCATATTGCTTCCTAAATCAACCATCCTTGGATAGTCCTTGGAGACTTCAATGTTATGTTATCATCGTCTAAGAGATTCGGTAGTGATTGCTATTAGTTTGGTGAATCATCACCTTTCCATCATTGCATAATGCAATTTGATCTTACTGACTATGGTTTCTCTGGGTATCCATTCACTTACAAATTTGGTCAACTTCATGAGAGATTGGATCGAGTTTTGGTTAATTATCACTTTATTCTTGCTTCTCTTAATTTCAGAGTCAACCATCTAACTCATATTCAGTAAGACCATAATCTTGACTTATTCTTCAATTCAAATAGATGGTCCTTTAAATTAGTATTCAAAATGGAGTCAAGTTGGAATTCCAATACTACTTTCAAATCCCTTCTATCAACATATTGGCATGTGATCGTGGACTTCTTTGATATATTATAACATGTTCGGAAGTATATTGATGACTGGGACAATGTCATACGTCATCAACAACAAAGCACAAACTATCATCTCTTACAATGCATTAATGCACTTCAATAAGTTCTTGTAGAGGGTTTCTCTTTACAAATTGATTTATACTGCAATCATTTACATCAATAGCATGATATTTTTGTAGGAGAAGATATTTCCCACTTCATCATAAGACTCATATTCAATGGATCCAGGATCGTTATGCTATCATATACTTCTTTCATGCATATCTTAAGTGTTAGAAATAACACAATACCATGTCAATGCTTCTAGATGACAATAATCCTAAAACAGTTGATATGTTATTATTAAAACATCATATACATAATTCTTTAAATAATAAATCACTTCCACCAGTGTCCCTATGTGACATTCCCTTTTATGTGTCCATGTAGATAATTCAATTCTGACTCCTCTACAATGAATTTCTATTACTCAATCACCGTTAGAGCTGAAAGTGTTTAATACATTGAATTCTATGGTGTGTAACAAGGAAACTGGCTCAGATGGAATCAATGTGAAGTTCATGCTGAGTCATTGGGTTGTTATCAAAACTATTGTACTTCAAACTACTACCCTATGTCTGCAAGGTTATCCAATACCATATACAATGTGCAATGTTCTTATAGTTTTAATAATGAAGGTTCCACAATCAACGAGATGCGCTCAATAATGGCCTATATCATTAAATAATGTTTCACTGAAATTGATTTCTAAGATTGTGGTAAACATATTAAAATAACATTTGGATGACTGGATTTTAAATCAAAAATCAGGTTTCGTTATGGGAAGGTGCATTTCAGATAATATTATTCTTTTTAGGAGCTTATTCACAACAAGAGACATCCAAGATCATCATCTATAATGTCTATCAAAATTGATTTAGAGAAAGCATATGACCAAATGTCTTCGTCCTTTGTTCTTTATACATTGACCAAGGTTGGTTTCCCTACTAATAATGTTTTCTATACGATGAATTATATTTGTGGTGTTTGCATTTCTATTATTAGAAATAGAGAAAGCATGCTAGGGTTTTAACCATATAGAGGCCTTTGTCAAGGAGATAGGCTATCATTGTATCTTTTTGTGCTATTCCTTAATCAGATCAATCACCTAATTGATAGTGTTGTGTAAAATTCCTTTTTGAAATCTATTAAACTATCTGTACATGGTCCTTCGATTTCACATGTTATATTTGTTGTTGATGTGATATTATTTTAGAAAGCTGATTTGAGCCATGTTGACTCATTTCTTAAGAAAAAAGGAAGCAACCCCCTTTCCCTTACCTTGGGGATCAGGAGAAACGTATTCCATTCAAGGCTTCTCATTCACTTGGAATAAGATAATAATCCACTCCAGGCGCATCAACCAACAAAGCAGAATGGGAATAGAAATTTGTGGATACACAAAGCATAAAACATAGATCACCACATTGATAGTATTATCAAATGTTTCAATACTTTTGGTGAGGCTACTGGCCAATCTATCTTAGTGAATAAAAGTCAAATCTTTTTTTCCAGTTTAGTTTTGTACATCGCTTTATAGACAAATTTGTGAAAGAGAAAATATGTCAGTTACTTCTAATGTTGGAATCTATCTAGGAGTACTAATGACTCATGGTCGCATCAATAGACATCCATATTCACATATCATGGATAAAATTCAAAGCAGATTAACCAGCTGGTCTCCAAACACACTTAATCTATCTGGATGCATATGTCTAGAAAAGTCAGTCCTTATGAGTATCCCCACTTTTACTATGTATACATCTATTCTTCCAGTCTCCATTTGCAACAATATAGATAGGATGATTCGTCGTTTCATTTAATGAAGGAGTTCTTCTTAATATCTTCTATCCCTTATATCCAGGGAAAAGGTAATTACCCCAAAAGTCACAATGGCCTCATCCAGGTTTCTATGCATGAATGGAACAAAGCTTTATTAATGAAGTCTGCTTGGTAATTCCTGCGTGGCAGGAATTCCAATTGGTTTACTAGTCTTATTAATAAATATAATAACTTCTCTATACATCAAGGATAACGCAATACATCTTTTTGGGGAATGATGTTCGCATTGAAGGATATTATAATCCAACATAGTCACAAGGTGATCGACAATGGGTGTAATACCTCAGTTTGGTATGAAAATTGGATTCCATGTATTTGAACACATTAATAATGGGATGCCCAATTCATTCATCTCTATTTTTTAGATGATATTACGTCTCGTAATAGAAGTCTACCTGCCCCAAGGATATCTTTAATAGGTGACATTTGCTTATGGTCTCTAGAACAAAAATGGTGTGTTTTCAACATCCTTTGCATATGCACTTTGCCTAAATGGAATAGCTAAAACTATAGGTGGTTCATGGAAGCAAGTATGGTCATTAAAACTACAATAGAAACTAAAGTGTTCTCTTTGGTTAGTGTTGCATAAAGCTTTGATGACCAATGAACATAGAGTTAAAAGACATTTTACTTCTGATGCCTCTTTCCCAGTTTGTCATGATCTGACTGAGCATGTTCATCATACTCTTCGAGATTGCCCATATTCAAAATTGGTTTTGTTACGGGTGAATGTGATTGAACCTTTGCCATAATTTTTTAATCAATCTCTCATGATATGGGTTCACGCTATAAGTTTTTCTTCTTATGACATATGGTATTCTTTTTTTGTATATGCTATAGACTATGGTTTTCTAAAAATGAATTTGTCTTTAATTAGGAGAAACAATACAATCCTAGGATAATCTCTGCAGTGAATCAGATGGCTTCTTCTATTCATAATGCTTTTTATGTTGATGCACAAATTCATGTACATAATACTCATGCAGTTAATTTGGTATTGCAATAGCCCCCTATAGATTGAATTAAGTTAAATACTGACACATCGGTCTCTACTTACTCTAGTACTATTGTTACAGTAGCACGAAATTTTTGATGGATAGTGAATATCTGCATGGTTGAAAAGAATTTACACTTCTTTTATTTTTGAGTTTGATATTGCACATTTACTTTTGGCACTTCAATATATGATGGCATTCTAGTATAATAGAGTAATCATTGAAATTGATAGCCATCTTGCTATTTCCACTGTTAGTAACTTTGAAAGAAGGTTTTCAATTGTACGATGATGGATCAATCCCCTTTAGGACCTACATTATTGGTTATCACAAGTTGTTCTTTTAAAAATGTTGACAGCTACAAAATCATGAAGATGATGTTATATCAAAGTTACAAAAACACAATCCATTAGGGTTTAAGGAATATCCTACTCCACCTATTGGTTTGTAATTGTGTGCATTCATGATTCTGATGTAAACTACCACCACTATGCATTTGCATGGTTCATAATGAAACTTCATTTCTAAAAAAAAGATGATCTTGGCCTTATGTATTTGATCCAACGGTCCTCCTGCATGTGAAAGATAGTAGCTTCGATCATTTAGCATTGCTTCCAGAAACCTATTGGTTGGTGTTAACCATTGTCAAGGGCAACTCATCCACTAGTGTGCAATAGCGGTGGGCCTCTCATGCTCTGGTGGTGATTCACAGTTGGTGGCAGCCCCCTAACTCATCATGGGCCCAGATCGATGGGTGACTGGCACCTTACTATTTTTCGGCATGCTCCACCTTGGTCAGTAGGTTCACCCCACCCAACTTGGGTGATCCATGCAGTTGTAAGATCTAGGAATTTTGCCTGGGGTGCCCTAGATCAAAGGACAAACATCTCATCATCTCCTCCCACAAGGTCATGTGCATTAAATAGTAGCCATGGTTTCTCTACTCAATGGCATGAAAGGAATGGGGTTTGAGGAAGAAGAGGATGGTCCTAGAAAGCTTTCTCCCACACTCAGGGGGTCCCTACATACTCTCCTTTGTTCCTAATTCATCCCGAAGTAGCAAGGTGGTGAAACACACATTTGGGCCATCACAACAACGCTCAGGAAATACACTAAAGAAGAAGAGAAAGGGAAAACTTTTGAGCATGAAACAAGTGGAATGAAGGTGGGAATGATGCGAGTGATGAAACAAGGCTAAATATGTACTCAAATCTGCCCCCAACATTGATAAATAAGGTGATTAGGTGCCCAAAAGCTACTTCTATAGTAGTAGGCATAGTTGTACGAACCAAGGCAGGTGAAGATGTCATAACCGCCAGATCTTTGATCTACAATCCAATAGCCAAAAAAGGAGGCACATTAGGGTTTTCCCCTCTTGTTGGTGGTAGTTGTTCAGTCCTGACCCCAGTTTGGCCCCAATAAGAGTTGAAATCTAATGTAATTCAACACAAAAGGCACATCTTTAATATGTCATCACTTTTGATTCCAAAGTCTGATCAAGGTGATTTTTGCTTCATTGACTTCATAATTAAAAGCCCTACCATATGTTATACATTAACCAGTAGAGTGATCATATTAGGTCATCAACACACTCAAGTACTGTGATTGAAATTAAATTGAGTGAGATGTATCTCTTGAAGATATATGATGACCATATTAAATGAGAGAGAAAACTAGGTTGTCACATCCTTCCCTCCTAAAAACGAAATTTCATCCTCAAAAATCATCATGATCATGTTCAAGAGTCAAACTCTATTTCCCTACTAACTTTCTATCCAACCTTAGGTGTCAAGGAATTCCCCATCATGGGATGCACACTTAGGTGGTCTTCAACAAGGATGTACCCATACCATATATACATTTTACTTAGGATTCCCTTCATGTTATAGCATCGTCTTGACACTAGGGTTTTTTCATCCCTTATTTCCATTAAATTAGTGTTTTTTTCATGTACTCATACGAGCTTGAGGTGTATTACGTGAGCATTGAGATGTATTATCAAGCACTTTGCTACAATTTTTCAAATGAACATGTTAATTATCATGACTCCTAAATGTTATTATTATTGTACATGTCTATCATAAATATACTACATTTCATGCATGATTTAGATTTTCCCAAAATTCTACCAACTATCCCCAATTATGTTCATCATTTCTTAGGGTCTAAAATTCAACATTATATTCATAATCATTCAAGTTCAGATTCCAAGACATCATCTTAATAAGCTCATGATTCCAAACTTAAATCTTTCATGTATGGTGTGGTTTCATATTAGGTCTATCTTAAGAGAGTGACTTACCATGCAAAAATCAATCTTCAACGTAAGAGATATATTCAATGTATTAAAAATCATTTTAGGAACAACATTATCATCAACATTGAGGTTTTATAATTGTCTCACTTGTATCTAGAAAGAGATCCACAAGCTCGAGCCATTCAAGCTAAGACCTATCTATGTCAAGGCAAAACATCAACCCATACCATACTATTACTTAACTAATCAAACAATGGCAACTACTAGATTCATGTACATCAAACCACTAACCTGAATATGAGGCTCATCATGGAGATCACACATCATATACATCATTTCAAGGTCTGGGGAAATCTCCCTCACCCATATAGCAAAGATCATATATTCAAGTGCCTCTTTCTCTAGGGTTAGATTTTTTCATAGGACATCTAGGGTTCAACATTTTAAATGTAACCACACACTATGTGACTCAACTCATGTACATAGAATTATTCTAGATAGTGACTCATCATCATGTATCTCACCATTCATATTTTTCATCATTTCATATGTATTTTGGAGGTTAGGTACTCTAAACTTCTTTCGTGTTGGATCAACTCATATCAAGAATTCACCTTTTTCATATGTCCCACACTATAGGTACTCCTTTGTAAAGAGACTAAGGAATGTGTTGGTATCAAGCCATATCTCACTATCCATATCTCAACATATATAAGACTAAGGACAAGTAGACATGCCAACTCGCTAGCTATGTGTGTCACATCAACCAAGAGATATACATCAAACATGATTCTAGATTTAGATAGGGTTGCATGGTTGAACTCATCTCATGTAATCAAATATACTTGAATATTCCAACATTAGATGTAGGTCATCAAGAAGCAAGCTCAAATCATTAACATCGACACCATCATCATGATCATCATCGTCATCATCATCATCATAATCATCATCATCATCATCATAATCATCATCATCATCATCATCATCATCATCATTATCATCAACATCATAATCATCATCCTCATCCTCATCATCATCATCATCATCATCCTCATCATCAGCATCATCATCATCATCATCATCATCATCATCATCATCATCATCATCATCATCATCATCATCATCATCATCATCATCATCATCATCATCATCATCATCATCAAGTTAGGGCATCTAGGCTACTTACTACACACCTTTATCATGTCTCTAGACAACTCTAGAGACTAAAAACATCATCTACACACTCTCATATAGACTAGATGTTACATCTCTTTCTTTTATGTTAAATGTAACTCACTACCTTTTTGTGTGTGGTAACATTTTTCACATGCACATATACTAATACTAGAAATAGGTTTTCTCCAATGTCATAAATGCAATAGAAAACCACCATACTCCTTTTAAACAAAATTAAACCAAAACAAGTTATTCATTAGGTAGTTAGTACCATGGATCCTAGAGAACTAGCAAGAACATGGTGCACACTTGTGTAGATACCCAAAGAACATGTTGCAAACATATGTCTAGGGCTGTAGTAAAATCTCCCTTTGCTCATCATCCTGAACCTACAACCCATACTAAAAGATAGAAGGAGGAGAAAATAAAGGGTTCCAAGGGTTACACAAGTCTACACCTAGTTATAGAACATCAAGGATATAACCTAGAGGATAAGTCAACTTAGACCACAAAGGACAACTCATTAAGTTTCTAGGGTTGAGATGTAAAGTGAGTCTAGTTTGTGTTTTATGTGATCAATGTTTGGTGTATTTAATATTCATCCTTTGATACCATCTATCAGAGAGCCATTTATTACCCAAATCCTAACTCCAAATGACTACAAAGTCAATGGCAATAGGACCTAGGTGTTCGTCCCAAACACGATATTAACAAAGAGTGAATGCAAAAGCATAAATCTTAGCATACATGACCAAATAACAAGATAAAATCACCAATCATAATCTAAACATTCAACAAGTATTAGTAAGAAACATTGTGTTATTGAAAGATTTGAATTACATATTAAAGTGTACAATTTTACAAGTTTGCTCATATACACTACGGATCTTACAACAAGTACACCTGGCATAGTTCACCAAGCCCATCAACTTCTAGCCATCTCTGAACCTATAAAATATGTGAAATAAAGCGGCCCAACACATGAGGTGTTGAGTATAGGGTAGAAAGATACATATATATATAATATTTTCATAATTTGAAAATATTTATAGAAGTAACGAAAAAGATTAGACTAGTTAAGTATCTAGAAAAATGAGAGCCCATGTTTTATAACATTTTACTCCAACTATATCATCATAACATGTATTCATCAATATCATGTAATCATAAGGACTTTTATTGACTGAATTCCCACTAGGAGAGTGTATGAGGGTGTTGAAGATTAGCTAACCCTATTCTTAAGGGATCTTAAGACCATATTCAAGTGCTAACCCTTCTATCAATGGTTTGTCCTATCTTGACATCTCAAGTAGTACGCCCAACCTTATGTCATTACCCCAAAAATTTAAGCAGATGCACGAGGTTTGTATAATGGAGTTTCTATGTTATGTTTGCAAGTAATAAAACAACAACAATAAGATTAAAATTGAGTAAAATACCATAATACTGCATGGCAATATTTCAGCAAGTACACAAAAATACAAAAGTATCACATTTCAAGCATGAAAGTCATAGTCATACAATTATTAAAGATTTTACCTAATTCATAGATTCATAACTTGTCTTTAATCATATATATCACAATCCAAACATAGTTAAGCACAATATTACATACATGTATTAGTTTCTCATCATTAACCTTAATTAGCTCCATTTTTAGGGTTTTGGACGAGTTAGGTTCAAAGTTTCTTAGTTACGTTTTGATGATCTTATACTAATTTAGGGTCCAATAAATGTGGGTTTTAAGATTCATGGAATTTGGAGGTCCCACTCATTATATATGACTATTTTAATATTCATGTCACTTATGCACATTTAGGTTCAAATGACTCATAATAGAGCAACCTAGGTCAAGTATCATCAAGACATTAGAACCAAGCATAAGTGATGGTTTAGATCAGCAAGATAGGGACACATGAATTACATTCAAATATAGTTGGATGTCTCCTAGGTTCTAGGCATCATATTCACAACATTGGGTATCAACATTTCAACCATGAATGAAATCAGCAATATAGTTTACATGAACAAATAGGGTTCACCATGAGATTACGGTCATCCACATCAATGATATCATAAGTGTTAGAGGATTATGTGATAACTTGACCTTTTCTATCTCATCTATTATACTCCTATCTATGATAAAGGACATTCTTGCTTGATGAAATATTGATTTCATAGTTCGACTGCAATAACACTCTGATTTGGTCACATCAATGCTCAATTTCACCAAATGTGGCTTTATAATTCCTTTTTTACTTTAAATCTTTACTTAATGGGTCACCATATTGCAAGATAAATTTCGCCTCACCACTATGATATATATCATTTTGTATAGTATTCAATTGTGAATCTAATGGTGCACAAATTGCCTCAATCGGAGTTTCATATCCCAAGTTGTGCTATTTTGAAATCCCCTTATTTTAATCAGACCTTAAACCCTTTTATCATTTTTAATTCTTTTGGGTTGGCTACACTTGAGCCCATGCAGATGTGTGCAGCCCAGCCATAGCCCCCATACCCAAGCCCTAACTCGCCCCTCTTCTCTAACCATTGGATCGCATATCTGGGATCTGAGGGCTACCAAGTCATCTCTAACCTCCATACTCATGTGCTTCTGACACTTTAGAATAGATTTTGCAACCTCCAATAGAATGTGTTCTCATCTAATTTGAACACTTTTGACTAGAAAAAGCAGTCTCTTTCTTCATCCCCATCTATTCACCTCTAATTCCATTCTCTCTCGTGCCCTATAGCCTCCATTTCTCATCATCTTCTTCTCTTTGTTGTTCTTCAGTATCTCTTCTACTTAGAAATGGAATACCTTTTATCCTATGCTTAAAACCGAAGGTAAAGACATGGTTGACCCCATGATGCACATCTGAGAATGGGCGACCAATTTGTAGAGACTGTAGTGTTCTCTCCTCCCCAACCTTCATTCTCTGGTGAGCTGTCCCACCTCATTGCGGTCATGGGAGATACTTGATGCACATAGGCAAGTAGAGGAGGGAGACGAAGGGTGACCATTGATCAGACATCTATAGTCTCCAACTATACCATCTCTCCCTCACCCTCTCTCTCTCTCATGGAGTCAGTCAACTGAATGCTTGACCTCATCTGACCAATGGCTAGAAGCCACGAGTGCATAGATGTGTGATCCCCAAATAGTACAAATCGGTGGCTAGCAGCGACAAGAGTCCCATGAATGCCCCTCTATAGTGAAAAACAAGCCCAAGCTATCTAATATTATAGTTTGTGAAGAGGGAAGTAATGACCACTAGATCCACATTGAATATCTACAATTGGTGCATAAGTTATGAATGATGAAATATGTGATGGTGAGTCCCTAGCTCCAAATCATGTGAAATGTTGAAAAATATGAATGATGGAAAACATGATGATGAGTCCCTAGATAGAATACTTATAAGTATATGAGTTGATTCATCTAGTATGTGGTCCTTTTGATAACATTAAACCCTAGATTTCCTATGAAAAGATCTAACCTTTGAGAAAGAGGCAAGAAAATATATGATGTTTGATAATAGGTGAGGGAGATGTCCCAAGATCCTACGATGATGCACATGATGTGTGATATTCATGATGAGCCTCATATTCATGATAGTGGTTGTATGTAAAGGAACCTAATGGTTGCCCTTGTTTTTGAAAGTTGGGAAGAAATCTTGTTATGGGTAGATGGTTGTGGTTAGCATGTCTTGTTGGTCGTAGACATGTCTTATATTGAGTGGCTTGATCTTGTGGATTTCTTTCTGGATACAAGTGAGATAGTTACAAAAACTTTATGGTTGATGATGATGTTGATCCTAAAATTATGCTTGATGCATGAAATATCTCACTTAATCTAAAACTTGATATGTATGTATGATAAGTCACACTCCTAAGCTGGACATAATATGAAATCATACCTCACAAAAAAATTGTTGCTTTGAAGTCATGAACTTGATACAAATATGAGTTGTGATCTTATCTTGAATAATCATGAATGCTTTCATACTAGAAATGAAAATAATGAACATAATTGGGGATAATTGGTAAAATTTTGGGAGATAATCGAAACTGTGAAAGTAATTTTCCACTTGACGTAGAAGTATAAGAGCAATGTTTACCTTATATGAAAATCATGATAATGGGTATGTTTATTTGAGAAATTCATAATGTATACATTGATATCACATCCTGAACTCGTATGAGTACATGAACACAATCCTTATGTAGTTGTCATGAGGGAGGGAAAAACCTAATTTTGAGATGATGTCATGATTTTGTAATACATATGAGAATATGCATATAATTGGGATGGGTACACCTTTTAACGATGATAACCTAAGTGTGCTCCACGTAGTGGTGAATGTCTTGAAATCAAGGTTTGATTGTGTAATCATGATAAATGTTAAGTTGACCTTTGACTATGATCTTGGAAGAGTTTTGAGGATGAAATTTTTTTTAAGGAGGGAAGGATGTGTTAACCTGATATTTTGTCTCTCATCTATTATATTCCTAACTATGATAAAGTGGCATTCTTGCATGTTTTAATATCAATTTCATAGTTTGAGTGTGGTGACACTCCAATTTTGTCACATCCATGCTCAATTCAACCAAATGTGAATTTATAATGCCTTTTGAACTTTAAACCTTTTCTTATTGGGTCACCATATTTCAAGATAGATAAAACCTCACCACTATGATCTTTTTTTTATCTTTGATATATATCATGTTGTGTAGGATTCAACTGTGAATCTAACAGTGCATAAATCACATCAATTAGATGTTTGTAGCCCAAGTTGTGCTATTTTCAAATCCCCTTGTTTTAATTGGATTTTGAACCCTTTTATCCTTTTTAATGCTTCTGGTCTGGATACACTTGGGCCTTAATGCTTCTGGTCTGGCTACACTTGGGCCCATGAAGACACATGCAATCCAGCTACACCCCCCAGCCTAACCCTAACTCACCCCGCTTGGAAAACTGTTGCATCATAGATCAATGATCTGATGGCTCCCAAGTCATCTTTAACCTTCATACTTCTATGGTCTTGTCACTGTAGAAAAGCTTTTGTGACATCCAATCCTATGTGTTCTTGTCTAATTTGGACCATTTTGACTGGAAGAAATCACTCTCTTTCTTCATTCCCATCTATTTGCCTCTCATTCCACTTTCTCTCATGCCCTATAGCCTCATGTTATCATATTCTTCTCTTTGATGTTCTAGGGTGATATCTCTACCTAGGGACCAAATCCCTTTTCTCATGTACCCTAAAGCCAAAGGTAGAGGCATATTCAACCCTATGATACTCCTCTAAACATGGACGAATGGTTTATGGGGGTAGTGGTGCGCACCCCCAACCTTCTTTCTCCAACGAGCTGTCATCATCATGGGTTATGCTTGACGCATGCAGGAAAGTCAAGGAGGGAGACAAAGGGTGACCATTGATCATCCATCCTATGTCTCCTTCCACACCATTTCTCCCTCACTCTCTCTCTCTCTCATTTTTCTAATAAATGGAGTGCTTGATCTTGGCCGACCAGTGGCTAAAAGCCACGAGACGCGCGATCCCCAAACGGTATGAAGCGGTGGATAACGGTGACCAGAATCCTACAAATGTCCCTCCTTAGTGAAATCCAAATCCAAGCGGCATCACATTAGTGGTTGTAAAGAGGGAGGGAATGATAGATGTATCTGCATCGAATGACTGCGATTGGTGCATAGATTAAATTTAACACCGTATCTACTTTTTTCTATAGTTCTGGTTGAAATATTTCAAAAATGATAACTTCCATATCCTAAGGACAAACTATGTGAATCAATATGCCAAGTTCATCATCTCGACAAGATCTATGGGTTTGTGATTGGTCCCAAACCCTAAATCCAATGCTTGTTCCCCTTATTCTTGAAAATGCTAACTTTAGTCATGATTGAGTATATTTAGTGCCCTATTATGTTCAAGCTTGGAACTTTAATGAATTTTTGCCCTTGTAATCATGAAATCAATAATATTTTTTCCATATCTGAACTAAATCAGAGTCTTAATCACCCTACTTCTCATACATGAGACTAATTGTACATATATGACTAGTGTTAAGAATTTAACAATGTACCTTGTCCAAATTTGATAATCACACTCCTTGATGATATCTAATGTTATAATACCCTTGAAATCAGTAGTATTATGATAATTTATGAACCTAATGTCTATGATTCACCACATGGTTAGATATGGTAGTAGTGTGACCCCAATTCCACTAGTGATGACCTAGTGTGATATATGACTTACTTGCTTTTCTTGTGCCCTAATCTCTATATGAATCTCATTATAAAGTCCCTTCCCTAAACCGACTTGATTCTTTCATACTTATTTCCCTTTGATGTGGATGTCCAACTCATGTCATATGATATAATGGATGTATGTTGAAGTGTTGATACAATGTTTCAGCAATGATGCCTAGGCCACAGGGGATATCTACCCGACATTGAATATGTCCTATCTTACTGATAGTCGCAAATGTTGTCTAAATTTCATGAATTGATTTACCCTTGTCTTTCATATTATGAGCCTTTTGATTAAAATTGTGCATAAGTGACCCAAACATTAAAATGTTCATATACAGTGAATGGAACCTCAAAATGACATGAACCACAGCTTCATGATGACCTCTAGATCAATAAAAGATCCTAAAACATGTAATTAACCAAACTAAAACCTAACTTGACCAAAAATCTAAAAAGAAGCTAGTTAGGGTTACTTATGAGAATCTAATACATGATGAAATCTTGTTCTTAATCCGATGTGGCTTGTATCTAGATGATCAAGGATAAGTTAGGTGATGAATCTCTAAATCAGGTATAGGATTTAATAATTATATGACTATGGCCTTCTTGCTTGAAACATGATACATATGTATGTTGGTTTACTTGCTCAAATATTGCCATGTAGTACTATAGTATTGTACTGGATGTTTGTCATGTACCATTATTTTATAATTTGCAAACATAATATAGAAACTCAATTATAGAAACCTTATTCACCTACCTATATTCTAGGGGTAAGGAGATGAGGTTGGGCATCCTACTTGAGTTTTCAAGATAGGGTGGACCATGTCAATAAAAGGGTTAAGTCTTGGTGATGGCCTTTAGGTCCCTTAAGTAGAAAAGGGTAAGATAATCTTGAGCACCCATACAGACTCTTCCAATGGGTAGTTAGTCAATAAGGCCTTATGATATATGATGTTGTTGTTATAATTGGAGTAAATGATATAAAACATGGACTCTCTCTTTGTTAAATACTTAACTTGTGTATTCTTGTTCATTACTTCTGTAATTCCTTTCAAATTATGCAAACCTTATATATATGTATCTTTTCACTCTGTACTCAACATCTCATGTGTTAATCCGCATTGTTTCACATAATTTATAGGTCTACATATGGCAAGAATGTGACAACACATCCCACTATCACACAGACAGCGAGGTGTTACGCGAAAACGTGTGGAAATCACCATAACCACAGATTACCAAAACCACGGGTTAATTAAAACCATTTGTAGAAAGCTGATAAACTGAGAAACTATTACATCCCAATCCTCATCCTGTAAGGAAACAGGTCATATATATACATATACCAGATCTGATACGTGTCCACATCTTACAGGAACAACTGTCTATCCACCATATGAGTTTACCACCTGTTCATATACATAAAGGCCCACATCCGGCCGACAACATGATATACAAACATCAACGATCGTACATCGTGAAACAACGTCAAAACACTGCCAAGGACCTAAGAGTATAGGGATGACTCTAGACTCTACTACAAAACATCCAAAACAGCAACATATTCATCGCTTGCCTTCTACTGCTCATCAGGCTGCTCGGACGCAACACCACGACTACCACCACATCTAGCTCGACCACCTAAAAAGGGTGTAAACCAGTGGGGTGAGACAATTGAACATTGTCCCAGCGGGAAACATAACTCCCCACCACAACTACAGAACCTCAACAAGATAAACTATAACAGTAGATAACTGATAACAGGTATAATAGAAGCAGTCTATATAAAGCAAAGCTATTCTTACCGACAAGCTTACCAGCTGTACAAATGCATATAACCAAATCTCTCTCAATGGAACATGATTGACAAGATAAGATATATCGCTATGATTATCAGAATAAGATATATTGCCACATAACCTGATTATCAAGATGAGACATATTACCACATACCTGATGAATATGGAAGTAACTGCAAGATATAACAGAGATATTACACAAACAAGGCCTCAACCAATATTTCGTGCTTGATATAAGCAGTAAATACTAAACAGCTGAATTACGTATTATTATTATGCCCTGAGGAAGTGAACCGTACCGTTCAAATCCAACCTTCGGTTATGAAACCCAAGTCGGTGCCATACAAGGTCAAAGGAAGAGCCAGAATCCACGACCTCTCACCTCATGGTCAGTGCACGATCACAACACAAGCAGGACCGTAGTCTCATGCTGAAGTGGTCTTAGTCACAGGGTCATCTCCATAGGCTACCCTTTCTCTAGCCCTCCTTGGTACAGGTCTCGGCGCTAGTAAAACTGAGCCACGGGCCAGTTCACCGTGCTCTGAGCCATGAACGCATTCATGCTCTTCATATCACATATCCTAAGCCATGGGCCTGTTCACCATGCTCTTCATACATATATCTGAGTCTGCAACCGAAGTTACACTCTTACCTCGTCATTTTCAGGCTAGGAGCAACCTACACATATTCAACAATATGCTCTTCCAGGTTAACCCGTAGGAGAACCCGTTTCACCATCACCAAATCCTGACGATGATGGATCTATGGCCAGGGCAAACTACATGATATTATTTCACTATGATTAATTAGTGTCTTTTATATGGATTGCAAGATTCAACCAAGTTGTATAACATGCAAGATATAACAGAAAGTAAATAACATAAACTCAACATTATATCATGAAACACAACCATCCAGATCCATCTCAAGGATCATCACATATCATGGGATCTCAATCCCTCATCATGTACTGCCAATTCCTCTTCAAGGCTCACATCAACATCATGGGACAAACACATCATACCTACAACCTCATCGAATAATTATCAAAGTGATGTTATTCATCATCTATGCCTCATAGCCTTTTCATGGCTAATCATCACCTGCATGGTTAGGGAATACAATAATCACAGTTTCCACATAAGGATCATACTTATTATCACAAGATGATATTTGAGATGTTATACTTGTCATTCTTACACTATTTGATGATCAAGTGTATTAAGCACATCATTAACAAACCATATTCATGCTTACCCTCATCTCAAGGTTATACAAATAATCAAGGTGTTCACTTTATGCAAGTAGTCATGTTGAATATACATAACCAATACTATTGTTACTACTATCATTACTGTCACCATCCAATATTATTATCAGCATCATTAACATTGTTATTGTTGCAAGGCATCACTATCGTTTAGAAGCAAGGTTATATGTGTACAACTGAACGACTCCATGGTACAAAGAACCGTCACTAAAAGATCACAAGACCCTTACTAAAACTCGTCACAACCCTCACCCCAAACACAGCAACAACGGCTGGCACAAGGGAGTGCAGCAACACTGCGTTGCTACAACAATGCCCACCCCGCATGACACAGCGTCATAGCAAGTGGTAATGCGCGTCAGGGGGGGTGTCGGACATCCCATGTATATCGGGCAACGCCCGTTGCTCTTCCCTGCCGGCCGACACACATGGGGGTGTGACGCCCGTCACAGCACCCCAACCATAACGCCCGATACCAGGGGGCTATCGCCCAGGTCACAACCGACTCCAACAACTAGGAGAGAGAGAGGGAGAGAAGAACACTTCCTCATAACGTGCCACCAACAAGCACAAGCCTAACGGCCGACATACTCAACAGAAGGGGCGTGACGCCCGTCACAACCCAAGAGGGTATCGCCCGTCACCAACCATCATGCTCAACAAGGCCTATCGGCCAACACACCTCTCTAGCCTATCATCCAACCCAAACAAGCTTGCCATACTTGGCCCTATCATGCAACACAAGAACCACTATGTCGTCCAACACACCCATATCGGCCAACACTTCACTACCTTAACCTATCTCCCATCACAAGAGCAAGGATGTCGCCCAACACCAAGAACTACCATGTCGCCCAACACAAGGACACTCTTGTTGCCCAACACACCAAGAGAAGGGAGGGTATCGCCCAACAGGGGTCATCTTCTACCTTCAACACAAGGAATCTCAAACCCTAGATAGCAAGGTACACTAGACCACAAAGGAACCCTAAACCCTAAGGAGGATCGGCCACCAAAGGTACAAAAGCAAGGAACTAGCTACTAACATATGAACAAGAGCATAATCAAGAGGTAAAGGAGTTAGGGTTAGAAGCTATGCAACCCGCCTTAAGCTTCAAGCTCTAAGGAGAAAGAAGAACTCCAAGGTCCAAGGGATATTGTCCACCACAACTCCTCCAAGGGGGTGTATCGGCCACCACACAAGGAAAGGAAGGGAGTGTCGTGCACTGAAGGTGGAGGAAAGATCAAAGGAAGCTAAGGCAAGGGAAAGAACCACCTATATAGAAGGAAAGGGAGGATAAAACAAGGTAGATCCATGCTATGTGTCATCCACCCAAGGGACACTTGTCCTAGGGCTCAAGCCACCACCCTAGCAAACCTTAAGACACTTGTCCAAAATATGCACCAAGTGTCCACCAAACATGGTCAAGGCTGGACCAAGCATCATGGGCGACACAACCAGCAACTCCCTGGGCAACACACCAAGGTACCTTGGGCGACACACACTCTCCTTGGATGACACAAGCTAGTCTTGGCCGACAAAAGGTTCAACCAAGCCCAACCAAGGCACCTCAAGGCCCAAACAAGCTCAACCAAGGCCTAAGAAACTCAAACAACAAGCCCAAGGCTTCCTCTCAACCCTAGAGGAAGCAAAGAGAGGGAAACACCTCACAAGATGGAAAACTTGCATACAAAACCCTAAACTTGGGTTATTTGCAAGTAGCCCCTCAAACTCTCAACAAAGCACAACCAAACCCTATTCACCACTAAAGGTGATTAGCAAGCACCAAATCACCAAGGTTAAGCAAAACAAACAGGGTAAACCCTAAACAAAGGTCAGGGTCCTTACAAGATAACCCCCTTTAAGGGATTTCGTCCCCGAAATCTGAAGAGAAAAGAGAGGGATACTTCCTCCTCATCTCTTCCTCAAGCTCCCATGTGGCTTTCTCAATGCCACGATGCTGCCAAAGAACCTTCACAAGAACCAGGTCCTTCCTCTTTAGCTTCTTGATCCTTCTGTCAAGGATCGCCACAGGACCTTCCTCGTAGGTCACATATGCATCAAGCTCAACCTCAACTGGCTATATCATTGTACCTGAATCCGGATGACTTTTCTTCAGCATACTGACATGAAACACTAGATGCAACCTGTGCAACTATGGAGGCAACTCTAACTCGTAAGCTACCTTGCCAACACGTGCTACGACTGAGTAAGCCCCATATACCTAGGATCTAACTTACTCTTCCGACCAAACCTTAGCACACCCTTCCACGGTGAGACTTTAAGATACACTTTGTCTCCTACCTGGAACTCCAAAGGTCGTCGGCGATTGTCTGCATAAGACTTCTACCTGTCCTGTGCCACTTTCAACAGTTGTTGTATCACCTTGATCTTATCTGTTGTCTGCTGTACTAACTCATGACCCAAAAGTTGATACTCACCAGACTCATACCAACACAAAGGAGATCTGCACTTTCTTCCATACAAAGCCTCATAAGGAGCCATGACAATGCTCCGCTGATAACTGTTGTTGTAGGCAAACTCTATCAAACTCAGATGCACATCCCAGTTGCTTAGAAACTGCAAAACACAAGCTCGAAGGAGATCTTCCAAAATCTGAATAGTCCTTTCAGAATGTCCATCTGTCTGCAGGTGAAAGGGTGTACTGAACCTCAACTGTGTTCCCAACGCTCTGTGCAACTGTTCCCAAAAACGACTCGTAAACTGAGGACCTCCGTCAGAAACTATCGTGGCTGGCACACTGTGCAAACGTAATATCTCATCCACATATACTCGAGCTAGTTTCTCAGCTGTATATGTCATCTTCACTGGTAGGAAATGGGCAGACTTAGTCAATCTGTCCACTATCACCCAAATGGAATCATGATTCCTAGTTGTTCGGGGTAGACCAACTACGAAATCCATGGTTATATGATCCCATTTCCACTGCGGTATCGGCAAAGGTTGCAACATACCTGCCGGCTTCTGATGCTCAGCCTTCACTTACTGACAAACCGCACATCTCGCCACGAACTCAGCTACATCTCTCTTCAAACCGGGCCACCAATACAAGTCCTTCAGACTATGATACATCTTTGTGACACCTGGATGCATAGCATACATTGACGTATGTGCTTCCTCAAGCACCAACTTCCTAGATCATCAACATATGGAACCACCATCCTATCACGATAGCAAACTAGTCCATCCTCAGACTCATGAAACCCATCACGCTTGTCGCTGCCAAAATCTGATCTGATTAACTGTACCGCATCATCTGTCTGCTGTGCATCCTTGATCTGCTGTCTCAACGTAGGCTTAACTTGCATCTGTGCTAGATGACCAGACAACAAAGAAACTTCCATTTGTACATTCATCTGTCGCAGAGAAACAAACATATCTCGCCTATGGCATACTAGGGAACTCAACTGTGCCTTCTTTGAAGAAAGAGAAGAAGACTTTCTGCTAAGCGCATCAGCTACCACATTCGCCTTACCAGGATGATACTCGATAGTGTAGTCGTAATCATTGATTAACTCCATCCATCGTCACTGTCGCATGTTCAACTCTTGCTGCGTAAAGATATACTTCAGATTCTTATGATCCGTAAAGATTTGACACACTTCCCCGTATAGATAGTGTCTCCAAATCTTTAACGCATGAACCACGGATGATATCTCCAAATCATGAGTCGGATAGTTCTCCTCATGCTTCTTGAGCTGTCGCGAAGCAAAAGAAACTACATGATCTTCCTGCATCAACACACAACCGAAACCTTTCTTGGAAGCATCACAGAAAACAACATAGCCTTTCCCAGGCTCTGGCATGATCAACACTGGAGCACTGGTCAACTTCTCCTTTAAACTCTAAAAAGCTCGCTGACATCGGTTATCCCAAACAATAGGTACATCCTTCCTGGTCAGCTTCGTCATCGGCAACGCGATCACACTGAAGTCCTTGATAAATCTCCGGTAGTATCCTGCCAAACCAAGGAAACTACGAACTTCTGTCGGCGTCTTCAGTTGTTCCCAATCCGCAACGGATTCCACCTTCTTCGGATCTACTTTGACTCCTTCTGTAGATATCACATGACGCAAGAAAGTCACTTCCTCCAACCAGAACTTGCACTTACTGAACTTAGCATACAACTGATGTTGACGAAGAAGAGTCAACGCTCGACGAAGATGTTGCTCATGCTCTAGTCTGTCTTG
This sequence comes from Alisma plantago-aquatica, assembly GCA_963693085.1. NCBI lineage: Eukaryota > Viridiplantae > Streptophyta > Magnoliopsida > Alismatales > Alismataceae > Alisma > Alisma plantago-aquatica. Next base: position 1,170,943,962 of record OY856409.1, on the reverse strand, counting down.
ACTATAGATCAAGATGTCATCTATAAAGACTACAACAAATTGATCTAAGAACGGACGGAACACTCTGTTCATCAAGTCCATGAAAGAAGCAGGTGCATTGGTTAACCCAAACGAAATAACCACAAACTCAAAATGACCATACCTCGTCCTGAAAGCTGACTTTGGTATGTCATCTGCCTTAATCCTCAACTGATGATATCTAGACCGTAGATCGATCTTCGAAAACATTGTAGCACCACACAACTGATCAAACATATCATCTATCCTCGGCAACGGGTACTTATTCTTGATCGTGACCTTGTTCAACTGCCGGTAGTCTATACACAACCGCATCAAACCATCCTTCTTCTTAACAAACAACACTGGAGCTCCCCAAGGCGACGTACTCGGTCGGATAAAACCTTTCTCCAACAACTCTTGCAATTGCTTCTTCAACTCTGCCATCTCTGATGGAGCCATCCTATATGGTGATTGTGCAACTGGCTGTGTTCCTGGAACCAGATTGATCTCGAAATCAATCTCTCGGGGCAGAGGAATGCCAGGAAACTCCTCAGGAAACACGTCAGCAAACTCTCGAACCACTGACACCTCCTTAAGACTGGGACCTTTTGCCTTGGTAGCCACAACGGTATCTACAACGTGGGATAAGAACGCCTCACATCCTTGCCGTAACAACTTATCTGCCACCATAGCTGATACCAAACACGTCGGAAGTATCTTCCTATCTCCATGGAAGATCCACTTCTCTCCAGCCACATCAAACACTGCCTGCTTGGAACCACAGTCCAAAACAACCTTATACTTCTCTAAGGTATCCATCCCAAGGATAACATCAAAACCATGCATATCAAGTGGTATAAGATCTTCTTGGAGGTGGTGTCCCGAGAAAGACAAGACACAAGATGGACACTCTTCTCGAAGAAAAGAGGAACCATCAAGAGGGGTTTCGAACAACAAGCTATCCTTCTTACGGCTAACATGTAAATGACAGTTTTCAAGCATATTATAGGTGATAAAAGAGTGTGTAGCACCCGGGTCAACCAGAACAGATATAAAGCAAGAAAAGGACATATCAGAATGAAATAACTCCATCTGACCTGTCACTACTCGTGGGTTGACTATCGCCTCTGGCTGACTCATGGCATAGAATCGAGTCGTTGCTTGTTGTCCACGACATCTGCTTCCTTGACCAGACGATCCCACTTGAGACGCTTGACCGCATCCTCGTCCTCTACTACCACTGGGTTGTGGCCTCTCTGACCTCTGAAAACTCTGCCTCGGCTGCTACGTCACTTCAACATCTCTATTCGGGCAATTGAACTTCCAATGCCCGACTTGTCCACAAAGATGACATGACTTGTCCTTAAACCATGGTCTAGATGGCCCTTTCACTGCCACCGAAGCTGAACTATGCGCCTTAGACGGCGAAGAAACATAACCTTTCCCCTTACTCGGAGACCACTGAGATGGTACACCAACACTTCTCATTGCTGACAGTGCTAAAAATTTGGGCTTCTTAAAGCCACCAAACCTTCATCCCTGAAACTGAGCAGGTCTTTTGTGAGACATGGATTCTCTTTTCTCCCTTACTGTCCTCTCAATCCTTCGAACAGATTCCATGAACGTAGCAAACCGCTCCCGGTTTTCCAATGCAGAAACCGGTGTCATCAGCTCAGCACTCAGATCCTTCTCGAAACCTCTGATATGTTCCGCATTTGTTGCCGCCATGTGAGGACAAAGCCTCAACATATCCATAAACTTGGCCTCGTACTCAGTGATGTTCATCGTTCCTTGTCACAAGCACTCAAACTGACTGATCTTCTCATCCAGATACGTCTTCGGAAAGTATCTGGTGACAAACTCGTGCCTAAAAACCTCCCAACAGATCACCTCACCAGGCCGCTTCTCTTCTTCGATGGTCCACCAATGACCAGCACTACCTTTCAGACGGTAGACAACATGCTTTACTTTGTCTGCTTCGGGGATGTCAAGGATCCAAAAAGTCTTCTCAAGACTTGTCAGCCACAGATCTGCATCCGCTGGATCAGCCGTTCCAGCATAATCCAAAGCTCCGACTCAGTGAAGTTGCTCGAAGGTCTTCCCAATACTCAATGCTTCTCCATGGGGAACCTGTGCTCTCAGAGGAGGCACTGGTAATCGCTCAACCATGAGATTCATCGTAGCCATTATCTACCCCATAAGCTGTTGGTAAGCAGGATGTTCAAGTATGGCTGGGTTAGGTTGGGGGACCTCAGGCACCCGATCTTCATGTGCCTGTCCAGCTGCTCCATCAACAGATGCAAAATCAATGTACTCCGTGGAGTGTTCTTCATGGTTTGACTTTTCTTCCACTGAGGGCAGAAGACATTGTAAGAAAACCTGGGAAACTCACAAGAACAAACTCAACCTAGTCCTAAATCCTTATAGACTCAGCGAACCTAGAGCTCTGATACCAAACTTGTGGCAACACATCCCACTATCACACAGACAACGAGGTTTTACACGAAAACGTGCGGAAATCACCATAACCACAGATTACCAAAAACACGGGTTAATTAAAACCGTTTCTAGAAATCTGATAAACTGAGAAACTATTACATCACAGTCCTCATCCTGCAAGGAAACAGGTCATATATATACATATACCAGATCTGATACGTGTCCACAGCTTACAGGATCAGTTGTCTATCCACCACATGAGTTCACCACCTGTTCATATACATAAAGGCCCACATCTGGCCGACAGTAGGATATACAAACATCAATGATCGTACATCGTGAAACAACGTCAAAACACTACCAAGGACCTGAGAGTACAGGGATGACTCTAGACTCTACTACAAAACATCCAAAACAGCATCATATCCATCGCTTCCCTTCTACTGCTTGTCAGGCTGCTCGGACGCAACACCACGACTACCACCACGTCTAGCTCGACCACCTAAAAAGGGTGTAAACCAGCGGGGTGAGACAATTAAACATTGTCCCAGCGGGAAACATAACTCCCCACCACAACTACAGAACCTCAACAAGATAAACTATAACAGCAGATAACTGATAATAGGTATAACAGAAGCAGTCTATATAAAGCAAAGCTATTCTTACCGACAAGCTTACCAGCTGTACAAAAGCATATAACCAAATCTCTCTCAATGGAACATGATTGACAAGATACGATATATCGCTATGATTATCAGAATAAGATATATTGCCACATAACCTAATTATCAAGATGAGACATATTACCACATACCTGATGAATATGGAAGTAACTACAAGATATAACAGAGATATTACACAAACAAGGCCTCAACTAATATTTCGTGCTTGATATAAGCAGTAAATACTAAACGGCTGAATTATGTATTATTATTATGCCCTGAGAAAGTGAACCGTACTGTTCAAATCCAACCTTCGGTTATGAAACCCAATCTGGTGCCATACAAGGTCAAAGGAAGAGCCGGACTCCACGACCTCTCACCTCGTGGTCAGTGCACAATCACAACACAAGCATGACCGTAGTCTCATGCTGAAGTGGTCTTAGTCACAGGGTCAGCTCCATAGGCTACCCTTTCTCTAGCCCGCCTTGGTACAGGTCTCGGCGCTAGTAAAACTAAGCCACAGGCCAGTTCACCGTGCTCTGAGCCATGAACGCATTCATGCTCTTCATATCACATATCCTGAGCCATGGGCCTGTTCACCATGCTCTTCATACATATATCTGAGTCTGCAACTGAAGTTACACTCTTACCTCCTCATTTTCAGGCTAGGAGCAACCTACACATATTCAACAATATGCTCTTCCAGGTTAACCCATAGGAGAACCCATTTCACCATCACCAAATCCTGACGATGATGGATCTATGGCCAGGGCAAACTACATGATATTATTTCACTGTGATTAATTAGTGTCTTTTAGATGGATTGCAAGATTCAACCAAGTTGTATAACATGCAAGATATAACAGAAAGTAAATAACATAAACTCAACATTATATCATTAAACACAACCATCCAGATCCATCTCAAGGATCATCACATATCATGGGATCTCAATCCCTCATCATGTACTGCCAATTCCTCTTCAAGGCTCACATCAACATCATGGGACAAACACATCATACCTACAACCTCATCGAATAATTATCAAAGTGATGTTACTCATCATCTATGCCTCATAGCCTTTTCATGGCTAATCATCACCTACATGGTTAGGGAATATAATAATCACAGTTTCCACATAAGGATCATACTTATTATCACAAGATGATATTCGAGATGCTATACTTGTCATTCTTACACTATTTGATGATCAAGTGTATTAAGCACATCATTAACAAACCATATTCATGCTTACCCTCATCTCAAGGTTATACAAATAATCAAGGTGTTCACTTTATGCAAGTACTCATGTTGAATATACAGAACCAGTACTATTGTTACTACTATCATTACTGTCACCATCCACTATTATTATCAGCATCATTAACATTGTTATTGTTGCAGGCATCACTATCGTTTAGAAGCAAGGTTATATGTGTACAACTGAACGACTCCATGGTACAAAGAACCGTCACTAAAAGATCACAAGACCCTTACTAAAACTCGTCACAACCCTCACCACAAACACAACAACAACGACTGGCACAAGGGAGTGCAGCAACACTGTGTTGCTACAACAACGCCCACCCCGCGCGACACAGCGTCACAACAAGGCGTAACGCACGTCAGGGGGGGTGTCGAACATCCCATGTATATCGGGCAACGCCCGTTGCTCTTCCCTGCCGGCCAACACACATGGGGGTGTGACGCCCGTCACAGCACCCCAACCATAACGCCCGATACCAGGGGGCTATCGCCCAGATCACAACCGACTCCAATAACCAGGAGAGAGAGAGGGAGAGAAGAACACTTCCTCATAATGTGCCACCAACAAGCACAAGCCTAACGGCCGACATACTCAACAGAAGGGGCGTGACGCCCGTCACAACCCAAGAGGGTATCTCCCGTCACCAACCATCATGCTCAACAAGGCCTATCGGCCAACACACCTCTCTTCCTATCATCCAACCCAAACAAGCTTGCCATACTTGGCCCTATCGTCCAACACAAGAACCACTATGTCGTCCAACTCACCCATATCGGCCAACACTTCACTAGCTTAACCTATCACCCATCACAAGAGCAAGGATGTCGCCCAACACACCAAGAGAAGGGAGGGTATCGCCCAACAGGGGTCATCTTCTACCTTTAACACAAGGAAGCTCAAACCCTAGATAGCAAGGTACACTATACCACAAAGGAACCCTAAACCCTAAGGAGGATCGGCCACCAAAGGTACAAATGCAAGGAACTAGCTACTAACATATGAATAGGAACATAATCAAGAGGTAAAGGAGTTAGGGTTAGAAGCTATGCAACCCGCCTTAAGCTTCAAGCTCCAAGGAGAAAGAAGAACTACAAGGTCCAAGGGATATCATCCACCACAGCTCCTCCAAGGGGGAGTATCGGCCACCACACAAGGAAAGGAAGGGAGTGTCGTGCACTCAAGGTGGAGGAAATATCAAAGGAAGCTAAGGCAAGGGAAAGAACCACCTATATAGAAGGAAAGGGAGGAGAAAACAAGGTAGATCCATGCTATGTGTCATCCACCCAAGGGACAGGTGATTAGCAAGCACCAAAGCACCAAGGTTAAGCAAAACAAACAGGGTAAACCCTAAACGAAGGTCAGGGTCCTTACAAAGAAGTTGATGGGCTTGGTGAGCTATGTTAGGTGTACATGTTGTAAGATCGCTAGTGTACATGAGCAGACTTGTATAAAATTTGACTCTAAAATTGTAATTTAAATCTTGTATAAAAGAATGTTTCTTAATAATACTTGTTGAATGTTGAGATTATGACTGGTGCTTTTATCTTATTATCTATTCATGCATGCTAAGCTTTACACTTTTACATTCATGCTTAGTTAATACCATGCTAGGGACGTATGCCTAGGTCCTATCGTCATTGAGTTGGTAGTCCTTTGGAGTTAGAATTTGGGAAATATATGAAATTGTGATAGATTCCATGATTTGAGGGAGGAGGAAAAGAGAAAATGATAGTAACATCCCAAATTTTCAAAATTCATTTAAGCCTTAAAATATGATTTTCTTAAATAACAATAGTTGAAGGATTCAATGTAGAAAGACCATGAAATGAAAATTTCCTAAAGGAAAATAAAATGAGGCCCAAAAAACATTTTCTACTTCATATGTGCATTATGTGTTGCATAAATTCAAAGAGATGAATAATAGTCCCCCTTTCCTATTTCTCTCTCCTAATCTTTAAATTCTTTAAAGGAAATAAAATAGAAAGAGAAAATACTTGAAATTCGAAATATGTATATGGAATAAATACCATGGGCAAGAAGTCCTCCTTTCTCCTTTTATGGATTTTAATTTAGGAAGAAAGTATCAATTGACCCTTAATTTCTCTTTCCTACAAGAAGGTTTTACAATAAGGCATAAAAACGGGTGATCAAGTGAGCAATAAGTGTTTATTTTGAAATTTGAGTACAATGAAGAGAAAGGAAAGTATTTTCCACTTATTTAATCCATTAATGCATTAAAATTTGAGTTAATGGCTAAACATGTAAATTATGGACATAATATGTTAAAAATAGAAATCTAAGTGTTTATTCACATTCTTAAATAAATAAACATAAGTGCACAAATCTGTATGAGTTTTAGTTAACATTTGAACAGTAAACAAATTCAAGAAAGATGAGAATATGTGTGGTGAATGGTTAGATAAATTAATTAATTAGAGAGATGACAAATGGATGGTTTCTTTTAGAGATATAAAGATGTTAACATAGATGAAATTCTTGGATTTTTTTATTAAATATTTTAGAGGATATAGTGATCTCAAGGATAACACCATTATATTTGTGAGTAACTGTAACATCCCTGACCTGGGTTATGTACTAACCCTAGGTGTTTTGTTTAATTAAGTTGATTATATGCTTGCTTTCAATTCTTGAAAAGTAATTAAAGCTTTTGAGGAACTTATATTTCATATTCAGTCCTTTTGCATAATGTTGAAACATTGTTTTGTTATTAATGGACTAAAGTGCAAATTACCCAATTAAAGGGGTTAACTTGTAAACTACACATGTTAAGATGTTCCTCTAATGTTGAGACATCATAAGAATGTATATGATGAAGTGGTACAGTTTTCACAAGCTTGTGTACCAAGATATAGCTTGTAGAGCAATCCATGTGCTTTAAAACCTAGTTTTGGTATAAAGTGCAATTTACCCAAAACCTAGGGTCCAACATGTAAAATATACCCTCTTTCGGATCTCTCATGTTTCTTGTCATCAAGAAGATCAACGAAAATGAGAAGGGTGCCTCATTTGAATGATCATGGTAGAAGTGGAAACTACTCACAATAATAATATATTAAGCAATATCCAATAAAGGTGGATATTAATATACGTCTCTTAAAAGGTGTTTAGTTCTTTTTAAACCTTGGATAAGGGAGGAGTTTTGTATGTGATTAGAAGGAGGAAATGTGGCCAAGGATGGAGGAAGCCTTGGTGGGTATGTTTGGGAGATAAAACCAAATATCTATCTCTTTCCATTTTCCTTGAAAATACCCATAAATATATAAGCATCCTTTTTCCACACACCAAAGGATTGTTCCTTAGTTCTTTTCTTCTCATCACTTTGCTTGGACCGACCAAGAAGGATCTTTGGACCAGAGCGAGGATGACCTCACTGATTTGGTAAGTGTTGATCACCATCTACCTTGAATTCATGGTGGAAATCACTATATAAGGTTAGATTTATGGTGTTCTTCACACGATTCTCCTTTCTAGCCATCTTCTCCATCCAAAACTTGAAGAACAGACCATGGACAACTACTGAAGCTCAAGCCACCATTAAAGCTACGAAGCTTGGAGCTTTGGATCAGTCCTAGAGGTAGGTTTTATAACTCTAACCTTAAAGCTTTGTTAATGCATCTTTCTTTCCTATAGTCGTTGCTTAAATCTTCTTCTTTAGACACCTTTGTGTGTTCTTGCTATCAATTCTGTGAAGAACAGCCCATGTTCTTGGTTGAACAGAGGAGGAAGATGATGACTTTAATTCCTATGTTTATCCAAGTTTTTACTTTAACAAACGGTCTCCCAAACTTTAGCAAATGGTTTACCAAACCGTTTGAATGCAAACGGTTTCAAACTGTTTGAATGCAAACGGTTTCCCAAGAACGCATGGAAGCAAACTGTCCAAGACTGTTTGTAAGAGTTGACCAGGCATTGACCTTTTGGATGCCTATTGAGAATAATGTAGACTAATCACCTACCAAAAATCATCAATTAATACCAATTGGTTCACCAATCAAAGGCCATCAATCATCAAAACCCTAATCGGGTCAATTGCTGATTTCAATAATTGAATTAAGTTGAAGTTTGGGTTGAGTGACCCAAATGGTTTCAAAACCATTTGGGGATAACTCAAACGGTCTCAAGACCGTTTGGGGATCACCCAAGACTATTTGGAGGTCTAGGGTTAAGTAGGGTTGACCAATTGAGGGTCCAATGATATCAAGTTGATGAATGATCGATTGCTAATTTGGTGACTAAACCTAGGGTCCAAACCCTAATTGAATGACTTGGTTATTGATAAAATAATGGGAAAATGGTCTTAAGACCATTCGGAGGATATCCAAATGATCCCAAGACCGTTTGGGGTCAGGTCATGATCAAATTGAATAATGGTTCAATCATTTCAAATCAATTAGACTCACATTGAAGAGTGTTGAAGGGTCATCAATTCCAAACCCTAATCCAATTGATCAAGGCCCTAATTGATGATCAATTGAGGGTCAATTGAGTGTCAAATCAGTTGAGGGTTGACCTAATAGACTCAATTGATGAGTGTCTAACAAGTATATGATCGATTGAGGGGTACAACATTGGAAACCCTAACTCCATTGAAGTGGTTGAGACACTTTTTGGTCCTTGCGGTTTTGAGGTGGTTTGGACCAAACGGTCTCAAGACCGTTTGGGTCCAAGCAGTCTCAAGACCGTTTGCATCCAAACGGTCTCAAGACCATTTGGGACCAAACGGTATCAAGACTGTTTGGACCAAACGATTCCAAAATGTTGGATCTCATGCGGTTTCAAGGTCGGTTATGTCCATACGGTTTCAAAGTCAAACTTGACCAAACGATCTTCATGACCAAACGGTCTTCACCCCATCTTGGGCAAACGGTCTTGAGTGTGCACTTTACCAAACGTTTTCAAAAGTCAACAAGACCAAACGGTCTTCAACACCAAACGGTTTCAAGGTCTGTCCAAGACCGTTTGGGGGTTTAGTGTGCAAGACCGTTTGAGGTCTAAAAAGGTCAAGATCATTTGACTCCTTAGTGGTCAAGATGGTTTAGTGGTTGATTAAACTAAACCTCATAGATACCTAAAATGATTAAGGGACCAAGTAATTAGTTGATTAATGCATGTTAATCAGTGGTGAACATTACAAAGTTACCTTGATCGGATAGAGTGGCTAATACTCTTTGAACAAGTGATCCTTAATGATCACAATAGTAACGACATAACCCATGATGTCAATGTTGATTTAACATAGCCTAATCAAAGGTGATGCAAACATCATCTTATAGAAATAGGAGAGAGCAGACTTCTTACATGAATGCTAATCAAGTAATGAACTCCCGATTTGGATGGATACCTAATTAGGGTATGATCCATGATGTTGAGATCATCAAACCCTACTTTTGGAAGCTAATGAATTATAACCCTATTGAGGGCATTAATGGAAGTAATCCTCATACCTGAGGATGGTATGACCTTAATGTGAGGTAATGTGAATAGTAAACCCTAATCTAGGGTAATGTAATAATATGAACAGTAAACCCTAATTCTAAGTTATGCTTTTAAGCATGAAACTCAATGATTGAATTATAAAATGAGGAATCCCTATTACTAATTAACCTAAAGGGGTTGATTAACCCTAATTGAATTGAATAGGAAACCCTAACCCTAGAAACCAGCTGTGGTGATGTAAAACGGTCGTGGTAATCCTCTGTAGCACGACTGTGCAAGGCAGCACGGCCGTGGTGCTCCAAGCTTCACTTAGAATTGATTTTCAAGTAAACCTTAACCATAGTAAAGGCATAGTGGAACAACCCTTGAATAGTAAATTTATCTATGCTTTGCATTATGCTGATATAGAGATAATGTTCCTATTATCAATTGTATTAGTTATGCAGGTCTTTATAAAGAAGTGAGCATAGCCAGGTAAGGGTTACGATGCCATATTCATTGAAAGCACATTATAAGCTTTGAAAGTAATGTATGCTATGTTGCCTAGTAAGAGGTAACATATGAGATTGATAGGCTGTATGAGCCATGAGAAATATATACATTGCTACAATCATGTTCATGCTGTTAAATGACTTGATGGCAATATGTTACTTGGTAACAAGTGTTTTGATGATGTAAGGGTTTGAACACCCATATTCTTGAATCATAATGATGAGATAGTTAGGGATTGATATCCCAATGTTAACAAGATGTGATATGAACTTGATACAATTAGTACTCTTTCTTTATAGCAATTGTCTTGTTGGTTTATGTTTGAAAACATGTATGATGCTAAAAGAATGCCATAATGTACTTAAATAATAAAGTATAATGATATCATGTAGAGCCTGACCATAGATCCATCATTTTCAGAAGTTAAATGATGGTGAAATAGGTTTTCCTAAGGGAACTCCTGGAGAGCATACTTTTGAGTATGTGGGGGTTATGGACGCGAACATCCTTACGTCCTAATGAGGGAATTGATGTGAGATGTACATTTAATATCTCAATCCTTCATTATATGTATATGCTGGGATGATGTATCACTAATCTCCCGATGATGTTGTTAATGTCGCATCGATGTGAGATAAACAAGAAATCCCTCGATGGCGAAGAGAGTACAGCATGCCACTGTAACTCTAATAGCAAAGTTGCCAGAATACCCTGGAAAGCTATTATAGCAGAGACGCAAGATGTCCTGCTTGTTGATCCTCACACTGACTGAGGAAGATGAGGTCATAGGAATCTGGCTCTTCTGATGACCTATGTATGGTACCGATTGTGATTTCGTAATGGTCGGTTGGAGTATGAGAGGTGTAACTCATCTCCTCAGGGCATAAATATGTTTGAAAAATATAATCAGCCGTGTAGCATGATTACTTAGGTTGAATTACGAGAAACAATGATTGATGATACATTGTTTATAGTACTCTAGTTGATTAACTAGTATACATGTTCTTCATATTCCTTAATGATATATGTCTTGTCATTCAATCAAGTTATAATTGAATTGATTGCATAGAGAGTACTTCTCTACCTAGCTTATTCAATGAATTGCCTATTATTGAATAATTATAGTTTTATTGCTCACTGTCATTTTAATACTTGCAATAACAATGCTTCTGGCGGAGAGTTATAACTCTTGCTGGGACAATTATTCAATTGTCTCACCCTGTGGGATTCAACTTTTTAGGTAGACACTGAGGACAAAGGAATCCTTCAGTGGGTGAGCAACAACAACAGCAGTAGCAACATCAGGGACAACAGTGATCCTCAGGTGGAAACATTGTATGTCAAGTCTTGTAGATAGAATGTCCTATGTGTCGTCTCTGTACTCTCAGGTCCTAGGAGTCAGTAGATGCTTAATATAAATCTGAAATTTTGGCTTAATGCCTCGAGATTTTTGTATCTTGCCTTGTACAGTTAACAGGGCAGTTGATGCTTGTAACCCTCGAGATGTGATATTACAGAGATGTAATGATGGATCCGTTTGTAAATAACTTACCTTGTTTCTTAATGAAAGAGTTTCATGGTTTGTAGATCTCTTCACGAAAAGTTTTAATTTTAAGTGATTTTCAATAATTCCGCTGCTAATTAATCGCTTCTGCAATCGTTGATCTCTTTTTCCGAGAAGTGTTGCCAAAATTAGTGGTATAAAAGCTCTAGGTTCGCTGAGTCTATAGAGACATATGACTTAGGTTGTTGAGTATGTTCTAGTGTGTTCCAGTATATCTGATAGTGTCTTCTACTCATCTGGAGGAGAGGATAAAACTAAAGATGTCTGGGTCACACGAGGAACACATTGCAGAGAGTACTGTCACTGCACCCAGAGGAGGTGCAAGAAACCCAGAAAGAGAAGAACCTGTGCCTGAACCACCCCAGTTCAATCCAATTGACATGGGAAACCCAGCCGTCCAAGCCATGTTTGGGCAGTTCATGACTGCCATGACACATATGACTGATAGGATGCCTATACCTGTACCTAGGGCACCTACCCATCCAGAAGGACAAGGATCCGGCAAGACGTTTGAACGACTTCGCCAAGTTGGATCCACAGAGTATGCTAGAACAACTAATCCATCAGATGCTGACTTGTGGTTAACTGAACTAGAGAAGGCCTTTAGAATCCTGAACATCCCAGAAGCTGAGAAGGTTAGGCATGTTGTGTATCTTCTCAAGGGGAGTGCTGGTCACTGGTGGACCATGGAGGAAGGAAAAAGGCCAAGTGTGGAGATCGAATGAGAAGTTTTCCGACGGGAATTTATCAATAGATATTTCCCTAAGACGTTTCTGGATGAGAAAATCTCTCAATTTGAGAGATTACGATAAGGCCTAATGAACATTAGTGAGTACGAGGCTAAGTTCATGGAGTTGTTGTGGTTCTGTCCGCACATGGAAACCACAGATGAAGAAAGGATTAGGTGTTTTGAGAAAGGATTAAATGCTGAGTTGACTACTCTTGTGTCTGCTCTAGAGAATAGGGAAAGGTTTTCTACCTTCGTGGAGTCTGTCAGAAGAGTAGAGAGGTATGTGGCAGAAAAGAGACAGACTAAGAACAAGAATACGTACCCCCAGTTCCAAGGATCTTTATCTAAAAGTTTCAAGAAACTGAGGTTTTCTGTACCTACACCACCACCTAGATTCAGTGCCTAGACGCAGTGGACGTCAAATAGGGGTAGAGGACGAAGCTTACCTTTAGAAGAAGCTCGTAGCTCAGCATCTATGTCAGTTACAGGACCACCCAGACCACAACAACTGAACAGAAGCTGTTACATATGTTGAAAGATAGGGCATCTGATGAAAGATTGCAGAGCCAGAGAAGTGAGTGTAACTCAACCTCAAAGACAGAGTCAGCAAGGATCTCAAAGGTGACCATTTCCAGGAAGTGCTAGAGGACGTGGACAAGCATCCCAAGCTGGATCATCGACACCTAGTCATCGAGCAGCGAATCAACCACAGGCAACGGCGTGATTCTACGCGATGAATCCACCTGATGCAGTGATCAACCCACGGGTTGTGGCAGGTCAGATGGAATTGTTATATTCTGATATGTCTGCATCTTGCATTGTATCCGTTTTAATTGATCTGGGTGCTACGCATTCCTTTATCACTCAAAGAGTGATTCTTGACTGCAACCTGACTACAAGTTATAGAGAAGATAGTTTGTTGATAGAAACTCTATTGATGGGATCTGATGTGTTGCAGGAGGTATGTTCTCCCTGCATCCTCTTCTTTTCTGAACATCACATTCAAGTGGATCTTATACCACTTGAGATGCATGGATTCGATGTAATCCTTGGGAAGTATACCTTGGAAAGGTATAAGGTTGTATTGGATTGTGAATCCAAGCAAGTTGTGTTTGCTGATGATAGTGACACATAGATCTTTCAAGGAGATAGAAAGATTCTACCAACCTGTCTTGTGTCAACTATGGTTGCTGAGAAGCTGATGAGGTAAGGATGTTATGCATTTTTTGCCCATGTGGTAGATACTACCATGGATAGTCTTAACCCTGCCGAAGTTCCTATAGTCAGGGAATTTGAAGATGTATTTCCTGAAGAACTTCCAGGTGTACCACCGCCTCGAGAGATTGATTTTGAGATTAATCTAATCCCAGATACGCAACCTATAGCACAAACACCATATAGGATGGCGCCTACTGAGATGGCAGAACTCAAGAAACAACTGCAAGAGTTGCTCAAGAAGGGTTTCATCCGACCGAGTACCTCACCTTGGGGTGCTCCGGTCCTCTTTGTTAAAAAGAAAGATGGATCAATGCGGTTGTGCATTGATTATAGACAATTAAATAAAGTAACAATAAAGAATAAATATCCTCTGCCAAGGATTGATGATCTCTTTGACCAGTTGCATGGTGCAACAGTCTTCTCAAAGATAGATTTGAGGTCAGGATATCATCAACTGTGTATTAAGGAGGGTGACATACCTAAGTCTGCCTTCAGGACAAGGTATGGTCACTATGAGTTCACAGTTATGTCATTTGGAATAACTAATGCACCAGCTGCATTTATGGAACTCATGAATAGAATCTTTCGACCTTTTCCCGATCAGTGTGTAGTCATCTTTATAGATGACATACTGATCTACAGTAGGGATGCTCAACATCATGAGCAGCATCTTCATCAGGCTCTAACTTTGCTAAGAGAGCATGAGTTATATGCTAAGTTTAGCAAGTGTGAGTTCCGGTTACCATAAGTTTCTTTCCTTGGACACATAATATCTGCTTTAGGTATACGTGTTGACCCTAAAAGGGTAGAATCTGTCCTGCAATGGGAACAGCCGAAGACACCGACGGAGATTCACAGTTTCTTAGGGTTGGCAGGCTATTACCGGAGGTTCGTTAAGAACTTCAGTTCTATAGCTTTACCCTTGACTAAGTTGACCAGGAAATATGTTCTTTTTACCTTGAGTGACAAGTGTCAACAATCTTTTCAGTTGTTGAAGGAAAGATTGACAAGTGCACCTATGCTTGTGTTACCAGAGCAAGGGAAAGGATATATAGTTTTTTGTGATGCTCCTAAGAATGGACTAGGATGTGTGTTAATGCAGGATAAACAAGTGATTTCTTTCGCTTCTCGATAGCTTAAGAAACACGAGGAGAATTATCCGACACACGATCTAGAACTAGCTACCGTAGTCCATGCCTTGAAGATCTGGAGACATTATCTTTGTGGAGAGACATCCAGATTTTCACAGACCATAAGAACCTTAAGTATATCTTTTCTCAGCATGAGCTTAACATGACGCAACGCCGCTGGATGGAATTAATCAAGGACTACAATTGTATGATTAATTACCATCCAGGGAAAGCCAATGTGGTTGATGATGCTTTGATTAGGAAATCAGCAACACCAGCTTTAGATAGAGCACAGTTGAATTCTTTGGTATGCTCTAGGAGGGATATGCTTATCTCTTAAAGGAAGGATAATGTACAGTTAAGACTATCGTTGTTAGTAGGACTGTTAGCTGAGATGTGTATAAAACCTACTCTGAGACAACAAATTAAGGAGGCACAACAAGTTGATGCTCTAGTTCAACAAATTAGATCGGAGTATGGTAGTGAGAAACGAGAAGGTTTCCATGATTCAGATGATCAAGTAGCTTGTTATCATGATAGAATGATAGTACCAGATGTGGATAACTTGAGGAAGTTAGTCCTGGAAGAAGCTCATTCTTCAATGTATGCTATGTATCCAGGAAGCACCAAGATGTATCGAAACTTGAAAGATATGTATTGGTGGTCTGGTTAAAAGAAAGACGTTGTTGAGTTTGTTATGTGGTGTCATGTGTGTCAGCAAGTTAAAGCTGAACACCAGAAGCCTGCAGGAACCATGCAACCTTTACCCATACCACAATGGAAGTGGGATCATGTCACACTGGACTTTGTGGTTGGTTTACCTAGAACAACCAAAGCACATGATTCCATCTGGGTAATAGTTGATAGGTTGACAAAGACAACACATTTCTTACCTATCAAAACAACCTATTCTTCTGATAAGTTGGCATAGTTATATGTAGATGAGATAGTACGGCTACATGGAGTCCCAGTTACCGTTGTCTCTGACAGAGGTCCTCAGTTTACGAGTCATTTTTGGGATCAACTTCATAAAGCTTTAGGCACAAAGTTAAGGTTTAGTACAACCTTTCATCCTTAGACTGATGGATAGTCGGAAAGGACTATACAGACTTTAGAAGACTTACTTAGAGCATGTGTTCTTCAGTTTACAGGAAGTTGGGATCTGCACCTAAGTGTGATAGAGTTTGCCTACAACAAAAGCTATCAACATAGCAGTGACATGGCACCTTATGAAGCTTTTAATGGTAGACGTTGTAGATCACCCTTATGTTGGTATGAATCTGGTGAATATCAACTTTTAGGTCCTGATCTTGTGCAGCAAACTACTGAGAAGATTAAAGTAATACAACAACAGATAAAGACTACACAAGATAGGCAGAAATCTTATGCTGATAAGCGTCGTAGACCTTTAGAATTCCAGGTTGGAGACAGAGTGTACCTCAAGGTCTCACCTTGGAAAGGCGTTCTTAGATTTGGAAGGAAAGGAAAGTTATCTCCCAGGTTTATAGGACCTTATCCAATCATTGAATGAATTGGAAAGGTAGCTTATAAACTAGAGTTACCACCAGAGTTACAAACATTACACCCAGTGTTCCTCATTTCCATGCTTAGGAAATGTCATCCTGACACAAAATCAGTTCTACAACCTATGGAAGTAGAATTGAATGATGATGTATCTTATGTTGAAGGACCTGTGTCGATCCTTGACAGAAGAATTAAAAAGTTGAAAAAGAAAGACATAAGTCTGGTGAAGGTTCTCTGGAATCACCACGGCATTGAAGAAGCTACGTGGGAACTAGAGGAAGAGATGAGAAGGAAATACCCTGCTATTTTCTCTTAATATGTTTTTGTAATGATTTCGGGGATGAAATCCTTGTAAGGGGTGGATAATTTGTAACATCCCTGACCTGGGTTATGTACTAACCCTAGGTGTTTTGTTTAATTAAGTTGATTAGATGCTTGCTTTCAATTCTTGAAAAGTAATTAAAGCTTTTGAGGAACTTATATTTCATATTCAGTCCTTTTTGCATAATATTGAAACATTGTTTTGTTATTAATGGACTAAAGTGCAAAGTACCCAATTAGAGGGTTTAACTTGCAAATTGCACATGTTAAGATGTTCCTATGATGTTGAGACATCATATAGAATGTATATGATGAAGTGGTATAGTTTTCACATGCTTGGGTACCAAGATATAGCTTGTAGAGCAATCCCTGTGCTTCAAAACATAGTTTTGGTATAAAGTGCAATTTACCCAAAACCTAGGTTCCAACATGTAAAATATACCCTCTTGAGGATCTCTCATGTTTCTTGGAATCAAGAAGAGAAAATAAAATGAGAAGGGTGCCTCATTTGAATGATCATGGTAGAAGTGGAAACTACTCACAATAATAATATATTAAGCAATATCCAATAAACATGGATATTAATATACCTCTATTAAAAGGTGTTTAGTTCTTTTTAAACCTTGGATAAGGGAGGAGTTTTGTATGTGATTAGAAGGAGGAAACGTGGCCAAGGATGGAGGAAGCCTTGGTGGGTATGTTTGGGAGATAAAACCAAATATCTATCTCTTTCCATTTTCCTTGAAAATACCCATAAATATATAAGCATCCTTTTTCCACACACCAAAGGATCGTTTCTTAGTTCTTTTCTTCTCATCACTTTGCTTGGACCGACCAAGAAGGAGATTTGGACCAGAGGGAGGATGACCTCATAGACATGGTAAGTGTTGATCACCATCTACCTCGAATTCATGGTGGAAATCACTATATAAGGTTAGATTTATGGTGTTCTTCACACGATTTTCCTTTCTAGCCATCTTCGCCATCCAAAACTTGAAGAACGGACCTTGGAAAACTACTGAATCTCAAGCCACCATTAAAGCTACGAAGCTTGGAGCTTTGGATCAGTCCTAGAGGTAGGTTTTATAACTCTAACCTTAAAGCTTTGTTAATGCATCTTTCTTTCCTATAATCGTTGCTTAAATCTTCTTCTTTAGACACCTTTGTGTGTTCTTGCTATCATTTCCATGAAGAACAGCCCCTGTTCTTGGTTGAATAGAGGAGGAAGATTATGACGTTAATTCCTATGTTTATCCAAGTTTTTACGTTAACAAACGGTCTCCCAAACTTTAGCAAACGGTTTACCAAAACGTTTGGAGCAAACAGTTTCAAACTGTTTGAATGCAAACGGTTTCCCAAGAATGCATGGAAGCAAACGGTCCATGACCGTTTGGAAGAGTTGACCAGGCATTGACCATTTGGAGGCCTGTTGAGAATAATGTAGACTAATCACCTACCAAAAATCATCAATTAATACCAATTGGTTCACCAATCAAAGGCCATCAATCATCAAAACCATAATCGGGTCAATTGCTAATTTCAATAATTGAATTAAGTTGAAGTTTGGGTTGAGTGACCGAAACGGTTTCAAAACCATTTGGGGATCACTCAAACGGTCTCAAGACCATTTGGTGACCACCCAAGACCGTTTGGAGGTCTAGGGTTAAGTAGGGTTGAACAATTGAGGGTCCAATGATATCAAGTTTATGAATGATCGATTGCTAATTTGGTGACTAAACCTAGGGTCCAAACCCTAATTGAATGACTTGGTTGTTGATAAAATAATGGGAAAACGGTCTCAAGAACATTTGGAGGATATCCAAATGATCCCAAGACCGTTTGGGGTCAGGTCATGATCAAATTGAAAAATGGTTCAATCATTTCAAATCAATTAGACTCACATTGAAGAGTGTTGAAGGGTCATAAATTCCAAACTCTAATCCAATTGATCCAAGCCCGAATTGATGGTCAATTGATGGTCAATTGAGTGTCAAATTAGTTGAGGGTTGACCTAATCGACTCAATTGATGAGTGGCTAACAAGTATATGATCGATTGAGGGGTTCAACATTGGAAACCCTAACTCCATTGAAGTGGTTGAGACACTTTTTGGTCCTTGTGGTTTTGAGGTGGTTTGGACCAAACGGTCTCAAGACCGTTTGGACCAAACGATCCCAAAATGTTTGATCTCATGTGGTTTCAAGTTCGGTTATGTCCATATGATTTCAAAGTCAAACTTGACCAAACGGTCTTCACCCCATCTTGGGAAAACGGTCTTGAGTGTGCACTTTACTAAACGGTTTCAAAAGTCAACAAGACCAAACGGTCTTCAACACCAAACAGTTTCAAGGTCTGTCCAAGACCGTTTGGGGGCTTAGTGTGCAAGACCGTTTGCGGTCTAAAAAGGTCAAGATCGTTTGATGCCTTAGTGGTTAAGATGGTTTAGTGGTTGATTAACCTAAACCTCATAGATACCTAAAATGATTAAGGGACCAAGTAATTAGTTGATTAATGCATGTTAATCAGTGGTGAACATTACAAAGGTACCTTGATGGGATAGAGTGGCTAATACTCTTTGAACAAGTGAGCCTTAATGATCACAATAGTAATGACATAACCCATGATGTCAATGTTGATTTGACATAGCCTAATCAAAGGTGATTCAAACATCATCTTATAGAAAGAGGAGAGAGAAGACTTCTTACATGAATGTTAATCAAGTAATGAACTCCCAATTTGGATGGATACCTAATTAGGGTATGATCCATGATGTTGAGATCATCAAACCCTAGTTATGGAAGCTAATGAATTATAACCCTATTGAGGGCATTAATGGAAGTAATCATCATACCTAAGGATGGTATGATCTTAATGTGAGGTAATGTGAATAGTAAACCCTAATCTAGGGTAATGTAATAATATGAACAATAAACCATAATTCTGAGTTATGCTTTTAAGCATGAAACTCTATGATTGAATTATAAAATGAGGAACCCCTATTCCTAATTAAGCTAAAGGGGTTGATTAACCCTAATTGAATTGAACAGGAAACCCTAACCCTAGAAACCAGCTGTGGTGATGTAAAACGGTCGTGGTAATCCTCTATAGCATGACCGTGCGAGGCAGCACGGCCGTGGTGCTCCAAGCTTGACTTAGAATTGATTTGCAAGTAAACATTAACCCTAGTAAAGGCATAGTGGAACAACCCTTGAATAGTAAAGTTATCTATGCTTTGCATTATGTTGATATAGAGATAATGTGCCTATTATCAATTGTATTAGTTATGCAGGTCTTTATAAAGAAGTGAGCATAGCCAGGTAAGGGTTATGATGCCATATTCATTGAAAGCACTTTATAAGCTTTGAAAGTAATGATATGCTATGTTGCCCAGTAAGAGGTAACATATGAGATTGATAGGCTGTATGAGCCATGAGAAATATCTACATTGCTACAATCATGTTCATGTTGTTAAATGACTTGATGCAAATATGTTACTTGGTAACAAGTGTTTTGATGATGTAAGGGTTTGAACACCCATATTCTTGAATCATAATAATGAGATAGTTAGGGATTGATATCCCAATGTTAACAAGATGTTATATGAACTTGATACAATTAGTACTCTTTCTTTATAGCAATTGTCTTGTTGGTTTATGTTTGAAAACATGTCTGATGCTAAAAGAATGCCATAATGTGGTTAAATAATCAATTATAATGATATCATGTAGAGCCCTGACCATAGATCCATCATTGTCAGAGGTTAAATGATGGTGAAACAGGTTTTCCTAAGGAAACTCGTGGAGAGCATACTTTTGAGTATGTGGGGGTTATGGACGCGAACATCCTTACGTCCTAATGATGGAATTGATGTGAGATGTACATTTAATCTCTCAATCCTTCATTATATGTATATACCGGGATGATGTATCACTAATCTCCCGATGATGTTGATAATGTCGCATCAATGTGAGATAAACAAGACATCCCTCGATGGAGAAGAGAGTACAACATGCCACTGTAACTCTAATAACAAAGTTGCTAGAATACCCTGGAAAGCTATTATAGCAGAGACACAAGATGTCCTGCATGTTGATCCTCACAATAACTGAGGAAGATGAGGTCATAGGAATCTGTCTCTTCTGGTGACCTATGTATGGTATCGATTGCGATTTCGTAATGGTCGGTTGGAGTATGAGAGGTGTAACTCATCTCCTCAGGGCATAAATATGATTGAAAAATATAATCAGTCATGTAGCATGATTGCTTAGGTTGAATTACGAGAAACAATGATTGATGATACATTGTTTATAGTACTCTAGTTGATTAAATAGTATACATGTTCTTCATATTCCTTATTGATATATGTCTTGTCATTCAATCAAGTTATAATTGAATTGATTGCATAGAGAGTACTGCTCTACTTAGCTTATTCAATGAATTGCCTGCTGTTGAATAATTATAGTTCTATTACTCACTGTGATTTTAATATTTGCAATAATAATGCTTCTGGTGGAGAGTTATAACTCTCGCTGGGACAATTATTCAATTGTCTCACCCCGTGGGATTCAACGTTTTAGGTAGACGCTGAGGATGAAGGAATCCTTCAGTGGGTGAGCAACAACAACAACAGCAGCAACATTAGAGACAGCAGTGATCCTCAGGTGGAAACACTATCTGTCAAGTCCTGTAGATAGAATGTCCTATGTGTCGTCTCTGTACTCTCAGGTCCTAGGAGTCAGTAGATGTTTAATATAAATCTGCAATTTTGGCTTAATGCCTCGATATTTTTGTATCTTGCCTTGTATAGTTAACAAGGCAGTTGATGCTTGTAACCCTCGAGATGTGATATTACAGAGATGTAATGATGGATCAGTTTGTAAATAACTTACCTTGTTTCTTAATGAAAGAGTTTCACGGTTTGTAGATCTCTTCATGAAAAGTTTTAATTTTTAGTGATTTTCAATAATTACACTACTAATTAATCGCTTGCGCAATCGTTGATCTCGTTTTCCGAGAAGTGTTGCCACAGTAACATTTATTAATTCTTATTACTAACTGGAAAGTAGTTTTACTTCAATTCTATTAGAGACGGAAAGAAGTATGGAAGATATTTTCTAGGAAAGTATAATATGATTTTTTTGTTTTTATTGTGATTAGGTAAATACATATTGAAAGTATACAACATTGTTAGATTTGTTATTAAATTAAAATAGTAATAATTATTTAGTGATTGATATCTAGTAATATGGAAACTATAATTTTAAAAATAGAAGTGGAGGAGAACATGAAAAAAAATGTTTCTTCTATTTTTTTATATGTTTTTATGGAGAAATAATTGGTCAAATTGAACTCATTAATTATATGTTATGCATTTAAAAAAAACATAGGTTCATCGATTGCTACACATCTTGGTCTACCATCATCCGCTATAAATTTATGGTCTTAGGTGAGATAAGTAAAATATGAATAAAGGCAACTTTAATGAGATCTCATATATCATGTATGTGAGCCCAAGGATATTGTCTACCATATTTTAGTCCATAATATGTTTTGTTGAATATAAAGATAAAAATATATAACTTCATAAGCTTATGTTGTTCATCTAATTTTTCTAAACTTAAGTTGGTTTTGTATGATGAGAAAACATGAGTTCGAATTTTTTGGACTTCAAATAAATTTTACGAAAGATAAATCGACTTCGAAGATGTTTAAATGATATTATAAGATGAAAATAAAATGTGTATAGTTTTTGGGGTGAATCCATTATGATGTATACCATGGACACATTTGGAAAGGAAGGATAATACTCAAAATTGTTGGTTTTGTTTTTATTACCTTAAGTGTGAATTAATGGCGTCCATGTTTTAAACAAGATGGTCAAAAACTCAATAGTGTGGTGTTTATGTAAATTTAATGATGTCAATAGTGGGATATCTGATTTATTATGAGTAAAACTAATTGAATTAATTACATACCAAAAGGAAAGAGATAACACCCTCCTTCCTTGTAGATAATGGATGGGTGTGGTAAGTTACAATTCTAATTAAGAATCAATGTCTAATCAAAATGTATAATTTATAGAAGAAGGATCTAGAACACAAAGCAACAATGTATTATAAAATATGGTGCATTGGATATCACATCTTTGTTAAGCTGTTGTAATGACCCTGCCTCCCAGTAACCCCAATTAAGGGAGACCAAGAGGTCAGAGCCGTTATCCCAAATTCTGGATCAAAGGTTCGACAAATAATCAATAATAATTATCAAATTCTACTAACTAAACTGAAAAGTTGTAATAAAATTTAATTTTGCATACATTTTTCAAAAACATGGATATCTACTTCTATCCACAAGGAGTATATTCTAACTAATCCTCCTTTGAACTTTAATTCACATTTAATTCCACATATGCCACTTTACTGTTTGTTCTTTTCACTTGTACCTAAAATGCTGATAAACAAAACGTCGATCAGCATAACAAA
This sequence comes from Alisma plantago-aquatica, assembly GCA_963693085.1. Classification (NCBI taxonomy): domain Eukaryota; kingdom Viridiplantae; phylum Streptophyta; class Magnoliopsida; order Alismatales; family Alismataceae; genus Alisma; species Alisma plantago-aquatica. The sequence continues at coordinate 1,170,920,677 of OY856409.1, read as the reverse complement.
ATATGCCAGTATGTGGGAAAAACCAAAATTTTGCAAATATGGATAACAATCTAATTATCACAATCAGGGTAATTAGCAAACCAATTTACATTTTCAATGTGTCATTTTGCACTGCTTTTACCCTAACCCTGGAATACCCCTCTAGGGTTTCACTTTTGCCATTGACTTAAGGCCACCTTCTCAATCCTGAGCTTGGTGCCTGGGGGTCACCTCGCATGGTGCCCCATAGTCATGCAACATAGACTACCTTCTCATTCTTGATCTTGGTGTCTGGGGTCACCTCTCATAGTGCCCATTGGTCTACCCTCTTGGGCCGACCTTTATGGCATCTTCCATCAGGGTGGCATGTAGGTGCGAGAATACACATGTATTTATAATTGTGATAACCATAGTGACTTTATAATTTTAGTATGAACATCCAAATTGTTTAGTTGCATTCAATGCAATTAACCATCCGGGAAACCTTTGGGAAAACTGATGTGGTTACTCATAATTAATCACATACCTATTAGGCTGAATTGAGATAGAATAGTCCAATCAATCAAGACATCCAATCAAGCAACTACAAGAGTCCTGAAATTACATCGAATTCCTTTTTATGAAAATATATTCAAACCATCTTGCTACTTAAGGTTTCTATTCCCTTTTTAGGATTTCTACCTCTTTTAGGGTTTACTTTGCAATTAGGGTTTTTACTCTTTTAAACCCTAGTTTCTCATCTATCCTTCCTGAAAGTTATTAAGGTTACCCTTTAACAACATATAACCATAATTTTAGAAACAGCACAATTAATCATCAATTAAGTTTTATCAATTATACCTTTATCCATTAGAAAAACCCTAATTATCATATTAAGGATATTTATCCACAATTAAGAACTTCTATACTTGAAATAGCTTAGAATCATCATATCTTAACTTTATTCACGATTTTGAATAATTAAAGCCATTAAGAGTCACATTTACCAATATTACGGTTACAAGGCCCATTAAAGTATAGTCATGTAGATGAAACTCTAAATTAAGCCAATTACGTGTAAATTTCATCCTTTTTCTTCCTAATGTTCCTTTTTATCATTAATAGGTTAAAGCCAACTTTAATCATCCATTAAACCCTATTAAATCTATAAATCATCTCAAAATAGGGTTTCTTAATCTTTAATTCATCAAAGTTGATAACTTACACTACTCTTTGAATTTAAAGACTAATTAGCTTCTATATGCATTTTGATTGGATTCCTCTCATTTTTCTGAGCAATTTTCATATTTTACACGTACTAATCCGAGCTACGAATAATTAACTACGAATTTTACAAAATCCACTTACTTTGGCCAATGAGAGGCTGCCACGTAGGCCTTTCCATGCAACAAACTCGGCAGGTTGAAGAAAAGTTCGAAACTATGAAGATACTCTCGATTAAGTTGTTGGCGCTTCTTACCCCGGAGGGGTAAAATGGTCCAAAACCACCCCTGCTCCTTCGTCCTCGTGCAAACCTCAGGCCGCCGCCCTAGCTGTCAACCTGTAGCACTTCACGGGCTGCCTCCCACCACCTCGAGGGTCGTACCTTGTCAGAACTTCTTCCCTATCTCCGTCCCCCCTACTGCAACCAACTAGGCTGCAAAGCACAACTAAGTTGGCCGATGTCATAAGTGCCAAGCTCCCATTGTGCAGCTAGGTTTTAGACCTCTTGTAGGTTTTCCGTAAGTGTTAGAGCAAGAAGATGATGGCAGAGTTTCCTTAGGTCAAAGTGGGAGCATCATGCCCCATTGCAACCCCCTTCATGACTCCCTGCTGCTCCTGAGATAGAATTTTTCTAAGGTTAGGTTTTTTGGATGAAAACGTGGAAGAAGAGGAAAGAAAGAGGTGTGGGATCCTCTAGAACTCGAACCAGAGCTCTACCCTTTATATAGGAGAGGGTTTTCGCACCCCAATATGTGCATCCACAAAGATGCAAGGTCTTTTCCCAATAGGAAACCAATTCCTTCATTAGGAAGCAAGCTTTCTCTCTACTTACTATCCCTTTGATATTTCTTATTTCTTGGATAATTAGGAATTCGAGATTCCTCTCACTTATTCTCTTTATTCTTGCTTTTTAATCCATTGGCATGAATTTCCATTTTCTTTTAATAGAAATTACTTCCTTTTTAACAATACCCCAAAAACATTCATTATGCATCATATTATCTTCTTATTTGACATTATTGGTATTTTCTCTTTCCTCTTTATTCATTGGGGATCCTTGGACTCCAAGAAACTCCAAGATTTCGAAATTCCTTCATAAGGACACTTATTATCCTTCTAGATGCATCAATATTCATTATTTCACGTTATCTTGTTTATTTCTTATTAAAATATCTCTTGTTTAGAATTTCTCTTTTTCTTTCTTTATATTTTCCTCATTGGCATTCCTTTTGACATTAGGAATCCTTTGGATACGAAAATCCACCAAGGATAACTCCATTATACCTCTTTTCACTTATTTCCCACATTTATCAGTGTTTTCAATTTTTCTCTTAATAAAGAAATATTGAATTGATCTTTTCTTTTCTTATTGCTTTCTTTTTGCAACTTTGGACTTCTTGGAACCCAAGGAACCCAAGAGGCACGAAATACACCTTTGGATTATATATATCTACCTTCCAGAGGTTTCTACATTTTTATTTTCTCCATTTCATATTAATAATGGAGTTCGTTTTGTCTCTTCCTTGTTATTGGGCCCAATAGCCAATAAAGCCCACAAAACAATCATCATGGCTAAAAAAAATCCATTTATTCAAAACAAATTATATCATTATTTTTTCAAATATCTTTAATATGAGAAATCACATTTCCCACCAAATGAACCCAAAAATTGGGGTTGTAACATCCTTCCCCTCTTATAAGAATTTTGTCCTCAAAATTCCATCAAGCAAACAAACAATTCAGGATAAGCCTTTCATATGTCCATCAGGGCTCCCATGTGGCTTCACCCTTTCCATGGTGCTTCCCAAGAACCTTCATATCTCATATTCTTCCATCTGAGTTCTTTCTTACCTCGGTATATCGTACCCTCATAGGTGACTCAGGACATTTCAACCTCTCAAAAGTTGAATAGGTTCAGGGCTCAGCACATGGCTTGAGTACCTCACATAGTGCTCTAGATTGGACTCATGGAACAAATTAAACATGATGTTATCTTGAGGGGTAAGGCTAAACACAACCATCGCCACCAACCCATCTCAAATGGACCATGCAACCAGGACTCAGCTCCCTTAGCTATAACTTAGAGGGGTCAAATTTTCACTTCACATACTCTCCCACAGTGAACTGCATGTCAGTCTACTTTGCATCAGCTCATGACTTATGTCACCTCTGGGCTCTCTCTCAGCCATTGCATGATCAAAGTGACTTCATCTACACACACTGTGGTTCTTTTCTGACCTTCGCGGGGCCCCTTCACCAACATCATCTCAATGAATTGGTGACTGACACAACCTCCCTTACAGAGCTTCTTTACCTCCTGATACTAGCTATGGTGGTTATCATCACATATTATAGAGGACAAGAACTGTCTCTAGATATCACCCTGAACGAGCACACATGCCCACATCAGATCCCTTAGTCTAGATCATACTAACCATTAGTAAGGGGTGATAAACTGTACTAACATTGAGTTCTTCATGTATCTACTTCTACCTTATGGAAGTGTATCTTTAGGTTATACTCAAAAACTTTTGAACTCACATCATGGTGTAGTTGAACCATCTCTCTCTCATATGTAGTTCAACTGAAACTGTCCCTTGACAGTTTCCTTTCTTTCTCATGTCATCTAGGTAAGGTGATCTACCATAACCCATATTGCGTCTTGACCCTCCATGGTCTTAGGGGAGATTTACCACAACATTCATAGTGAAGAACTCGCATTCCCTCTTGGGGACTCTTTATCCTTTATATCAAAGCACTGGGTTACTGGTGTTCGTCCTTCACCCCCAGCTTGCATGGCCACATGCCACATGCAACTTCATATCAACCATCCAAAGTGCTACTATCACTTACTATCTTTGTAGTATCCTGGTGTATGGTAATCTTAAAACCATGATCTCCTATATGTCATGATTCCTCAAGATTGATTCCTCAGAATCCCTAAACCACTCTCATTAGGGTTTTACTACCTTCCTATCCAAAGAAGTGTATCTAAGGTTCTACCACCATCCTTCCATTGCATCAAAGACTAGGCTGGCTAACCAATCAACCATTAACTTGATTAATCGGTATCGTTGCATCTGAGGGTTAGCCAAACCTATCTTCTTTCCTAACTTAGGGTTAGCCTAACAACCTCTTCTAGTCTCTAGCCAAACTAGGAAGCTATATCTCAACCAGAGCATCCATTACCACTTCACATCATTAGGTATTAGGTAATGTTGAAGACATACACTTCCATGTATTCCACTTATCATCAAGTCTCAAACTTTAAGTCTATCTTCATCAGAACACTCTGAGATCATCCTCTTGGTTATCAAACTCAACCTTGTATCACTTGCAAGTTCCACATAGATCATGATAAAACATTCTCACAAGATGATTACCTTAATACTCTTATCATTTGTACCTATCGTTCACTTCATAAGGGTATGTTATCGTCTCTGTCCTCATTCCTCTTAGCAACATTCCAACTCACATCATCTTTATCCATGGTGTATGGTATGCGTATTATCCTATCTCTCACTCCCATAACAAGAGGAAATAAGCATTTGGTTGCAGTCCAAATACATAGTTCTTCCTATTCTAAGAGTAGAGATGGTGCATCCCACCTTGCCAGTACACCTTCAAATCTAAGTTGAAACGTGCAACTTATGTCTCGATATCAAGGTTACTTCCATGGAAATTGGTTTCGAACCTACTGGGGTTTACACACAATCCTTGGTCATATCCTCTGGTTCTATAGGGTGTTGGCACTTTTGGGGTCATCCCTCTTCCCTCATGCATCAGCGAGTGCCCTACTCATCTGCCCTTTGTGTCCCATGAGTTCATGAAGGTGATCAATCTCCTAACCCATGGCCCTCAGACAGTGATAGTTGTTACCTCCCGACCCTATGGACATGTGAAACTAGGGAATTAGGCAACTCCTACTTCCATCGGTCTTATCCCTACCTGACGCTAGGATAGACTTAGAATTCTAACATAGTACATGTCTAGCTTAGAACCTTACCCAAGCCTTCATCATCTCTCTCTCTGCATTCATGACTGACTCCCATCCTTTCATAGGGGTCATGGCTGCCTACCTTGGTCGGGCCCCATACCGGTTACCTCCATGGTAACACATGCACTTAGAGATGATTAACTATGGGTCTACATGTTCATTCTCATTCCATGTACTTAGTTTCTCTGGATCATATGATACCTCTTTAGGTTTCCACAAAACCCACAAACTGGTACACACCCTACCAAAGGGTTCCTCTCCCAGGATGGGAGGAAACTACAACTCTTGACAACAAGGTCACAAACATCCCTAGGGTTTATATTCACATGAGCATGCTTAACCCAGCAGCCACTAAGGCACAAGCAGACCACCTACTAAACCCTGCTGGGTCATACTTATTCTCATCATCAACATTGAGTCAAGATCATACCTTCCCATGTCATCAACTTAGTTGTGGGGGGTTCATCAAACCTGCCTTAAACTTAAGGGGTTTCTCTTTCCTTTAAACATGAGAAGTACCATGCTCAAATCTATTAAAACTAAAACCTCATCATGAGCATCAGGTACACCACTTCCCCTCTTATACCTAGGCACCCTAGGTTCACCTTTTGGTATCCAACTACATGCTCAAACTCTTAACCATGAATCCAACATGTCCAAGGTATGTCATGTACTCACATGATCCTTTTATTCGAGAATCACCTTAGAGTTGAGTCCTCCTCAAGGGCAATCAACAAGGTACAAGGCCTCACAACTTGTTACTTAAACCTCCTCAGGGTCTATGGCACTCTCTGTCTCATCTCAGAAGGTAAACACCTACACCATAGGCACATAGGTTCCAAAAGCATCATCCGCTCTTTAGGGTTTGGTTCCTCTAAAGGCCACTGAGATATCATCAGCCTCCAGGGATCAAGCATGAGGCAACCACTATCATTCACTTAGGTCGCATCATCCTCAACTCCCCACTGTTCCTCATGTCTCGGAATCTAAGCTTCCATCCTCCTTGCTTGGGTCCTTCTCTCTCTCTCTAGAGCTACTCCACAACTAGACTTATTACTAAAGGTTCTCTCTCCATGAAGGTGGATCAAGCTCACAAGCATACCCCTACATGGGTGATACCTACGTTCAAGCTTATGTTTGCTTGAGGTTATTCATAGCTCTTTATGCTTATCTCATCAGCTATACAACATACTCCCTTGGTTAGGGTTTCAACCTACTGCTCGCACTACTGTTGTACTCTAGGTGCCTACTATGCCATGCTCATATAAGCTCATGGGGTTTCTATAGGTTCTTCTCTAACCTCATCAAAGAAGGTGTTATTCTTCACTCTAACATGCACGACCCTTCCCAGGGTTGGGTCGCCAAGGTACTCAATCATCCAACCTCTCGTGGCTCATATGGCATCCAAGGCATATCTATCCAAACACCCAGTCTACCATGACATCTAACTCATCTTGTCATCTCTCTCTCTAACCTTCACTCTAGGGTTAGGGTTAACATCATCCTCATAGGATATGTCAGGTCTCTACTTGCAATGGTGATCTTTACCTCCAAGACTAACTCTCTTCACTTATCCTCCTGTCAAGAAGGTCTAGCCTCAAGTCTCTCCTGAGGGCATGACAACTTATGTCATATGACGTAAGCATGTATCTATTCTTTAGTTTACGATTAACCTATTATGCTTATCTCCATGACATTTTATTTACATGCTTTCCATGATTTTGGTGGAGGATTCCTTAATCCTTATCAACCTTACCCATCCCTCAGGAAGGTGAGGAAAAGAGAGAAAACCCTAATCCTTAAGGTCCTTAACATCATTTGAGTTGAGAAGAAATGAACAAGATGAGAGAGTCCTAAAGGTATCTTATTTCGAGTCAAATCATGAGACTTTGGCCAGGCAGTCACACTAATCCAGGAGTCCTCATATTCCGAATAGCGGTGCGGAGGAAAATCTTGTCAGCCCCTGGACGTGATCCTTTTCTAGACACCGCCATCTTTCGGAAATTCCTCTAATAACTCCTTTGGGTTCTACGAAGTTTGTAAAATTTAATAATTATTAAAGATTAAATGAGGAACATATGCTCTGATACCAATTGTAACGACCCTGCCTCCCAGTAACCCCCAATTAAGGGAGACCAAGAGGTCATAGTCGTTATCCCAATTTCCGGATCAAAGGTTCGACAAATAATCAATAATAATTATCAAATTCTACTAACTAAACGAAAAAGCTGTAATAAAATTTAATTTTGCATACCTTTTTCAAAAACATGGAAATCTACTTCTATCCACATGGAGTCTATTCTAACTAATCCTCCTTTGAACTTTAATTCACATTTAATTCCACATATGTCAATGTACTATTTGTTCTTTTCACTTGTACCTAAAACGTAGACAAACAAAACATCGGTCAACATATCAAAATATGTCGGTATGTGGGAACAACTAAAATTTTGCAAATATGGATAACAATCTAATTATCACAATCAGGGTAATTAGCAAACCAATTTACATTTTCAATGTGTCATTCTCCACCATTTTTGCCCTAACCCTGGAATACCCCTCTAGGGTTTTTCTTTTGCCATTGACTTAAGGCCACCTTCTCAATCCCGAGCTTGGTGCCTGGGGGTCACCTCTCATGGTTCCCCATAGTCATGCAACATAGACCACCTTCTCATTCCCGAGCTTGGTGTTTGGGGTCACCTCTCATAGTGCCCATTGGTCTACCCCCTTGGGCCTGACCTTTATGGCATCTTCCATCAGGGTGGAATGTAGGTGTGAGAATACACATGTATTTATAATTGTGATAACCATAGTGACTTTATAATTGTAGTATGAACATCCAAACTATTTAGTTGCATTCAATGTGATTAACCATATGGGAAACCTTCGGGAAAACTAATGCGATTACTCGTAATTAATCACATACCTGTTAGGATGAATTGAGATAGAATAGTCCAATCAATCAAGACATCCAATCAAGCAAGTACAAAAGTATTGAAATTACAACCAATTCCTTTTTATCAAAATCTATTCAAACCATATTACTACTTAAGGTTTCTATTCCCTTTTTAGGATTTCTACATCTTTTAGGGTTTACTTTGCAATTAGGGTTTTTACTCTTTTAAACCGTAATTTCTCATTTATCCTTCCTGAAAGTTATTAAGGTTACCCTTTAACAACATATAACCTTAATTTCAGAAACAACACAATTAATCATCAATTAAGTCTGTTAAGCCTCTTTTACATTAAAGCTACCATTTTTATCAATTCTACCTTTATCCATTAGAAAAACCCTAATTATCATATTAAGGATATTTATCCACAATTAAGAACTTATATACTTGAAATAGCTTAGAATCATCATATCTTAACTTTATTCACGATTTTGAATAATTAAAGCCATTAAGAGTCGCATTTACCAATATTAGTGTTTCAAGGCCCATTAAAGTATATTCATGTACATGAAACTCTAAATTAAGCCAATTACGTGCAAAGTTCATCCTTTTTGTTCCTAATGTTCCTTTTTATCATTAACAGGTTAAATCCAACTTTAATCATCCATTAAACCCTATTAAATATATTAATCATCTCAAAATAGGGTTTCTTAATCTTTAATTCATCAAAGTTGATAACTTACACTACTTGTCCAATTGCAAGAGGAATTAGCTTCTATATGCATTTTTATTGGATTCCTCTTATTTTTTTGAGAAATTTTCATATTTTACACGTACTAATCTGAGCTACAAATAATTAACTACGAATTTTACAAAATCCACTTACTTTGGCCAATGAGAGGCTGCCACGTAGGCCTTTCCATGCAACGAACTCGACTGGTTGAAGAACATTTTGAAATTACAAAGATACCCTCGATTAAGTTGTTGGCACTTCTTACCCCGGAGGGGTAAAACGGTCCAACACTACCCCTGCTCCTTCTTCCTCACGCAAACCCCAAGCCGCCACCCTAGTTGTCGACCTACAGCGCTTCGCGGGCTGCCTCCCACCACCTCAAGGCTCATACCTTACCTGAACTTCTTCCTTATCTCCGTCCCCCCTACCACAGCCAACCAGGCTATAAAGCACGACCAAGTTGGCGTGTGTCATGAGTGCCAAGCTCCCATTTTGTAGCTAGGTTTTAGACCTCTTGCGGGTTTTGCGCAAGGGTTAGAGCAAGAAGATGATGGTAGAGTTTCCTTAGGTCAAAGTGGGAGCATCATGCCCCATTGCAACCCCCTTTACGACTCCTCATTGCTCCTGAGATAGAGCTTCTCTAAGGTTAGGGTTTTTGGATGAAAATGTGGAAGAAGATGAGAGAAAGAGGTGTGGGATCCTTTGGAACTCGAACTAGAGCTCTAACCTTTATATAGGGGAGGGTTTTCACACCCCAAGATGTGCATCCACAAAGATGCAAGGTCTTTTCCCAATAGGAAACCAATTCCTTCATTAAGAAGCAAGCTTTATCTCTCCTTACTATCCCTTTGATATTTCTTATTTCTTGGATAATTAGGAATTTGAAATTCTTGTCACTTATTCTCGTTATTCTTGCTTTTTAATCCATTGGCACGAATTTCCATTTTCTTTTAATAGAAATTACTTCCTTTTTAACAATACCCCAAAAACATTCATTATGCATCATATTATCTTCTTATTTGACATTATTGATATTTTATCTTTCTTCTTTCTTCATTGGGGCTCCTTGGACTCTAAGAAACTCCAAGATTTCGAAATTCTTTCATAAGGATACTTATTATCCTTCTAGATGCATCAATATTCATTATTTCACGTTATCTTGTTTATTTCTTATTAAAATATCTCTTTTTGAGGATTTATCTTTTTCTTTCTTTTTATTTTCCTCATTGGCATTCCTTTTGACACTATGAATCCTTTGGATACGAAAATCCACCAAGGATAACTCCATTATACCTCTTTTCACTTATTTCCCACATTTTATCAGTGTTTTCAATTTTTCTCTTAATAAAGAAATATTGAATTGATCTTTTGTTTTCTTATTGATTTCTTTTTGCAACTTTGGACTCCTTGGAACCCAAGGAACCCAAGAGGCACGAAATTCACCTTTGGATTATATATATCTGCCTTCCAGGAATTTCTACATTTTTATTTTCTTCATTTCTTATTAATAATAGAGTTCCTTTTGTCTCTTCCTTGTTATTGGGCCCAATAGCCAATAAAGCCCACAAAACAATCATCAAGGCTATTGTAAATGAAATCCATTTATTTAGAATAAATTATATCATTATTTGTTCAAATATCTTTAATATGAGAAATCACATTTCCCACCAAATTACCCAAAAATTGGGGTTGTAACAGTTGTCTTCCTCAATATACAATAGAAAGGTAGGACAAAAGATGTATTCTTGAGGAGCAATGTGTTGACAAAGGGTGATACTTTCTATAGCCAGTTTGTTTGAAAGTTCATATGTGACGGGAAAGTGTCATGGCATAATAATGGAGGAATATACTCAACCATCGATCCCTCATCAGAACTCGACGACACATCCCCAATTGAAGGCATGTTCTATATGCAAACCAGGGAAAACATCGCACTTGCGGACGTGGAAAGAAAGAGAAAGTTATCACTTGACCATGAAAAGAGTGTATATTTAGATTTGTTACCATAATAGGTAAGTGGTTCATGCCCATGAGTATTTATATTTATCAAACTAAGAACATTTACATATTCCTTAGATAAGATTTTCATGATCCAATGTTCTAAGAATTTAATGTTAAGATATGAAAGCAAGATCTCCTATACTTTTATGATTTTGAAATTTCATATGCTCAATTTCTCATGTAGAGATATGGCATCGAATGATTAAAGTTCATGAATTAAGTTTAGAAGAAGGACAAAAGAATATATTTCTATCATTTTCTTAATGATGTTTCATAAGGATGCTCAAGACTACAAGATAAAAAATTGCAAGACAGACTCCACACTCCCATTGTTATGTGGCATAACCATGCATTATGATTCTAGTTACAAAGATCCTATTAGAATTTCTGATATATATATTGATATAACTATGTGTTAAGTTTTCAAGTTGAAATTTGCTTTTAAGATTTCACATATATGTAGAGACATAAGAACTAAGAATTTATTTAGATTTCTTAAAATGATTAAGATCCAAGAGCTAATTAAAATCTCACATCTTAAGTTTGAATATATTAAGACATGATTATGTTTCCTAGATAAAGATTCTCTTGAGATCAAAATGTAATGTAAATCGAGATCATAGTGATATTACAAGATTAAGGTGCATTATGTTATGATTAAGTTGCAAGATAAGATTTTATAAGATTCCTAATATTATATTTAAGATTACAGATTTAAGCTCATATGAATACGTTAAGATTCATGGGAAGATTAGATTTAATGAGATTTTACTAAGATTAAGTCAACTTGTCAGAAATCTTATTTTTGATATTTTATACTTACTTCACTTTCATATACCTTACTTAAGTTACCTTCATATAGTTTAATTAAGTTACTTTCATATACTTAGTATCCTTAAATTCAGATCAGATTATTTTCTTAAACCTTTAAGTCAACCGTAAAAAATATGATATATAATTATGTTATGTCGTTATGTTACAATAGAGCTTCAAACATAGATTAATCGGATAATAAAAATATTACATTTTACATCCAGAGTTAGATTTAGTTTAGAGTTAAAGGATAGAGATACAAATACATAGATACTAGATCAGATTCAGATATAGAAATTAAGAGCATATTCAAAGATAAGATATTGAGGTTCAGAAATAAGAAATTAAGAAAAAAGATAGAAAATGACACCAAAACATTAATATATTATATAATAAGTCATCACCAGAGAGTGTCAGGACGATTCTGAGGAAATTTTGTGTGTCATAGAGGGCATGTAGTGCCAATAGAGGGTGTGTTTCACCACAGAAAATACTTCAGTGTCAACAGAGGGCACGTTGTGTCAACAGAGGGTGCATTGTACCATAGAGGACACTTCAACATCAATAGAGGACACTTCCTGTCAATAAAGGAGGACTTCTTGTTTCACGATGTCCATGATCTGATAAAAATTATAAATAAAAGATACCTTAGTTTTGAGCATGCCCATATTATCATCCATGAGTATGATAAGAGTAAACTAGATAAGATATTTGTTACCCAGGCACATTGGTGCATATTATGAGACCGAGGTACCAGAGTACAGGTCTCTAGATAGAGAGATAGAGATAGCGTAGAAAGATAAAAATTAAGTTTAAAAAAATAAGAGATAGCATGTTTCAGATTTTACTCAAGAGTTTGATGTTAGCTTCATAATTATAATGTCCAATAATAATTTGTAGCATCTCAATTCTTCACTATATTCATGCCACTTACTCTCCCCAAGACGAGAAGAGAAAACCACGGGGCAATACCAGCCAACAAGCACTATGTAATCAAGATTACAACTCACATCATTCAGATTTGATTACCCCTAAATCTGGATATCTCCCCTCACATAAGAACAAAGATAGGAAGAATAGAATTACACCGAACGTGTACAAAATATCTCACTTATCTTTTTCTCCTCACAACACCTCTGTTGTTGTAGGGGATTAGACACACAGTTGTGCCCTTGCCTATAGCCGCCGTGACTGTTGACCGGGTTGCCTCTACCCCTGATGAGGTCGCCTACCTCGCCGCCAACTAGAAGCTCTCTCTACCTGAGAGAACAGATGTGCGTCCTATGCTAAATGGACAGACTATTGTCGTAGTCGTTGTTGCGACACCAACGTAGTGCCACCAGCTAGTGTGTGTCATCCGCTGACCAGATACGCTACCGTTATCGATGCACTAACTATGTGTCGATGACTGTCAGCCGCTACTTCGCTTCAAAGCAAAGTCGCTGACATTCTCTTACCACAAGAGAGTACCACCAGTTGTTCTTATTTTCTGGCTCTTCTACCATAGAAGACACCAGCAACAAACAACTGATGGGATCACACACCAACATGTGGGATGATCTAAATGGCCTCCCCAGGGTCTCTATTATGGGCCTCCATGCATGTGGTTGTAACTAGAAATCATATTCCAATTCCAATGTTGCACACAAGGAGTCATCTTGTTTTCTTCTTGGATTCAACTCCCATTAGAATTGACAACACAAGCCAACTCTTATTAAGTCCAAATCCCAATAGGATATGGGCCGGAACTTCCTTTCCCAACATTTGAGACTGCAATACTCACACACTTCTGCAATACTCTTCATATTTGGAGACATTTATTGTTTGCAAACATTCTATCAATATATATGGAACTTCATATATGTATAAAAAAAACCTGTATCGAGTTGCCGGAGTAGTTGCCCAGTAATAACGCACTGGCCTGTTGAACGGTAGTCAATGCAGCGGGCTGGGCCGAGGGTGGCAGCCCCGTGATAACGCACGGGCCCCGACTGCAAGGCCAGCCCCATTCAAATCAGCCATAACAAATCTTTGGTCGCCCCCCCCCCCCCCCCGTTCAAGTGTTCAACCATCAGCGAAAGTTTTTTACGGTGAAAAAAACAGAATGTGACACAATATTCCGCCCATTCAGCTACTAGAATCAGCACAGAAAAGGGCTGGCCCAGTATGCCAAACTACACAAAACTCAAAATTAAGTCAAGATACGAGCTATGAAGGCCTAAAGTAACACGCTCGGCTAAACAGTATATGTAAGAGAAGAAGCTTTGAGATATCTATACTACTATAAAAAGAACGAGTTTGATGCTGCGCTCTCCTTGATTCACTCTTTTCTCTCTTTTTTTTAAGGAATTTTACTCCTACAAATATTTATTCTTACACTCCCCTATTAACTTTTATTATCTTTAATTATATATTTTCTCTCTCCATCACACAGAAACGGTTCCTTGATTCTCTCTTTTCAAACAACTAACACAAATATCTTTTACCGTAGGGACTCTTTTATGGACGAATCATCTCTCCGCATATTTCCAACAATTTTTTTATGTCACGTGCATGTGCACGTATGCGTTCACTAGTAAACAGAGAAATGCAACAACGGAAATCAGCAGAACGTAGTAACACTGCGTGACTTGCTAACACTGCGTGACTTGTTAACACTACTTTTGGATGCTGTATTTCAAATTTCTGGAGTATTTTAATTCATTAGGATTTGATAGATCTTGTTAAGTTGTTCAATTTAGTGATAACAAATATCGCCATCGGTTTAGTTTAATAGAAACAAGATGCTTTTTAAGCCCCCACCCCCCCCCCCCCACACACACACACCCACCCCAAGATTTGATGGATTTCGATAGAAGCACTCCTAGTCCAAGCTACCTGACCTTCTCTAATTACTAGTGCTCGTACGTAGTTAAAACTGTATGTCTGCTCCCTTCAATTAATCACATCAATTTCATTCTTACATTGAATTACCAATTTTCCATACATCCTAATCTAACAAGGTCCCCAAAGAAGGCCCATGCAAGGTAGGCCAGAGGAAACGAGTCTTTAAACAAGCTTCATCCGTAGACAAAGCTTAGAATGTTTAGGAGAAATGCATAATTTATCTAATCGTGAGAACAAGGAGGGTGTAGATCAAGCATGTTCTAACCTTGTTTATTTTCTCCGAGTTGCATCTGGAAAGATATTTTTGTAATATGATTACCAGAATTACCATTGGAGGTACAATAGTAGTAGCACGTAACTAAACGAAAATGGGTTACCTTCCTTGCGTATAAAGTATGGCCACCCATGCGTACTATCTAAATTGAATGTACAATTTCCTGATAAAGCATGTCTAACAAATCATTATGTTACTGTTTTTGCTCTACTCCACCTATAAGAACTCATGTAAAGTGAAAGAGCCAATACATATCCTAAAGTAACAACAACTGATGTACAGATGGATTACTCACGATTGAAACTTAACTAGATGTGATGGATGCAAAGTTAATCTACTTATTCGGTTGCAATGGACGTGCATGCAAATCAATTATGTGTTTTTTGTGTGATTCAGGTTTATTCAGCACATAAATATTTTTTTAACTACATGTTAGTGATCTCCTCTACCATATCCTAACGTGCACCAAAGAACCTCCCCTTCCACTAATGAGAACGATTTGTTATATACAATCATATAATCTTAGTATAAAGGTTGTGAATCTTTGGATTTCATATTCCTATATCAAAATATTTTTGTTTTAAATAAATCAACGTGTATAATTCTTTTAGTTCATTTCGCCTCTCTAGCATAGATGATGCTAATGTTGACCAAGTTAACACCCATGAAATCCATCAATTTTAGAACTTTCATGCGTATTATTCTAGTGATATGCATCTTGAATAGTGTTATCCCTTATTGTGAGTTCTCCTTGTAATAATATAAATGTAAAATCCTTTTATTTGTATGATAAGGCCTTGGAAAAAATGAACTACAACATTATATAGAATTCCAATATCAGAAAGGTGTATAACTTTTTTTAATTATTATGTTATTATAAACATTAGGTAAATACCCTCATCTTACAATTACCACTAACTATGAAATTAGGAAATAAAGTAAACCTAGACATCATCAAACACTACTCTTATCTTTTTTTGTTCTAAAAATAACATAATATATTATATTCAATCACAAGATACATGTAATTTCGTAACATAATTACTCTTAATACCTTAGTTTTGACTATATATAAAAGAAAACATATAAAATATTTCATAAAATTTCCATCATTTACAACTCCACAAATCTGGATTATGAAATATAAGCTCTTGTGATAAATAAATAATATTGCACATTGAACTCTTTTGATTTTCATACTAGGAACTAAAGTGACAGGGAAAAAGTTGTCTATGCTAAAACGACACTTGATTTTGTGGTAGAATTTCTAGGATCATTTACATCTTTATGATTCAGTGTTTTCCTTAGATAGTTTGTGGGAAGAGGGGTGATTTTCTCACCTAGTAATGTGTAATTCAAATAAAATTGTTGAACGAAGAAAAATAGATATTTGAATACTCTTGAACAATTGAACCTAAAACAATAGGTGTATTCCAATGTAAAAGTCTCACTATGAAGAATTACACACGTAATCAATAATATGCATTATTTATTATAAACAAGAATATAAATCACCTATTACATATTGTATGAATTATAATTACGAAATGCCATCTAATCTAACCAAGTGGTTGCTCTAACTAAAAAAAGCTATGTCACTAGAGGAACTGAGATTAACGTACTTTTTTCTTTTTCTTTACCCCCAAACTCACTTGGATCATACTTCCCAAATTAAATCCACTCAATTGTGACTTACTTTACAAGTCTTACTATAATCTTAAGACTGTAAAGACTGCCAACTTCACTAATAAGGTTGTCACATATATCTAGTGTCAAGTACACGTTGTCAATAAACATTGTTCACATCTCATGGGTACTCAAGAGGGGTGTCTCTACACTAAACAACCTCATATACCACCCTAATTTTATCTGCTCACCACCAATTATTTCACCATTTATGCAATCTATGTGATACCTACCTAGACAAAGATGTCACCTAGTGACACATTTCTCTCACTTTTCTCCATGTGACTAAGTTTCCTTTAGGTGATATTGCCCTTTCTTGATCCTTCATCAAATCAACGATTTTAATCTTCCTGGTAAAAAACCCCTCAAAAGGGTTATATAGTGTTCATGCCATCTATTACAATTGTATTTTGTTATATATTTTTCTTAAACTGATCGATGTTACATTTATATTAGTTACTAAAAGAATTAGTCAATTGAACCCACAAAAAGACAATAACTAAATACTTGATTTACTAATGAATATGTACTTATAGTTTTGCATCACTGACTCACATTTAGAAATTGTTGCATATTCAAACATAAACCACCATTAATGAAAAACTAATTCTCATTCAATATGCAACACATTTGAATCTGATCTCAAATGAAATATTGACTGGTCAAAATAATATTTCCATTTAATCATAATAACTAGATGGATCATGTAATACTTTTTTATATACAAACATGTGTTCCAACATCAATAATTTACAATTTGCATGATTTGTATGTAATAAGTTTCAGTTACAAACCTTATCAAATAGAATAGTATATCAAACTTTGGAGCATGAGGGGGGCTACTTGGCAACACAATGTTCAACTCCAAGGGTGACCTTGGCAAACTGTAAACCATGGCAGTGCCCAAGGGAGGGGACATGCACATCAATGAAAGAAGATCAAATAAAGGTGGAAGAACATCTACTGATGCCACTCTATCTTAGGGAGGGGGAGTACGAGAAAGAGGAGGTTGATCCTTATATGAATGAGGTAGTTTTGGAAAATCTATTTTATAGAAAGTAATGAGGAAAACAAGGTGATAGGCTTCAAACAATAGCAGTCTAGAGACAACCATCCTTGTAGAATTGTTTACGGATATGGACATACTATTTTTGTGCACACCCAACACTAGACAAGGACAAATGATGAGGGGTACTAAAAACTTCATGGATAATGCATACATGAAAATGAAGACACTCAGAGATGTTACTGTATGATAAAATAAGTCATCCATAATATATTAGTCCATTGAAGAAAAACCAATGGATGTGTTGAACCCTGAATGCATTGAACTAACAATACATTGAAGCTAACCGAAGATTTTTTGTAAAACTAAAGGTTGAGTTAATTATGTATAAATATTGGAACTTCATTGTTATTGTGAAGCGTACATATAGGTTGAGACATGGGATACCTCAACATGAGCCAAAGACTAAGACTACTTTGCAAATGAGTGGGTAAAATTTGCATGTATCAACTAAGTTCTCAATACTACATGGTTCAATTTTCTCATATGAAAGATTATGAAAATCCATTGATGGGAGGTCCATGTGCCATGTTTGGAAGTTGCATAATTGTAACGAACTAACTTTTTAACAAACCCCAATTAAGGCCAAAAGATGAGAGTCATTACCTAAAGTTTTTAGAATGATCCAGATTTTAGACAAATAATAATCAATAGTAAATAATTTCCATTAATTCAGATATTTTGTTTACAAGATGTTCCTCTAGATCATACGTAACTTTTCATCATCAAAATTTCACATATGAGAAGAGGTATCTGGCTAATCCTCCTTACAAGTTAACTTTATTGTCTTCAAGTAATTTTATCTATCCATTAAATCTTGATATCATCTTATCTAGCATGTACCTAAAATTCCATGAAACCATGTGGATCAATATAACAAATTATATTGCGTACATAGAGTTCATGCAAAAGTGTGCAAGTATGATAACAACATATATTCCTTCAAAAACTTGCAAATAAAAATTGGCATTTTCTTCATGTATTGTTCCTTTATGTGATATTCATAATGGAATTATAAATGAATAGAATATAAGTAAACATCTAACATTTTAGTTGTTCAATACTCTAAAATACTCAAAAAACACCGCCAAACTACTACGGGTAGTCATAAGTGTAAACATGTACCTCAATGGTGAGCCGTGTAGATTATGCAATAACACTTAAAGTATATCATTCAATCAATCAAGCAAAGATGAATCCAATCATTTAATCTTAATGTATGTAAATCCTAAAGTGTCACCATCACATATAAACACTAATAATGATTTAGCCTAGGGTTTCGGCTTCATTAGTATTCTAATTCCCATGTTCTAGGTCTAATTACTCAAGAACCCCAATTCATATTAGGTGTAATTATGATTCTCAAAACTACCATGTTATTGAATCATAAACACTTACATCAAATTATGTGCCTTAAGGTCAGAGCAAGTTACATCATTGGTGTTCAAAATACTAATTACACATGTCGATTAGTATTGGTCTAGAAGACCTAATTGTTCATCATCTTAGATCTCATTGTAGTCAACTATATCAATTTATATGGAACAGTAAGAATTTTTAATGTACTCAACATGTTGATTATCTGATTTAAGATTTCCATGTATTAATCATTACTTAATCATGTATTATCCTTACTTTTGGAATTATGATCAGATCGAGGTCATGATATTGTTTTATTTGTATTCTACTTGTTCTCTTAGTCAATTTGATATATAGTTTTGCTACATTTGGGTAATAATAGAAATTACAATGATTTAAACAATATAAGCATATATACCTTGAACAAGGGGTGACGTGAAGGCTCCATCCATGGAGACTCATAAGGAAAGGGATGAGGGACAAAGTTCTTCAGAATATCATGGACTTGTATTTTGTTGTGGCAAGCCCAACGTTACAAGATACAATGATACCTTCATGGACGAGGAAGAGAATTACCATGATGAGGGGAGAGAAATTTTCTATTGCACTATTATGGAAAGATTCACATCAAGAAAGGAGGGGATTGGGGTAGTCCATATTCTCTTTGTACCACTTCTTATATTGAACAAGGGTTGTATATCAATGGGTCTAGTCCTATAAATGTTTCCTTATGCAATTGGCAAGGTATCATGCTAGGAAAGTATTGACTATATTCCTCCCTCCTGTCCTTATAATAAAAATCTCATATCTTTTACTTTATAGACCCAAAAGTGACATTAAGGAAACCACACCTCATACCATTATTTTGGAAAATTCTATTCATAATATTACCTTCAATTGGGAAAAGGAAAACTCCTTCATTATTCCTTTATTTATTTCCCTATATACATGAAATGTGGTTTCCAAGGAAAAACAAGGTGATTACCAAATAAATCATGTAGGCCACAAGACATCTTATCATCCTATATATTTTCATCCATAATTCTATATTAGTATTTCCTATCACATAAAATTGTCTTGGGAATTTATCATTAGCACAAATTACTTATTTCCCTATTTGGTATCCCAAGGACTCCTTTGTAAACCTTGTTTGTGGAAATTAAAAAAAATCAGATCTCCCAATGATCTTTTCTCTGATTGGTTCCAAAATTTGATAATTTCTTTATAATCCTATCATATTGTATTATACCAAATTTGGTACTTAAATCATACAATTATATACTCTTTTCTCTTTCATCAAATAAGCTAAAGAACATTTGATTACTACAAGCAAGTTCCTCTTCCTTCCTGATTTTCTATGGGAGACTAGGAGCGTCCATTTTTTATTAAATTTGGAGAGAGACTAATTAACATCTTTATAAACTTACCTATATTTTTTTGGGATTTATTGGGATAAGTTTCATAGGAAAAAATTGCCCTTTATGTATTTCCTTAAAATAATTACCATTATCACATGAAAAGTCCTTTTTCTCTAAAATTCTAGAATTATATTAGTTTCTTCGTAATCTTTAGGAGTTCCAAAAAGTAGACCAAGTTATCCATATCTGATGCATCAAACTTGTGTTAGAAGACAAGGTTAGCTAATTGTTTCTGTCAATTATCTAATTTACAAATTATCTTAGAATATTTTTGAAACTTTTCTATTATTCCACAATTCCATTTTATTACAAACTATAAAGTCATTATCATTTATTTATGCATGAAAAATCTCTTTTCTACAATATTCCATTTAATTCCATATTTAAATTATGAGTTTTCCATTACTTTTAGAAATCTCTTTATTACTAGATATATGACTCTTTTTTTGCTTAAAAGTATTAGTCGATTGTTACAAACCGTAGAACACATGAAATTCCTTTTATTTCTTTTACTTGTGCAATAAGAACATTATTATTCCAATAATAATATGATCGAGGATTTTACTAATCAATTAATGCATTATATTTATTACAAATATTGAGGATATTACATTCACGCCTCCCTAAAAGGAATTTTGTACCTAAAATTTTCACCAAGTAAGCTTAAGTTGAATGATCACTCAACTTAATTTCAAACTGTAGGGTTATCTACCCTATTTAGCATTTTTTTCAAATTCCTCATACTATGACTAAGTTTGATACCCAAATTCAATTCAAGATATTTTCACATTCCAATTCATTTTATAACTTTATCACTTAGCCATTTCATTTTCACTTGAATTCTCATTTTCCATTTGGTGATACCTTCTCAGCTAGGGTCCCAACCTATCATTCAATTATTTACACATAAGGGTGAGGTAACACCTCAAACCTAGGTCATGTCATTAAATTTTTAACTTTATGGTATTTGTTCTCATATGTTAATTTTAAGCACAACATATGTCTACCCAATCTCACTCACTCATAAGGAAACGAAATAAGCATTTGATTGCAACCCAAAAGAAAATTTCATCCTATTGCATGAGCAGAGATGGTGTACACACATTATCCTAAAATTTCATAATTCAGGTTGAATCATTCTCAACATGACTCTAAATTATACTCTTTAATTCAACACCTTTCTTATATTTCATGAATTCAAGTGCCTTTTTCACTCTTGACTTTCGACACAACTCCTTTTATTATTACATGACTTCTTGTATATTTTACATTTACACTTCATGTATTATGAGACTTAGCCACTTCCTTGAGGTCTCTAGGGATACATGTATTTTTTGGAGTGATCTCACCCTTATGCATCTAGGGAGTGCCTCTCACATTCGCCCATTGGGCTACATGGACTCATGAATGTGTCCAATCTCCTGAGACATGGCCCTAAAAAAACATAGATGTTACCTCCTGACCAGATGGCATTATGCATTCAGGGAACAATCAACTCCTAATCCCATCGGTCCCATGTACCTTTAATCCTCCCTACTTGGCCTTAGGATTGACTTAGGGGTCTAACCTTCCCAAGGTTTTATCAAGATCCCATTATTTTCATATGTAATTCATTAAAAAAGATTTCTCCAACTCTTATGATGCTCATTGTTCACTTTATGTCCCCTAATTTTCCCCATGGCGACTTCCTTTTCCGGATTCGATCTCATACTGTCAGCCACTTCCATAGTGGTGTTTCCTCATGTTACCCAGATATGACATACTTGGGTTCAAGGAATAATATTCGATATATGTTCTTTCATATTTTATATCCTTAGTTCTTCACACTTTAGGTGACATTTAAGGTTACCTCAATCTTTAAATTGATTTAGCATCTCACCCTACTAGGGGTGGTCCTAACCTAGGGTGCCTTACTAGATTACAAGAGCAAGTTAGGCTCTCTAGACACAACCTGACCCTGAGATTTAAGGTTTTCCCTCCCCCATAGCTCATTTTCCCACTATTGGGTTGATCCACTCTAGTTCGGGACATCAACCCTAAAAGTTTCATATTTTCATTTTATGCATTGTTTTTGTTATAATGTCTCAACACTTGTCTGTTCAATCTTTGGGATACCCTCTACTGGGGATTTTTCCCTATAGTGGACTTGGGCCACCTTCCCCTCCAAGGGCTTGGTTCCTTACTGACCTTCCCAATCTAGGGCTTGACCTGTTGTGACATTATGTATCTAAGACTTGGTCATCTGCACTATGGACTAAAGACACCTTCCCTATTTGGGGCTTGGTGCCATGTCGGCCTTCCAATCCATGGTCTTGACCTTTCTTGACCTTCCCCTCTGGGGGCTTGGTACTATGTTGGTCTTCCCCTCCAGGGGCTTGGTACTATGTCAGTCATCACCTCCAGGGGCTTGACCTTATGTTATTGTTCCCCTCCAGGGGCTTGATCATATTCATCTGAATGACTTTCTTTCCTTATTCAAACTTCTAAAGTTAGCTTGGGGGGTTTGAACAAGTTATATTCATATTTTTATGTAACCTAAATAAGCATTTATTATTTTAGCCTCACCACCCTTATCCTCTTTTCTCAATGGTGTTCCCTCTCTAAGGGGAGCCACTTTATGGGGAACCCTCTTTAAGGGTTTTAGTCCCAGCGGGCATTCATACCATCCAGTCCAAGCTTGGTATATATCTGGTCTTCCCATCTGGGCTAGACACCTCATATGACCATCCCATCCAGGCTTGGTATTCCATTGGCCATCCCATCCGGGCTTGATCCCTCAAATGACCATCCCATCCAGGCTAGGTATTTCATTGGCCATCCCATCCGATCTTGAAACCTTATACGACTATCTCATTGGGGCTTGGCCCCTTAGCAACCTTCCCATCTGGGTTGGGTTCACATCCATTTTCAAAATAAATTTATTTATCCCTTGCTATTTAACTCACCAGAGAAAAATATAGGGTTTGATTAGGTTACATCCATAAATGCATTATTCAAAGGTTGCTTATGTTTCTTAAAGCTTTTCTCATTAATTCCTTATTCCACATGCACATATGCATGGAAGGCTGAGTCACCTAACTCATTTACTTATATTTTTCATATTCCTCTTCAAGGTTCATATGTGTAGGTTTCTCTAGGTCACCCACACTACTCCTATTTTGGTTAGGGTTATAGACTCCACCCTACATCTTAGGGATTCTATATCCCTTGAATCGCTAGGGTTTTTTCCAAACCAACCTCAGTTCCAACTAGGGTTACCCTCACAAGGGAAAAATCATAAAACAATTTTCTCTTCCTTATCATCATTTTCACATTATTATTTCCACAATACATGTACATTATCATTTCCACATTATTATTTCCACATTATAATACATTAATATTTCCTCATTACATGTACATTAATTGGAGGATGATACTTTAATCCTAATTCTTCTCAAAACCCTTAATTAAGATGAGGAGGGAAGTTCCTTTTAGGATTTTATTAAGAAAGATGGTGAGAAGTGTATGAATCAAAATGACAAGAAAATCTAAAGGTGTATTACTTTGGGAAAATCATCTTAGTTTGGCAAGGCAGGATGCAGATGCCTGGGAGTCCTCGTAAGACAACTAGTAGTGCAGAGGAAAGTTTTTCTAGTGCCCGATTCGTGGTACCTTCCTGACACCATTATCTTTAGAAAGTGCCCTAATAATTCCCTCATATTTATACATATTACTTGAAATTATAAACTATTAAATATTATTTGAGAAATTTGGGGCTCTAATACCAAATGTAATGACCTCACTTTCCAGAAACCCCAATTAAGGAAGGTCAAAATAGAGAGAGTCATTACCTAAAATTTTCCCAAGGATCCATATTTTCAACAAATAATAATCAATAGTAAATAATTTCCAATGTTTCAATATATTGTTTACATGATGTTCCTCTAGAACTTACATAACTTTTCATCGTCAAAATTGTACATATGAGAAGAAGTATCTATCTAATCCTCCTTACAAGTTAAATTTAATGTCTTCAAGTAATTTCATATGTTTACCAATCTTGATGTCATCTTATCTAGCATGTACCTAAAACTCTGTGAAACCAAATGTGGATCATTATAACAAGTTATACTATGTAAGAGGGGTGCATGGAAAAGTGGGCAAGTAAACTAACAACATATACTCAATCAAATACTTGCAAATAGCAACAAGCATTTTCTTCACATATTCTTCCTTTATGTGATAGTCATAGTGGCATTATAATTGAACAGAATGTAAATAAACATCCAATAGTTTAATTGTTTAATCTTTGAGAAGCACTCAGCGAACACCAGAAAACTAATGCGGGTAGTCATAAGCATAACCACATACCTAAATGGTGAGCCAAGTAGATTATGCAATTACACTTCAAGTATATCATCTAATCAATAAAACAAAGATGAACACAATCATTTAATCTTCATGTATGTAAATCCTAAAGTGTCACTATCACATTTAAAATAATAATCATGATTTAACCTAGGGTTTAGGCTTCCTTTGTATCCTAATTCCCACATTCATTGATATAATGACTCAAGAACCTTAATTCATATTAGGTGCAATCATGTTTATCAAAACTACCATGTTATTGGATCATAAACACTTACATCAGATTATCTGCCTTAAGGTCATAGCAAGTCACATAAATGGTGTTCAAAATCCTAATTACACTTGTTAGTTATTATTGGTCTTGAAACCATGATTGTTCATAATACTTATCATCATTATCTTAGATCTAATTATGGTCAACTATTTTGGTTTATATGGCAAAATAAACGTTTTTAAAATGCTAAACATGTTTACTATTTGATCTAAGATTTTCATTATTAATAATTACTTAATCATGCTTTAGCCCTAATTTTGGAATTAGGATCAGATCCAACTCATGATACTATTTTGTTTATATTCTACTTGTTCTAAAGGTCAATTTGATATATAATTGACCAGCCTAAATCACATGCCCAAAAGGGAGAGGATCTAGAGTATTCAGACTCTTAAATTTCAACTCAACACTCAGGCCCCTGCAACTATTATACGGGGTGCAATGTAGTAGATAGAGTTCAAACCACATGGACAAGTAATGACGATTGCTAAAAATGTAGAGTCTTATCACAGTTACACCAACAAAGAAGGTTGATTAAGATGGCGTTCCCTAAGGGACAATGTTACTTCAACCAAGAAAAACAAGTAAAATAAATATTAAGAAAACAAAATGAAAATACAAAAGAAAAAGGTGTTTTGTAACATATATGGATGGGAAGTTGGATTGGGTTGCACCTACTAAGATCTCTCACCAACATGCAATACTCACACCCATTGTATGCCCCTAGAAAGGTTACAAGTGATCATTAAATATGTCTATTCCCTCCTCTCTTGAGCTTAGGATAAATATAGATTATAAGGTTGTCTCTCTCTCTCGATGCCAAACAAACAATCAAAATTTAACGATATGATCATTAGATTAAGCATTCCAACATTCTCATGCATTCATGAAACTCCATAAAACTAGATAAGATTAATGCTACTCTTTCAAGGAACTAACAATTAAAAATCAAAAGATGGTAGCTAATCATGCAAGTGAGAAGATAAGAACAAGCATATGGAGATAACCATTGTTAAGAGCATATATATTCAAACAGATGTAAGTATATACATGTTAGGAGAGCCGTAGAGGCTACTCCCAACTCAAGCTATGAGTTTAGCCACTCATGTTAGTGAGTAGCCACTCCCAACGCTGGTCGAGTGAGTTTATCTAAATCCACCCTTTCGGCCATTCCAGCATATGCAATGCAGACCGCAATGATTCCTGTGAAAGTATGTGATCACATAAATAGCAGTATCCGGTCCTTCATATGGGGAGGGAACCATAAGCAGCACCCGCTTTCTCTAGTGGCATGGAATAAAGTTATATCAGAGAAAGAGCACGAAGGCCTGGGTATTAAGTCTATGAGGGAACATAATGAAGCTCTTATCGCCAAACATGCCTGGGATCTGAGTTCTGATTGGAATTCACCATGGTGTGTAGGTCTAAGGCACAAGTTCGAGAACCACGAGGGGCATTATCTACCAGAC
Source organism: Alisma plantago-aquatica (assembly GCA_963693085.1). Classification (NCBI taxonomy): domain Eukaryota; kingdom Viridiplantae; phylum Streptophyta; class Magnoliopsida; order Alismatales; family Alismataceae; genus Alisma; species Alisma plantago-aquatica. The sequence goes on along the minus strand of OY856409.1, from coordinate 1,170,894,275 downwards.
ATATCCTGGTTAGGACGGGTGACCCTACAACAGAAGAAGTTCATTCTAAACAACTCTAAGATGGTCATCACCAATGGAGAGACAACCAACATATGGTCTGACCACTGGTGTGACAACAACATTCTTCTGAAAGAGGTAGCTTTAAAGCCGATCATCGATAACATGATTCAAATGACAGTGAATAATCTTATGACCCGAGATTATAGTTGGGACGTCGATCTTTTGAAGGAATGGTTTCCACAGAACATGATCAAGTAGATAATGAAGATACCTCCTCCACTGTGTACTGCGATACCAGACAAGAGGGCTTGGAACTATACCAACACGGGAAATTTTTCTACCAGAAGCGCTTACAATGTCCTGCGGGAGGGTAAGGACATCAAAATGGAGGGAAAGTGGATGAAGATTTGGAAGCTTAAAACATCTATGAAAGTAAAGTTCATGCTTTGGCTCGTGGGTCATGAGGCTATTCTCACAAATAGTAGAAGAAGAGCCCGACACTTAACCAGCGACAACAATTGCCCGATCTGTAATAATGGAGAGGAATCGACTATACATGCTCTCCATGATTGTGAATGAGCGGCACAAATTTGCAATTTGATCCTCCACCGCGATACATGGACAACATTCTTTGCAACTGCGAATGTGTGGAGTTGGCTGGACGAAAGGTTATCAGCGCCAGAACCCAACAACTTGTTGTTCGCAATGGGTTGCTGGCATATTTGGAACCGGAGAAACCAGGTTGTGTTCGAGAGTAAGATGTTGATAGGAACTCAGGTCCAGACCATGATCATAAAGAGCATCGCCGTTACTTTCAAAGTCGGGGCCAGAAGCGACGCATCCATGACAATGCCGAAAGCTTCATCCAATTGGTGCAGACCTTCCAATGAATTGATCAAGCTGAACACAGATGCCACCTTTGACGCACGTACAGGCCGATCGGTGATTGCTGTGGTCGGAAGGAATCACGATGGAAAGTGGCAAGGCGTCTAGGGTAAAATCGTGAGAGCAAACAACACCTTGGAAGCAGAAGTAATGTCAATTTCCTTAGCTACTGAGCTAGGTAAACAACTTAATCTTAGGCTCATCTGCTTAGAAACGGACTCCAAAAATGCAAGGCTCGCCCTTGAGGGCAGTTCTTCAGACTTCCCTAAATTGTCCATGTGGATAGAAGAGGTAAAGGCTAGGATGGAACCAGGATGGATGTGTGGCTTCATGAAGAGAGAAGGTAATAGCGCAGCGGACTAGCTGGCCAAGTTCCACAACAAAAACTAGGGTGGCTTTTATTTCTATAGAAGCCCACCTACCGACCTTGTTGATATAATCAACTTGGACCTCTATAATGGTAGTAGGACTACCATATTTAATCCTGTTATGAATCCGTCTCAGTGTAACAACTTACCCAATTTGCTTGCACAAGATGGGCAAGATGAATAAAATAGCCCTCTGACTTTCCTAAAAAAAACTTCTGAAGAAAAGAGGGAAAAGATGACAATGAATAGAATGGGGAAACAAGGGGACACATCAAATATAGCCATGGGATGGAAACAACCAATGGTCTGTAGCTCCTAGTTGAATTATTCATAGTGACAATGAAGACTTGCCCTCTATCTTCCTTCCTTTGTCAGAGTACATCAAGCAAGTAGGCAGAGATGAAAGGGGTAGTGGACTCCTTGAACTTTCATCCTCATTGTCCACCAACAAATGGTGGAGGCGGATGTCGATGGTAAACTTCTTCTTCAGCAACATTTCATGGTACTACGTGAAGAAATGATCTTTTGCAATGTTTGTAAGGGTCCTTTATTTATAGGTCTTAGTGTAGTGTCCAAGGGTGAGCACTTTCCTTGCATTCCAAGAAACTAAAGGACCTGTCTCGGGGCACGTGAGTAATGGTTGTAAATGACCGTTCACTTAGAGCGACCATCAGTTGCAGGAAATCTGGTGATGCTAGCTCATAGTGGGACCTTTAGTTGTCAAATCTAGACAGCCATCGAGTGATGGCTAGGACAACCATCAGTTATCATTTGGGGTGACCATTGTCTGGTTGGATCTGGTAGTTGCTTAGTTGGGCCATTTATTGAGGTCCATTAAATGATGGGTCTACATAGCCTTCAATTGGTAAGGTTGGGATAGCCATTGGCTGACAAGGCTGAGGATCCATTGGGTGATGGATAGAGTGACCATCAGCTGACTAGGTGGTCATATCCGATGGTTTCTCTGTCAGTCCTTTAGTCATAGGCTCGATGGTTGTACAAATTATCTCTTGATGCCTTGGAACCATTGAGTGATGGGTCGATGGTCATCCAAATGCTAGAATGAAGGCATCCTTTGGTTGTTGGGACCAATGGTCATCCTGTTCTTGCATTAGTTACCTCAGTTATCTACATAAAAAGGCCATGGTTATCAGGGAGACAAGGTAAAATATGTCTTGAGTGTTAAAGCAGTAAAAGTGCTAATGTCTATGCATAAAAGGTGAGGAATAAGAGGTAAGTTAATGCATTAATTATCCAAAAAAATGGATGTTATCAACTCCCCCACACTTAGAGCCTAGCCTATCCTCAGGCTAACAGATAGAATTAAAGCATTGAACCATTTCAAAGGGATTTATTGAGTTATTGTTTTTGTGAGTGAGAAAAATGTGATAAGATCAACCTTGAGTTGAAATATATGCATTAAGACAAGGAGTTGTAGATCTGAGGATACTCTTTCTTTGGTTGGAGTTGCGGTACTCATATTTCTTTCTACGACTTTTCTTACAAGAAAGATGCCTTCTTCATGATGTATCGATGATCCTTTAAAAGGTAGTACTCACACAAGGTTCCAACAGAGGTATCTTTCACACCCAACTTTTATTTTTTTTTGTATATCCTAGCTATTATGTTGGGATAGGTTAAGGATATTGTGTTTCCTGCTTTTCTCGAGTTTGCTCAACCATGTTTGCAGTTGTAAGTACAACATTGCCTGATCGGGCCCTGATGTAACGTTAGATGGTTGTATGAGATCCCCCTTGAAATGAAGGTGTGTAAAAGTTGGCTACCAGACTCCACTACCAGACAAGACATTTCGGCATTCATGAGTGCAACAATACACCGAACGAGAAAATTCCTTCAACATCTTCTTGGGCACAACTCTCATGATTCTTTTTTATTCCCATCGACTTTTATTCATGTGCATAGACTTTTGGGATGATAGGATTTTTAGGACAATTTCAGATACCACACATCTTTGGATCCCAAAGCGGGGAATTTTGCACTAGATGGGGTAGTTGTTTCCTCCTTGCCAGGGTTATGCACTTTCTTACCTATCTTTTCAACATGGAGATCAATCAGGACCATATTAGGTCGAATCCTCCTTACTTAGAGAGTTCTCCCTAGGGAACAAGCATCCTTGTGCTTTCTACATTATTTTGAGGTAAGGTAGATGTTAAGTGATTATCACACTCAGTGTTTTAAGTAGATTAAATAGCCAAAATCTATCATTCTTGAAGTAACTACGCTAAGAGTTAGCTTGAGGATAGTAAGCTTAAGGATAGGAGTTATGACTATATCTGCGAAAATTGGGTCCAAAATTTACCTTTTTAGAAAAATATGTGCATAAAAGTTTCTTCAAAAAGATAAGAATATATGCATGAATAGAGATTAAATCAAAATTGACCATCTAGGATGATCAAAATTTCTCAAAATTTGGTTAAGTGAGGGAGAGTTGAAATATTCAGTGCAGAGTCATACCATGTTTGCCTGTTCAGACCCCCCAAACTTATCTTCCACCCTATCCGCATGGAATCAAAGAAAGGGGTTGCGCTAGAATAGGAAGATTAGGGTTGATTTTACAATTACGTGCATTCAGAGTAAAATATCCTCATTGCATATTGGCCTTAAAGGTGATGATAGTCATCATCTTGGTAGTGCTCCACCTTCTGGTCATATGTGACCAACATATGCATCTAGAAAAGCATGTAGAATCTATAATCCTTAGATAGAGGTGCTTGTTGTGGGCTCTTGTGGCATAACTGTGTCTTCTCAAACTTCAAATCATCTAGTATGCCACAGACATATGTCTTTTTCAGCTCAATGATCTTTACAACAACCTAAGCAGCCTTTTATTCTATGATGTTGTTAGAAGATTTATGATTAGTTGTTCGTTTTGGGATGAACATGGTGTTGGAGTTGTTGTAGAAAATTGTTGTCACGTTCATAATGTCAACAAATAGTAGTACCCAATGACTGTCAATGTGACGCCCCACACCACAAGAAGTGAGATTACTCAAACCAAAATGTGGAATTAAAGCTAAACATATAGGTTACCATGAAACACATGAAATTAAAGATGTTTATCATCAAACCGTAAAAGGTGCAACATGTTTTACATGAGTCCACAAAAGCCACATGTATGTATATATCACGTCCAAAACATTATACAAGATACTATTCACTGGCTCTCAAGCCACATCTTATTACACATGATAACTTGTTCATATACATATGTGTCATCTCTATACAACGACAGACATAAACCCAAAACCTTGTATCAATACATACAACATAAATCTCCCCAAGGATCTGAGTGTATATGAACAACACATAGGACTCTACTTCCACACACAAGCAACATTTCCAACCTTTCAAAAACTACAGGTCCTCTTACTGCTCAACACCAACAACATGATCTCTACTTCCTCTTGCTCAGTCACCTAAAATATGTGGAAACCCACAGAGTGAGAACAAACCTCCCAACAAGAGATATAACTCTCAGCCAACCTCTATTAAAACCATAAATAAGCTGAGCGGGTAAAACAACATACTAGACAGATTGAGCAGATTTAGCTAAATGATATATAATTAATAGATAAAACACGTTAAGAAAGACTAGGTAGTTATCACTGAGCAGTAGATCAAGTTACATTTTAAAAAGGAATATGAAGAACATGTATAATAGTTGATATCTCTTACCATATTATAATTCAAGAAGTCAGTAAAAATATAAGGCAAAGGGGCTCAACCAATTTTATTCATGTTTAAACCTAAGAAGGATATACTACACGGTTTTATTACATCTTTTATTATTATTTCCCTAAGGATTTGAGTCGTACCTCCCAAATTCAACCGATCACTTATAAGTCAAAATTGGTTCCATACAAGGTCAAATGGAAGAGTGGGAATCCACGACCTCTTCACATCTCTTGGTCTGCATAAGAGAAAACACCACAGAGACATGTTAGTCAACTTAAAAAGTGACATATAGTCAACAGAAGCATCGTATCATGCATGACCGTCCATATAAAACAAATATCCCACTTTGGTACAGGTAACAACATTAGAAGGATAGTCTTACGCATGGTCGTTCTTAAAAGAAGGAGTGACTTATCCATGTCCATCCATATCACAAGCAGATCAGCTCACACCTGGCTGTCTCACACAACCTATAATTATGGAAACAAGGAGATACATCTAATTGCACCCCCGCATATTCAAAAATATGTGCTATGAGTTATACTCATTTAACCAATCCAACAATTAGAGCTGACATTGGAAAGGATCTATGGCACAAGGCACCTACTTGATCAGGGTTCCACTTGATTAATTAGCCAATTGGGTGACTTTTAGCATCAATCAAGTTTACAACATAAAAATCCAAAACAAACTCTACCAAAAATGAGGCTACATTGCAACTCCAGAAGATATAAAACGTACAAGGTGTGAACTTGTCACACAATCACCATGTGGTACTTCAAATCTCTGCCATTCACAATGCCAACGCCAATGTTACACATCACTGTGGGATATCAATCCCTTAATCACATCACTTGACGATATCACCTCTCCAGGCATTAAACCATCACTAGATCATAGGACCTATCACATTAAACTTGTATGTGCTTCATCACATTATACCTCATCAATGGGTATAAGCACCATCTTGTATCATAAGATCATCACCATATCATACACAAGCCATGGCATTGCTAAATGTCACCTAAAGGGTTAGGGGATTATAAACAATAAGGAGAAAGTAGTATAACAGATGACTATCTCAAGGGAGAGAAAGAAAACACATCATATATCTCATCATTAGGGTTACGGTTATGTTCTTAGCCAATTCGGTTTTTGTAGATACATCAAATCACTAAAACCAAAATAGGTCATCTTGCATATTCTTAGAATACTTTAGGGTTAAGGAATCAACATACAAGCAACTTACATGTGGCTTATACATTACTCATAGATGTGTATTGGTTGAGTGTTCAAGTGTGTGTCTCAACCATCCTTTAACCATGTGTTGCGACCACCCACCAACATGGGTCATGACCATCAACCATTTGTGGTGTCTCGACCATAAGGAGGGAATGTATCGATCTCAAACCACACCATGGGTCACAACCAAACAAAAGATAGGTGAAATGTTGTGACTGTGGTAAGGGTAAAGTTCACTAACATCGTAAGATCATATAACACTTCTGAAATAAAACCAATGTCCTAACAAATTCTGGGCAGGTATCTCAACAAAAAAAAACCATCATCTCGACAGATACCACAAAAGATCTCAGTGTAATGACCACCAATGGTCAAGATAACACCAAGATAAAGGACCATCATTAAACCAAGAGTAACCAAGATCACAACAGAGGTAAACCATGGGTGAAATAGAAGAGAACAATAGATATACTACCATCCTCATGTTTGAAAAATGTCTCCCAAAATCGGTCATCAAAACCCTAACATTTTCATCATGAAACCACCATGAAAAGGGATCTCAAACAAGTGAGAGAATCAAGTTAAACCACACCAAAATAGAATTAAACTTCATAGAATATTAAAAAACTCGATCATCATGCATGCAACCAAAACCCAAATGTTGGATCTCATTTTAGTTTGCATTTCTTCTAGTCTTGTTATGTCTGAGTAAATTTCTCTGGGGCATGGGAGTATCCCCTTAGCTTGGTTCTATTCAATATAATCAATCATATTCCTCCATCGAACAAATGTCTTCTCTCTATTTTTTGTGGTTATTTGGATGATCTGATATATTCTTATGGAGTGATATGACCGTGGATATCAGTAAGAATGAAATAATAGTCCATTAATTGCAATTATCATCTTTTCATATATTTAATCTTATTCTTGTTATAATCCTTGGTGATGTAACCACCTGAGCCTTGGGTTTGAATGCCAATTTGAATTCACATGCTTTTTGATATGACCATGGATAATGGCATGTTGGACGGTTGGGCAATGATCTGTGAACGCCGGGACCAACGGGTTCATGGGAAGTCCGACCCTTGTGAGTTTGTCTGTAAGGACATGTAAACACAAGGTCCTAATTTGATCCTTGGAGTTTAGAATTTGATTAGTTGAATAGGAATGTGGTTTTGGTGGTGATCTTCCATACCCCAAATATTTATTTCTCGATTAGTTAAACATTACTTCAGCACTTTTATTTTTGTTCTTAGTTTTAACAACTCTCTCAAATGAGGATTTAATTCTTGTACTTGCAATCAGATTTGGATTTTGACTTTTCTTTTCTACCGTCCATTGGATTGATACCTATCTATACTAAGTTGACTTGTTGCTCACAACAAGTTGACAACCGGGTTAGAAGGTTAAACTCTAGGACTTTTCCTAGTGATTGTTGTGTGTACGTCGACGCACATCAAAGTTCAGGAACAAGAAGTTGGCATTCACCTATCTCATACCAACACAATGGAGATCTACAACGTCTTCCATACAATGCTTCATACCGTGCAATGTCGATACTTTGTTGGTAGCTATTATTATATGTGAATTCTATAAAATTCAGGTGGACGTCCCAACTGCCAAAAAACTACAAGACACAAACTCTCAATAGATCATCCAATGTTTGTATGGTCATCTCAGACCCATCTCTTTGTGGGTGGAAGTAGTGTTGAACCTCAATTGCGTACCCAAAGTTTTATGCAAGTGCTCCCAAAAGCAACTCATAAAATGAGGACTTCTATTTGACACGATGGTATCTGGAACACCATGTAGATGTACTATCTCATCAACATATATCTACACAAGCTTCTCTATTGTATATGTTGTCTTAACAGAAAGGAAATGTGCTAACATGGTCAATATGTCAATGATCACCCAAATGGAATCATGACCTTTGGTTATCCTAGGAAGACAAACTACAAAGTCCATAGTCACATGATTCTATTTCCATTATGTTATAGGAAATGGTTTCAACATTCCTATGGTATTTTGATGCTCCACCTTAAATGGATGACACACATCAGACTTGGTCACAAACTCAGCCACATCATGTTTCAAACCAGGCCACTAATATAGATCTTTGAGGTGATAGTACATCTTGGTGCTGCCTAGGTGCATATCATACATTGAAGAGTGAGCCTCCACCAAAACCATCTTCCTCAAGGTGTCAACATCGAGAACCATGACACTTTTGTGGTAACAAATTGTCCCATCATCTTCCTTATTGAATCAATCATGCTTCTCACTACCAAAATCTGATCGTGTTTGTTGTATCACAAGTATCAACCAGTTGTGCTTCTCTAATTTTCTGCCTCAACATGGGCTTCACTTAGCAAATAGGGTTAATCTAAAACACAAGTCAGGAGTCTTACAGTCATGTAAATTAAGAACAAAAATCCACCTTGGGACATTGTATTTAAGATATTTGATCCGATGTTACAGTTCTCTAGATCCCTTCTTTAGAATGATGTAACCCATTTTTTCATGAGAGATTATATATTTGTCTAGGAGGTCATCTTCCAAATGTAGTTGCCATGCTGCCATGATGTTACTGTCAAGTAACCTCTAGCTTTTAAGATTTCATGGAGGTCTAGTACTAGTATTTGTACATTCTCCCTTTAAAAAATGACAATAATATCATCTTACCTTGGTTTCAATGCTTCTAACAGAAAGTTATCCTCCTCAATGGATAGTCTGTAGCATACAAGTTCTTCAAAGTTTTTGAAGGTGGGCATAGTAACTTGTATTGGTTCATGTCCTTTTTCTGGATGATCATCTGTTTCATTATCTTCAGTGTCTACCTCAGCCTCTTGATCAGATTTTTCATTTGGCTCTGAGGTTTCTGCGATGATGTCCTCAATAATGACTTGGACAAGGGGTTCTGTCTTGTGCATCTGAGCTGTTGTTGATATCATCTCTTGTAGTATTATTCATTATTCAGATTCAATCATTGCTTCATAAGCAGCATGAGCATAAATGGTTGTTGCATTAGTTTCCTATGGATTGATTGTGGGATCCTCTGGAGTACCAATTATTGTTGTGGAATCAACATATAGAGGAGGTGGGGGAGAAGGTGGTCAATTTCCACTTTACATGGGCATTTATTTTTCTAGTGCTTCCTCAAATTTCTTTAGTTATTCTCTCCAGGGGGTCTTTTTAGGCAAGGGGATCAATGCATACACCCTCCTTGGTATGTATTCCATATATATAGCATAGAAAAATCATCTAATATGTATAACTTCCATGACGTATTTCCCTCTCAAAGAGTGAAAGTCCTCGTTTACTAGTTGTTTTAGAGGGAAACCGTGTTGATGGATTCTATCATTCTTAGTGTTATAAGTGCATTGTATCCTACATTATGTTTTTCCTGGGACGTCCTACAGTCAATGGAAATCTCCTTCAAGTTTGTTCGGTACTATCCAATGACTCCTTTTATTAACCTCTTCAGGTAAGTTGGTACTTTTTGGATGGTCTTGTGTTCTGGTTTTTGAAGACCATTTTCTTGCATTGTAGGTCATTTGCACTGAAGTTGTATGTGATAACTCTCCTTGTAGAAAGATCAACCACTATTAGGAGCCAGTGGTTGAATGCCTTGAAGGGTAGAGTTGTGAACTTCAAACTTTTTGTATTATCCAATGTGTCTTGGAGTTCTTTTATTGATGTGGATTGATTGTTTTCTTTATATAGTTGGGCAACTAAAGTTGAAGTTGCATTAAAAATGGGCCCAACTTTATCTCTATGCATGAACTCCTCTATTATAGTTCCGTAGAAGATGTTGAAGAATACTATGCTTATATATGGTCTCTTCTTAAATGCAGCACACAGATCCTTCATCATTCGAGTATACAGTTAATTTTTGTGGATGATGTCTTTTTGGACTTCTCATCATCTAGGATGTCAACTAAGACATGTATATCTCATACTAACATCCCTGATACCAAGGTCTTGTCCATTTCTGCCACCTTGCATGGTAGTGGAGGCGGTGCTACTAGGTTTTATGTTTCTTTGTAGCTAGAATCTATAGGTATGTTTGGGAACACTGGTCTATCCTATTTTAAGGGTGTGTCTTTGAACATGTGATCCGGGTTCCCCTCTTCTACATCATCTGCCAATGTTTCTATTTCTTCTTTGAATAATATAGGAATTCCCCCTTCAAAGATTGGTTTCTCTAATAGTATTTCATTCATAAAGATATCACATTATGGAAAGAGAGATGGGGCCTTGTAAAGGGGGTCTAGTCCATCCATGACATCTTCAATTGTTTCTGTCATTTCTCTCCTTGCCTCAGATTATTTCATCTTGACGTCATCCTCTACCACTACTTTAGTTCTCTCGAAAGAAGTTGCTGGTTCTGAAGGTTGAAGGGCGCTCTAATTCATCAGTCCCTTGGGTCCCTTTTCCTTTTTGTTTTTTATAGATTACCCTAGTGAGGCAGGGGAAGTGGCGAGATTATCATCCCCAATGGCCACTCTTTTGCTGCTAGCAATTTCCTTTGACTCCTCTTCCTCTAGTGGAAGAGTGCATATAGAAGTGGCAATTTCATTCAGCAACACCCCCTTTTGTACAGTGGTCGTCAACATGTTGTCTCTAAGATGCAAATCGACACTGTGGCTATCAAGGAAGAGGTTCCATAATCTTTAGTGTGTTATTGCCTTGGAGATGCCTCTTCACTAGTTAGTGGTGCTTCCTTTCTTCTTTCTGCCTCAGCTCACATATTGATGTTTCTTTAAGTAATTCATTGCACTCTTGTTGAATAATGGTGAGCTCCTCTTTCACTCCTTCTAAAGCCTCCACTACCGATAATTGATTGGCATCCAATTGGTCCATTTGTTGTGGAAGACTGAGGACAAGTTTTATCTCTACCACTATTTGCTATATCCGTGAGGTTAGTATAGACATATGCAAAAGATAGGTTCAAATATGTAGGGTAGAGGTTGAGACAATCTCACTTAGATCATCAATCTCTTGCCCTATCTCCATGAACCTGGCTCTTAAAGGTCCTCACTGCTCTTGTTGGCATTGTTCTTTGGTGGAGTTAGCTGCATGCTCGACTTCCTTTATCCGTCCAGACCTCTCATGGCATGCTCTATGTGGTGGTTGTGGTCTCTCAGTGTTTTGAACTACTTGCTTAGGATGTTGTCTTTCAAGAGTGCTCGAGGCCTTGACTACCTCAACCGCATCAGTTGGAGGTGTAGCATTAACCTCAATTACCAAGTTTTCTTCATTTGCAGTCATGTCTGGCTCCTCTAATAATGTCTCTGGTATAATGACAGAATGTTTCAAATGTTTATTATCTTATGTTTCAAGAATTGTGACCACAGGTGTGGTCTTCAGGGTTTCAGTTTCCTCATTTTCCATATTTATTGCTTTTAGTGTGGCTGTTTCTTTCATCTTGATCGTCATTGATATCCTTTTGGGGACTTGCACTACTAGCTTCTACCTCATCTTAGGCTTCTTTGTTGGGCTCCTTGGTCGCCTTTTTCTTGGCTCATTTGGCCTCTTTGTGCTTGTAGATTGTGAAGATATTAATTGCATATTTCCTCCTCCTTGAATGTGAGTTTATTGTTTCCATAGTTGCTACATTCAGGGAGGGGTAGATGCATTTTTTAATGTAGAACTTGTAGTAGAGTTTATCCTTCTAATTTTTTAATATACTACTAATAATGAGATACTTTACATCGACTAGAGTATCTCCCATTTATTTGAGGAAGAATGTGACCTTGTTGGGATATCCAAGTCGGTGGGCAATGTAGGTTATCAACCCTCTCATGTAGAAAATACTGGAGTCTTCAGGGGCTACTGTTGCTACCAATCTCTCTATCTGAATTCTTCCTATATTCACAAGTTTTTATTCCATTATACTCCATAGTATATGGAGTTCCATTCCCATGACATTACCCATGTCTATTTTGCAGCACAAGGTATTAGCAACTATTTTCTATTTACACACATGAACCCTGAGTCCATCACGATAGCTTTAGACTGCCCATAGCTATATCTTCTTTCTCTAGTTAGATTTTTCCCAAACTTTGTCTGTCAGGAATACTCATGCATTCATGTCTCCTTGTGCTTTCTTGGCTAGATCAACTTCTTCATTAAAGTTTGTGAAGATTGAGTTGTTCTGCTTCTCACTCAGTACATAATCTTCTATTATAATTCAAACATGTAGTTTGAAATCTTCACCACATTCTTAGGTTTCCTTCTCAGTTATAGGGACCCCTTTTATTGATGACATGAACTCCAGAGTAATGTCATTGTAGGATAACTGATGGTTGAAATAGACCTTATATATCCCAATATTCTCCAAACTTTGTTTCACTCTCTCAGAGATCACCATCTTCTTAAGTGTGCCCATGTCGCTAAAACTTGTTTCTTTATTGTTATGTTCTGACATCATCATTGGCCAGAGTTTTAGGTGGTCTTCATTTTGGGTATGAAGTCATTATCATATTCTTCCCTATAGACCACCTTTGATGGTTTTGCAACACCATATTCAATTTATGTGTTCAGTGGTTCCACTGACTCAAATGGAGCTTCCTTTGCAGATGTCCTTGGCATTTGTGAAAGTTTCTTCTGACGTGGGGCTTGGTGTCTTACTCTTCTTTTGTTGCTAGAGTTCCATAGAGGGGGTGTATTCAAACAATTCTATCCATGTTTGTTTGTCTGGATTATCAGATCCCTCTAGAATTGAAGCATCCAACATCTTTGCTCTGCCTACTTTTAAATGTGCTCTAATGCTTTCTGGAGTGGGTTCTCCATGCACTATAATGTAGGGAACATGTTCATATTTTAATATTTCTATCCTCTCTATTTATTTTGATGTAACTGAGGATCTAATCCATCGAGTTTCCTCAGATTCAATCATCTCTACATTTGAAATAATATTTCCTGCCATTTTGTTTAGTAGATACCCTGATATCTCTTGTAAGGTTATATTAGCAGGTATGTGTAATCTTAATTGAGTAAATTAGCCATTCGACGGCTTAAGAAATAGGAAAATGATTGCTAGGCAACTAATGGTTGGGTGAGAGAGTGGATAGAACATGGATAGGTGACAACCGATATTTGGGAGAAGGATGAGAGCAACTGATAGTTAGGTGTAGGTGGTGGCAACCGATGAATTGTTGGAAATGATGGTTGATCGCGGGCGAAGGTTAGCATCAACCAAAGGTGAAATATGACTAATTGCTACCCTCAACTGATAGTTATGGTAAGGACCCTGATAGATGATGATTTAGGTCTACCGAAGGTGGTGGATCAGTGCTAACAACTGATGGTTGCAGACACCTTATGGTTACAGTGATAAGTAGGGTTATGGCCTATGGTTGGTCAAGATCGAAGGTGGAGAGGTGATGGTTAAGAAGGTCGAAGGTGAAAGGATGAAATAGAGAGAATCTAACATTTTGATCTAATGATGGTTGTGAGAGACTGCATGTCAGAGAAGACAATGAGGCAATCATGGTTTGAAAGAACAAAATGAAGGTGAAGCTGGAAAGAGGGTAGAGCCACTGTTGAAAATCTCTTTAGATAGAGAAAGGTGGAATCATTATTGTTATGTTGTCAGTGCAGTTGAGCTTCTTCTTTCATCCATCACAGGTTCCTCACTCCGCTGCAAATTTGGAAGAGGACAGGAGCTGGTTCCTCATTTTGGTGGCACAATTTGAGATGATCATCGATGAGGTTGAAGTTCAATGGTGATCATCGATGGTCTACGTGATCAATGGCTAGATCTTGAAGATGGTACGGAGAGACAGTTGTTCCTTCAAGTTTTTGCTCTCCTTCAGTTTGCATGGGTAGGGTTTCTGGAAGAGCATTCTCAATTGTTAGCCTCAGTCTCTTATAAGGATCAGAGTGACGCTTTGGTGACCATCAATTTTCAGGTTTGGTGGTGTCAACCAATGGTTGTTAGTGTCTCTCAACAGCCGATGCTTCTGCAGAATTGATGTCTATATAAATCAATCGATGTAGTGGACATTAAGAACCGATGTCTTGAGTGTTTTATGAACATCTGATGGTTCATCAGACCCAATGATTCCACAAACTGATGGTCATTATCACCAGATGGCTTTGCTGAATGTCTCAACTATCATTGGTGCTACATCCTGAAGGTTGTTCTATGCAGTCATCTGATGGTGATCAATTGATATTTGTTTAGCTAGAAAAGACCGATGGTGTGACAGACATATTTAACAACTGATGGCGAGGTAGAGTTGATGATTGTGTAGTTTAGGCCAAAATTTATGGTTGGGCAACATTAATTGTCTGATGGCTGCATTGCAGATGGTCGATCAGAACTAATGGTTACTCTAGATCTGTAGGTTCTACTTGTATGTCTATCTCCCTCACTATAACCGATGATTGTGGGATTCAAATGCTTGACTGATGGTCTCCCTAGCTCTGATGATAGTGCAGTGCCTACACAACTTAGTTGTAAGTTCATTTGAGTCTGCATATATCAATAAATAAGATTAAGAAACAATAAAAATTATATATTTGAGTAGACTACTATCAGGGCTAGAAATTAGAAAAAGTCTAATTACAAAAAAGAAATTTAAACAAAGTTCAGAAATCCTTGGGTTTCCTCCCAAGAATCACTAATTTTTAGTCTTAATCTTGACTCTCTTACTTGTCTCCTTAGGGTTCTTCTGGTGGTGTGGGTTGGGGCACATCTAACTATAGTTCTGACCTCCTCACAAAAGCTTCATCTTTATAATACCTCTTTACTATGTGGCCATTCACCTTAAATATACATGTCTTTTCACTGGTGATTTCCATCAGTTAAATGGGTATATCTTCACAACTATAAGTGGGCATACCATCATGTTTTGAGCTTTCCTATGAATAATCCAACACTTGAGTTGAACTAGAAAACCTTGTCTCCTTCAGATACATCATTTCTTTTTAGGTGGGCATTATGCCACAACTTAGTCCTCTAATTGTATATTCTTAGATTCTCACATGCATGTAGTTGAAGCTCCTCTAGTTCCCATAATTGCAAGAATCTTTTCTTCCCTACTAATTGAGGGTCCATGTTCTAGAACTTAAAGGCCCAAAAGGCTTTATGCTCTATCTCAATAGGTAGATGACATGACTTCCCATAAATAAGCCTATAGAGAGTGGTCCCTATAGGGGTCTTAAAAGTAGTTCGGTAGGCCCATAGAGCATCATTGAGCTTCATTGACCAATCCTTGCACATCCTATTGATCGTCTTCTCCATTATTTATTTGATTTAATTATTGGACACTTCAACCTATCTAGCTGTTTTTTGGATGATAGGACGTTGCCACCTTATGACTAATATTTCTTTAGAAAGGCTTCAAACTGACTCTCCCCAAAGCAGGATCCCCCGTCAATTATGGCGGTGCATGGGACACCAAACTTGGGAAAAATATTTTTTCTCAAACATCTTTATTACTATTTTAGAGTCACAGGTCGGGTTTGCAATAGACTCAACCCACTTTGAGACATGGTCTACAACAATAAGAATATATTGATTTCCCCTTGAAGATGGGAACAATCCCATATAGTCTATCCCCCAAAGGTCAAATATTTCTACCTCTATCCTATCAGACATTAGCATTTCTTTCCTCTTTTAAATATTTCATGTTCTTTAGCATTCATCACATGCCTCGACATATGCTTGAGCATCTTTGAACAAGGTAGGCCAATAGAATCTTGACTATAGGACTTTTGATGTCGTCCTATGACCTCCTAGATGTCCTCTATAAGACGATGAATGAAATTCTCTCAAAATTTTAGGGACTTCTTCTTTTGGTATGCATTTCCTATATAGACCATCTACACATCACTTAAATAGGAGTGGGTCATCCCAATAGTAGTTCTTCAGATCTGAAAACAACTATTTCTTCTAATTGTAAGTGATGTCAAGAGGAAAGTGTTGGCATGCTATATAGTTTCATATATCAGCAAACCATGGGAGGTTGGGTTCAATGGACTTGGCCATCATCAGGGCCTCATCAACACAATGATTTTTCTTCAATAATCACTATCCTTGATAAGTGGTCGACAACCACATTTTGTGTCCCCTTTTTATCAATAATTTCATGATCAAACTCTTGCAGTTGTAGAGCCCACCTTAATAGTCTAGACTTGGTATCATTCTTATGAATCAAGTACTTGATTGCACCATGATCTGTATATAATTTCACCTTTGACCCTATCAAATAGGATCTAAATTTGTCAAAGGAAAATACAATCTCTAGCATTTCCATCTCAATTTCTATGTAGTTCATCTAGGCATCATCTAGAATCTTTCCAATGTAGCTTATCACGTGGTATTTCTTGTTCTTCCTTTTCCCTAGAACATCACTGATGGCATAATCATTAGCATCACACATGATTTCAAATACCAACTCTCAATCTGGAGCTTGCAAGATTGGAGTCGTAGTCAAATCATCCTTCAAAGTGTTTAAATCCTCATGGCACTTGTCTGTAAAGTTAAACTTAATGTCCTCTACTGGAAGCTTCGATAAAGGTTTTGCAATATCCACAAAATCCTAATGAACCACCTATAATACCTGGCGTGTTCCAAAAAACTTCTTACTTCGATCACCAGTTTAGGGGGCAAAAGTTTGGATATTTCTACAATCTTGCTAAGGTCTACTAAAATCCCTTTCTCAAATATTTTGTGTCCCAAAATAATAACCTCGTGTATCATGAGGTGTCACTTTTCCCAACTTAGGACTAATTCTTTTTCCTCAAATCTCTGCAGCACTCTGGATAAGTTCTCTAAACATATGTTGAAATTAGTTCCATATATAGAGAAGTTATCCATAAACACTTCTATTATGTCTTCCAAGAAATCCAAGAACATAGAGATCCTGCACCTCTAGAAAGTGGTAGGTGCATTTCATAGACTGATCGACATTCTCCAAAAAGCGTAAGTTTTGTAGATATAGGTGAAGGATATCTTTTCATAATCATCAAGGTGAATTGGCACTCGGTAGAATGTTGAATATCCATTCAAGAAATAGAAATATGAGTGATACACCAATCTATCCAGAACTTGATCAATGAAGGATAATAGAAAATGGTCTTTCTTTGTGGCAGATCAATTTCCTATAGACAATACACATACGCCAACCTATAACAGTCCGCGTTGCCACTTCATCTCCATTCCCTCCATTGACAACTATCATCCCACCTTTCTTGGGTATGACATGTATCGGGCTAACCCAATTACTGTCGTTGATAGGATATATGATTCCAGCATCCCACAGCTTTATTACCTCCTTTTTTACCAATTCTTTTAGCATTTGATTAAGCTTCCTTTGTGGTTGAACTAGCAGCTTAGGTGCTTCCTCCAAGTTTATATGGTGCATGCATAGAGTAAGGCCCATGCCTTTGATATCTTCAGTAGAGTATCCTATCACTTTTCTATGTAATTTAAGTTCATTTAGCATCCTTTCTTCATCATCTGTCATCAAAGTTGAGTTTATAATGATGATATTTCATACCTCATCATCTATGAATTCATACTTCAAACCCCCAGGGAGTTGATTTAACTCAAATTTAGGTTTAAACGCTTCCTTTTTGTTTTGGTGTCTGCTCTAACAATGCTTACTTTACTATCTCAATTGTTTCTTATTCATCATCACTATTTCCCTCCTCTGGTTGGTTAGATACTCTAGAATATTCACTACTTTTGGGTCTTCAACACTGGGGTTGGGGTTGTTTTGAGGTTTCATGAGCGGATCGACAATAGTATCATCTTCTTATACTTCTTCACAATATTGGTTGAATCTATCCAGGAAGTAGGTCGACTAGAATCAGGAGGGTCTCCTTCTAGAATCTTGGACATAAAAGTCAATGTGGTCATTTCCAACACGAATTGTGATGATTCCTTCTGTGACATCAATAAGAAATCTACCAGTTGTGAGGAAAGGCCTTCCGATGATCATGGGACATGTTGGATCCTCAGTTGTGTCCATCACAATAATGTCACAAGGGATAAAGAATCACCCAACAAGAATAGGAACATCTTCCACCACCCCCACAAGTTTTCTTAGAGTATGATCTGCCAATTGAATTTTCAGTCATTTTTTCACCATGTTTCTTAGTCCAAGTCTTTGAGCTAAGGTGAGAGGCATCAGACTGATGCTTGCTTCTCGATCTGTGTATCCCTTTCTTTCCAAATTTTCTCCAACAATGAAAGGGATAGTGAATGCACCAGGTTCCTTCATCTTTGATAGAATCTTGGTTTGAACAAATGTGCTAGACATCTTGGTATATTGCACTATCTCAACATGTTCTCCTCTTCTTCTTTTTGTTATGAGGTCCTCAAAGAACTTGGCATAGGTAGGCATTTCTTGGATGGCATCCAAGAAAGGGATGTCTAGGTGTAACTTGTTCACGACTTCCATGAATTTCTCATACCTCTTCTTAAGACAGGATTTGATTAACTTGTATGAAAAGGGAACCCTTTGGTAATATGGGTTTTTATTGGAAAAAACTTCTTCTACTGGGTCCGAACCCATTTCTTTTACAACTTTCTTCCCTTTGACTTTCTCTTTAGGCTTGTCTTTCTTAGTAGACTCTTCATCCTTAGGCAATTCTTCCACCATAATTGGTTTAGGTTGTGTCTTGATACCAGTGTCATTTTCTATGTCAACCTACCTTTGCTAGTTTACTAGTACTTTTCCACAGCGCATGGTGACCATCTCTACAATCTCTATATTATAGGTGATCTTTCTTGAGTGTTCTTTATTAGATCAGATAGTTGTGTCATCTATTGGTCACTTTGTCTTTGATGTGTCCACATATCAGCCATTTGGGTCTAGATTGAGGTCAACACACCTAAGTTGGTGATAGTACTTTGGGTTAGCTGGTTATTTACTAACACTTGATTTTTTGCAAAATCAAAAAGTTGACACATGATGTCCAACTGGTTGCTTCTCTTAGGTTGGCCTTGATCTTGATTTTTCTAGTTTGTGTTCTTGTTTTGACCATGACCTTGCCCATGGTTTTGGTAATTATTTCTATTTTGCTGGAAGTTGGAAATTGTAGTAGATGTGGTTGGTCCTCCCCCTTGCCCAAACCCTAGAGGTGTTTTAGACAGACAACTTAGCTGGTGAGAGTTTTCAACAACTTTTTGTTTCCATAAATGAAGCCATGGTGATCTGGTCTCTTAGAATGGACATAAGAAACATTATCGATTTATTCCTTGTCTTTGCTTTTATCATCATCCTATGATCGAGTTTAGATACAATTATAAAAAATGTGTCCTCCTTCACTACAGGTGACACATTTCATGACCTTATTAGTCTTGGCTTTCCCTTTGCCTCTAGTATCTTTTAATTGTTTAACATCCATGATAATCTTTTGGATTTGGGCAGTTATAGTCTCCAAGCTTTTAAATCGGCAGTAGATCCTTTAGTGTTTTCCCTCTTTGCTGAACGCCTGCCACTTCTCTCATAATACATGCCTTCTTACAGTGCAACCATGTTATTGATGATCATCATAGTCTTATTCGATTGCTTTCCAAGGAAAACACTTCCTACAATAGCATGAAGAGAAGTCCTTTCTATAGACGTCAACCCATTGTAGAATGTTGTCACAAGACAACCCTTATCATAGTTGCGATGAGGATAATCCCTCTGATATTCTTGAAAAATCATTCTCATGCTTCAAGAAGTTTCTCTCCAGGCTTCTACAAGAATCCAATCATCTTGTGCCTATTGTTGATGGTTTTCTCTATAGCGTAAAACTGTAACATCCCTGACCTGGGTTATGCCTTAACCCTGGGAGTTTTGCTTAAGCAAGTTAATTAGATCCTTAATTTTATATTGTGAAAAGTAATTAAGGCCCAAGAGAAACCTATGTTTCAATTTTGGTCCCGTTTGAATAATATTGAAGCAATGTTTGCTTATTTTGGACTAAAGTGCAAATTACCCAAGTTGAGGGGTTAACTTGAAAATGTTACACGAGTAAATGTTCCTCATATGATAAAGCATCATAGGAATGAGTATGATGCAGTGGTATGGCTTTCACAAGCCTGAGCACCAAGAAAGAGCTAGTTGAGCAATGTTTATGCATTAAAACCTAGTTTTGGTGTAATGTGCAATTTACCCAAAATCTAGTGTTCAATATGAAAAATACCACTTCAAGAGGGTCCCTCATTATTCTTGGCATCATCTAGAGAAAATAAAATGAGAAGGGTGCCTCATTTTGAAACATTTTGGAAGAGAGAGAATCTTGATTTTAAAATAATCAAGATTTAAGCATAATTGGAACTTTACTTCAATTTAATGCAAAAATAAATATAATAATTGCAGATCCCTTCAACCAAAAGGTGATGGAGGACTTTGCAAAAGGTTGGACGAGATTGTTCCTTGCAAAGGCATGAAAATATCTCAAGCAAACGGATAACCCACTCACATTAAATAAAGAAAAAGTAATATCCACTAATTTTTTGATATTATTATTATAAGGGTTAAGGTGCTTAATTTCTTTTCCTTTAAATTCATGGATAATGAAGAAGTTTGCAAAGTTAAATAGGATAGCTTTGTGGGCAAGGAGTTGAGGGGGATATGTGGCATCAATTTGAGAAATTAAAGGAATTAATTACTACTTTCTCTCTCATTGAATTTCCTTATAAAAACACCATTTCCAACTCAATTCAAAGGATTTTTCGATCCTTCTTTCTCTCCTTGCTTGAAAAACGAACAAGGAAGCTTAGGAGCAATAGGAGGACGAGTTCCAATCTGTAGGTAAGCTTCTTCATCACTTTCAACCATGATTTCATGGTGGAAATCGAAAATAAATGATGGATTTCTTCTTTTCTTCCATCAATCTTACTTTCTAGCCAATCCATTTCACTCAAAGGCTTGAGGAACGAACCTTGTGGAGTGAGAAAGCTTCTTCCACCATTAAGGACGTGGAGTTGCAGCTTTGAAGCTTCTTTGAAGGTGGTTTATATAACTTGAACCGATTTACATTATTATTCCACCATTAATTTTGCAATTATGTTGATTCCTTCTTCTTCTTGATTTATTGATTGTTGAAATTGGTAATTCCATGAAATCAGAAGTACTAGGAACTACATGGACGAAGGTAGATGATGATGAAATCATCTTGGACACTTTTCCCAAAAATTGGCTATACAATCGGTTTCAACAAGTTGTTCATTTGGTTTCAACAAAACCGTTTAAAATCAAACGGTTTCATCAAACTGTTAGAAACCAAACGGTTTCAAACCATTTGGAAAGGTTGACCATAGTTGAAAATTTGGAGATTATATTCTAGTGTTGATGGTTGATGACCCATTAAATCTAATTGATTGATTCCAAAGGGTTCATCAGTTGAAGGTTAATCAATTATCAAACCCTAATCGGGTTAAGTACTGAAATTTCAATTGGTTGATTTAAAATTTTAGGCTGATTAACCCAAATGGTCTCAAGACTGTTTGGAGATCACCCAAACAGTATCAAGACCATTTGGAAGTCAACCAAGACCGTTTGGAGGTCTAGGGTTGAGTATGGTTGAGTAATTGAAGATCTAGAGATATCAAATTGAAATGCAATCAATAGCTAAATTGATGATCAATCCAATGATCTAAACCCTAATTGAATTTCACAAATTTTAATGATGGATGGGGAAAACAATCTCAAGACCGTTTGTAGGTCATCCAAACGACCTCTAGACCGTTTGAGGTCAGGTCATATCATAATTTGATGATGATTCATTGATTTTAATGGAATAGTTCCACAATATTAACCATTGATAGTTCCTCAATTTCAAAACCCTAATTGAAGGTTTCTTGATTATAAATCCTAATTCAATTGGGTTCAAAACCCTAATTGATGATACAATTTAATGATGATTCAATAGTTCAATTAATGAATGAATGAAGGATTCAATTGATAGTCGGTTCATTGATTGAAACCTTGAATTGTTTAAGTGTTGAGAGACCTTTTTGGTCCATTCAGTTTTCAGAGGGTTTGGACCAAACGGTCTTAAGATCGTTTGAATCCAAATGGTCTCAAGACCGTTTGGGTCCAAATGGTCTCAAAACCGTTTGGAGACCCAAGTCCATCCGGTTTCAATGCATTTCTTGCTTAAACGGTTTCAAGGGCAATTTTCCCAAACGGTTTCAAACCGTTTGAATTCTGAGAGACCAAGACCATTTAGGGTTTAAGTAATCAAAACCATTTTAGGATCAACATGGTCAATCGAATTGGATACCTAATGTAATTGAAAATTCAATTTGTCAATCTATTTGAATACTTAATGTATTTGAAGGTTCACTTGGTTAATTCAATTGGATACCTCATGTAACTGAAAGTTCAATTGACCAAACCATTTGAACATCTAATGTATTTACGTGATTGATACCCTTAGTGGGATTAATCATTAATGCATAATGATGCAATAATTCAAAATATCATGCTAACCTTAAATGCATGTATTTGAATAAGAAGTAGGCTCAATCTAATCAAGAATTGAGTAGTGGACATCCTCGATAGGATGAGAGAGAGAAATTCATACATGAATGATAATCATGTAAATAGTCAAGCCTAAGAAATTCAAATTAAATGTGATATACAATTAGGGTATGATATTTGATAAAGAGATCATAAAACCCTAATTGAGTTGATTGATGAATTCAAACCCTAATTTAAGGCAATTCTGAGTGAAACCCTAATCTAGGTTAACAATGTAACCCTAATTAATGATGATGACATGAGAAACCCTAATTCAGGGTATTTTGATGATAAACCCTAATTGGGATGAATAATAAACCCTAATTATGGATAATGGAATGTGGAACCCTAATCTAGGGTAATGCCATGTGAAACCCTAATCCAGGGTAATAATGTAATCCTATTATAGGGTAATGCCATGTGAAACCCTAAACCAGTATGATGATATGTAATGCTATATGAAACCCTATCCCTAAAATTGGGTGAAGGTAAGAGAAAACCCTAATGATGAAATAGTGGGTAATACCTTATGGAGATGAAATATCTCAAGTGGTTGATTACATGCAACCTTATAGTATGTAATGCCTTAACTTGAGATAAGTCTGTATCATTAAAGATAGTTGCACAAGTTATAATGAGTGACCTATGCACTACATGATAAAGATGATAGGTTAGTTGTTAAAAGTATTAAGAGGGAAATACCTTAATACAAGGTTAGTTGATTAACTTAAATAAGTTGGAAGTGATGAGAAAAGTGATACATCAAGACATGATAGATATCACATTTAGCATTTCAAGGTTGATATACCTTGATGCACCTCAATACAATATACTTGGATAAGAAACACAAGAAGTCTGTGTTATGTAAATTGTTACAATGAAGATGTAATAAATTCAATGCACTTTGATAAGTGTTGAATAACATACTATGTGAAAGGGGTTAAGCCAAGATAATGAGTATGATATAAACATACCATGGTAAGGTTGAGAGATGAACTCATACCTTGAATTGATAATCATTAATGATATATGATGAGAGTAATGATCATGAGTGAATACTTATGATATTATGGAATGCTCCTAAAGGAATGGAACAATAAATTAGGGTTGGATAGATAATATAAACATGAAACCCTGATTAATGTGAAATGGGAAACCCTAACCCTAATTTTTGGGTAAAGGGATGAAAAGCCCTATTTGATGGTAAACCCTAACCATGGTAAGGGAATAATGGTGTTACTATTGTATTAAATGGTGTGACATGAAATTGTCATGACTGCTATCATGTGTATTAACCATGCAGATATCATGAGATGATGAACATAGCCAGATTTGAGCTATGATATTTATATAATAAAAATGTTGATTAGCCTTGTGTGCCTTAATGTTATTGTTGCTCAGTAAAAGTAACAAAATGTGCATGGACTTTATGAGAAATATGAGTAAGTTGTTGCCTAGTGAAAGGTGACAAGACACTTAATGGGCCTTGTGAGCCATGTGAGATACTTGTGTAAAAAGTATCATGTATACCTCAGTCTGAGGACCTAGAGGTAATAGTTACCTAACAAGTGGTAACAGTGATTAGTAATGAATTGAGGGTATAAATACCTAGATTTGATAAGTAATACAATGATGTTTCTGTGAGATGTGAACTTTCAAGTGATGAGATAAGGGATTAAGATCCCAATGTATTATAAGTTCTGGTAAAGGAATTGATAAGAGCTTACATGTTTCTTTGCAGCATTTGTCACAATAATTCCTGTTTGAGAACTTGACTAATGCTAAAAGAATATACTAATGTACTTAATTAATCAAGTGAAATCATATCATGTAGAGCCCTGACCATAGATCCATTAGTGTCAGTATTTACTGATGGTGAAACGGATTGCTCCGCGGCAAAACCCGAAATGCATATTTTTTAATATGTGGGGGTTGATGGGCGAACATATCCTTACATCCTAATGGGGGAATTGATGGAAGGTAAACATTAAATCTCTCAATCCTTCATTATTTGTACCATGATGGATGTATCATGAATCTCCCAAAGATTGGCATAGATGTATCACGAATATCCCAATAATATTAATGCCAGATCGATGGAGGTAAACATGAAATCTCTCGATTGCAAAGAGAGTGCAGCCGACATTGTAGATCTATAGCGAAGTTTCCAGTATACCCTGGAAATCTATGTAGCAAAGACACAAGATGTCCTGCATGTGGTCTCACACTGACTGAGATGTGGGAGGTCATGGAAGCCGGCTCTTCCATTGATCTTGTATGGTATCAATTTCAACTTCGCAATGGTCGGTTGGAGTATGAGCGGTATACAAAATGTGCATGGACTTTATGAGCAATATGAGTAAGTTGTTGCTTAGTGAAAGGTGAAAAGACACTTAATGGGCCTTGTGAGCCATGTGAGATGCTTGTGTAACAAGTATCATGTATATCTCAGTCTGAGGACCTAGAGGTAATAGTTACCTAACAAGTGGTAACAATGATTAGTGATGAACTTAGGGTATAAATTCCCAGATTTGATAAGTAAGATAATGATGTTGCTGTGAGATGTGAACTTTGAAGTGATGAGATAAGGGATTAAGATCCCAATGTATTATAAGTTCTAGTAAAGTAATTGATAAGAGCTTACATGTTTCTTTGTAGCATTTGTCACAATAATTCCTATTTGAGAACTTGATTGATGCTAAAAGAATATGCTAATGTACTTAATTAATCAAGTGAAATCATATCATGTAGAGCCCTGACCATAGATCCATCAGTGTCAGTATTTAGTAATGGTGAAATGGGTTGCTCCGCGGGAAAACCTGGAATGCATATTTTTGAATATGTGAGGGTTGATGGGCGAACATATCCTTACGTCCTAATGGTGGAATTGATGGAAGGTAAACATTAAACCTCTCAATCCTTCATTATTTGTACCGGGATGGATGTATCACGAATCTCCCGAAGATTGGGATAGATGTATCACGAATCTCCCAATAATATTAATGTCGGATCGATGGAGGTAAACATGAAATCTCTCGATTGTGAAGAGAGTGCAGCCGCTGTTGTAGCTCTATAGAGAAGTTGCCAGTATACCCTGGAAAGCTATGTAGTAGAGACACAAGATGTCCTGCCTGTGGTCTCGCACTGACTGAGATGTGGGAGGTCATGGAAGTCGGCTCTTCCATTGATCTTGTATGGTACCAATTTCAACTTCACAATGGTCGATTGGAGTATGAGCGGTATACCTCATCTCCTCAGGGCATAAGTGTGATTGTAAAATGTAATCAACCATATAGCATGTTTGCTTAAGGATTGAATACGGAAATTTACTGGCTGATGTTACATTTATTTTATGCATCTCTACTTGATAGATGTTATTTATATCTCTTTACATTCATTGCAAGTAGATGGATGAATTACAACTCTACCATGGGTAGATGCAATGTTCTACTTAGGAAAGGAGATTATGTCACTCTGTTCATACAGTGATTTATCTGTTATTAAATATATATAAAATCCTTCTGCTCAATTTTATTCTAATAAATTGCAATAATAATTTTTTGGCAGAGAGTTATATCTCTCGTTGAGGAAATTTACAAATTGTCTCACCCCCGTGGGATCCAACATTTTTAGGTGGACGCAGAAAAAGAAATAGAAATCCCTACAACAAAGGAAGGACAACATCAGCAGGGATAGCAGTGAGATCTCAGGTGGAGATATTGTTTGTCAAGTCATATAGATAGTAGTCCTATGTATCATCTCTATACTCTCAGGTCCTCGGAGTTAGTAGTTAGTGCTTTTAATGAATCGATCTGAGATTTTAGCTTGATGCCTTGAGGTTCTTATGCTGTCTGTATATAATGTTAATAGGGCAGTTGTTGTTTGTAATCCTCAAGAAGAGATGGTACACGTTATGTACTTATGAACCAGGATGTAAATGTTATACATTGGTTTTTGATGAAAGAGTTTTCCTATGTTTGGATCTCTTTGTAAATGGTTTTAATTTTTAGTGATTTTCAGCAATCTGCTGCTAATGTTTAATTCCGCTTAATCAGTAACAATTTGTTTAAGTGGTCGTTACAAGAACTTTGTGATGAAGGCATCAGATAGTGGTGCCCATTCATTAATGGATCTATGGGTATGATGAGATACCAAGACAATGCATTGTCCTCTAATGAGAAGATGAACCCCTTGTAGTAAATTACTTCTTCGACACCCTTTTCATCTTGATTGTGTCACATATGTTCTTAAAGGTGTCAAGATGATGATAGGGATTCTCATCTTTAAAGTTAACTCAAAAAGTTTTGTTTTGGATCATGGAAATGACTGTAGGTTTTAGCTCAAAACACGCAACATCAAACATTGTAATGATAATGGGACATCTAGATTCGTTAGCTCTTATTGTAGCCAAATCCCTGAGGGATTGACCTTCTTCCTCCTCGTCATGATCATCATCTTCTTCGTTGTTGTGATTGTTATTGTTGTTCCTTCCATTCCTTCTTTCTCTTGGATGGTGGGATTTGTCACGTTGTCATTCCTCGTGCTCCTCTTCACTTGGCAGTGGACGAGGCATTGCACCAGGCGATATGTCACCTATTGGTTGTTCAGAGTTGTAATCCATCCATTCAGATTTGTGGTCCTATCAAGGTATAACAACCCTTGCATTCTCATTAGATCTACTTCGATGCCCTCCTCTACAAGGTGGCATTATGATAAAAAAG
The DNA here is from genome assembly GCA_963693085.1 of Alisma plantago-aquatica. Taxonomy (NCBI): domain Eukaryota; kingdom Viridiplantae; phylum Streptophyta; class Magnoliopsida; order Alismatales; family Alismataceae; genus Alisma; species Alisma plantago-aquatica. Next base: position 1,170,866,882 of record OY856409.1, on the reverse strand, counting down.
TGTGTTTTTTCTCTCATAATCTTCTTCTTTTTAAGTTATCTAAAATAGTTTGCACAATCTAGTTAGAAACTTGATGCATTTAAATGAAGTATTCTAGGTAGATACTAATTAGTGGATTAAGAACTAGGTGCAGTCAAGTCTATCACTAGACTTGAGCCATAGGTGTATGGCGAGTAGACTTGTGTCCCTAGAAATTGTGACAAAAAATTGACCGGCATAAATCGAACACCCAAATGGGAGCAGATCTATAGTAGTCAGATTATTAAATTTATAACCCGACACTCAGGCACCCACAACTATTATACAAGGTTTGGTCTAGTAGAATGGGGTCAAACCATAGGTACAAGTAATGATGAGTGCTAAGAATGTAGCATCTTATCTCAGTTACACCAACCAAGAAGGTAGATTAAGATGGTGTTCCCTAAGGGACAATGATACTTCAACAAAATAGAACAAGAAAAATAAAGGTTAAGAAAACAAAATGAAAGAACAAAAGCAAATAGGTGCGTTGTAATAGATATAGATGGTAACTTGGATCAGGTTTCACCTACTAATATATCTCACCAACATGCAATACTCACACCCATTATATGCCCCTAGCAAGGTTACAAGTTATCATCAAATATGCCTATTCTCTCCTATCTCGAGCTTAGGATAGATATAGATTATAAGGTCATCTCTCTCTCAGTGTTTAGTGTCTAAAAGAACCATAAAACTACATAACATTAGTGCCTATTCTCTCCTATCTTGAGCTTAAACATTCGAACATTCTCTTGCATTCATGAAACTTCATAAAACTACATAAGATTAGTGCTACTCTTTTAAGTCACTAACAATCTAACATCACATGATTGTAGCTAATCATGCAAGTGAGAAGATAAGAACAAGTGTATGGAGATAACAATTGCTAACAGAATATATATATATATATATATATATATATATATAGAGAGAGAGAGAGAGAGAGAGAGAGAGATAGTCAGGCTAGAATACACTTGAGTGTACGGATCACACGAATACACTCAAGTGTGTTTACATATCAAGACTATTTTTTGCAAAATGTAAACTGTTGATCTTTACCATCATACTACAACTAAGCTACATACAAATTTTAAGCCCATTTGGATGAGTGTAAGTCACTCATCCAAGGGCATCGACGCGCAAAACTAATTTGAAATGCATAATTTTTGCGGTCTTCATAACATGAGCTATACATATCCAAATGTGCTCAAATTTTGCGTATGAGTTGTTCACAAGATGTTTAAGAAGATCAGTTGATTAGATTTTCAAAAAAAATATTGCATCATGAAAAACTACTTGAGTGTATTCTGATCCGGATACACTCGAGTGTATTCTAGCCGGACTCTCTCTCTCTCTCTCTCTCTCTCTCTCTCTCTATATATATATATATATATATATATATATATATATATATATATATATATATGAATGTAAGTATATACATGTTTGGAGAGTCTTAGTTTCTACTCCCAACCCAAGGTATGACTTATCTACTCATGTTAGTGAGTAGCATTATGGATTTACAAGGTATAGAAAACATAGAACATTGTTGAAGAAAAGATGGAGGAAATGACAGTGAAGAGAATGGGAGCAGGAGTTGGAAACAAGGGGATACATCGTCTATAGCCATGGGATGGCCACAACTGATGGTCTGAAGCTCGTCACTGAATTCTTCATTGTGGTAGTGAAGACTTTCCCTCTGTCCTCCTTCCTTTATTGGATTACATTGAGCAAGCAAGCAACGATTAAAGCAATAGTGGACTCCTTGGACTTTCATCCTTGTTGTTTACAAACCGATGGTGGAAGTGGATGTCAATGGTGGACTTCTTTTGTAGAAGCACTTTGTGGTTCTCCATGAAGATGTGATCCTTTGCAATGTTCTCAAGGGTCCTCTATTTGTAGGGCTCGATGCAGTATCTAAGGGATAGCACTTTCCTTGCATCCCAAGTATCTGAAATACCTACCTTATGGCACACGAGTAACAATTTTGAATGATCATTCTCTCAAAGTGGCCATTTGCTGCAAGACATTGGGTGATGCTCGCTCGCAGTGGGACATTCGTTTGGCGAATTTGGACAACCATTGGGTGATGACAAGGACAACCATCGGTTGTCTTCTGGGGTGACCATGGGCTGGTCATATCTGGTGGTTGCTCAGCTAGGTCATTTGTTGATGTCCATCGAATGATGGCTCCATGAAGCCTTCGGTTGGTAAGGCTGGGATAGCCATCGGGTGACAAGGCTATGGAGCCAACTAGTGATTGCTAGAGTGACCATCGACTGATTGGGTTGCCAGATCCAATGGTTGTTGTGTCAATTATTCGATTATAGGCCCTATGGTTGTACAAATTATCTCTTAATGCCTGAGAACCATCAAGTGATGGGTCGATGGTCGTCTATATATTTGAACAAAGGAATCCATCGATTCTGGGGACCGATGCACATCCTATTCTTGCATTAGGTACCTTGGTTATCAGTACAAAAAGGCCATGGTTATCATGGAGACAAGGTAAAATATGTTTTGAGTGTAAAAGAAGTGAAAGTGGGGATGTTTATGCATAAAAGGTGAGAAATAAGAGGTAAGTTAAGGCATGAATTATCCAAAAAAATGGATGTTATCAATAGTTTTGCTATATTTGGGTAATCCAAGAAACTACCTTGATATTAATAATATAAACATCTATAACTCAAACAAGGGGTGGAGTGGTGGCACCTTCCATGTAGACTCAGAAGGAAAGAGAAGAATGGCAAAGTACTTTGGAAGATCATGGACTTCTATTTCATTGTGTCAATCCCCATGTTACAAGATACAACAAGATCATTACAGATGACGAAGAGAATTACCATGATGAGGGGAGAGAGATTTGCTACCACACTATTGTGGAAGGATGCACACCAATGAAGGATGGTATTGGGGTAGTCCAACTTCTCTTTGTACGATTTCTTATATAGCACAAGGGTTGAAGATCAATGGGTTTAGTCCTGTAAAAGTTTCCTTATGCAATTGGCAAGGTATCATGCTATGAAAATATTAACTATATTCCTCCCTTCTGTCCTTATAATAAAAATCTCATATCTTTTACTTTATAGACCAAAAAGTCACATAAAGGAAGACACACCTCATGCTATTATTTTGGAAAAACTATATTCATAATATTATCTTCCATTGGGAAAAGGAAAACTCCTTCATTATTCCTTTATTTATTCCCCTATATATCTGATAATTTGTTTCCAAGGAAAAACAAGATTATTACCCAATAAAACACCAAGGGATGAAGGCATCTTACCATCCTCTATATTTTCTTCCATAATTATATATTAGTATTTCCTATCACATAACATTATCATGGGCATTTATCATGAGCACGAGATACTTATTTTCCTATGTGGTATCCCCGAGACCCCTTTGTAAACCTTGTTTGTGGAGATATAGTAATTCCCATTTCTCTCTGATCTTTACTCAGATTAGTCCCAAAATTAGATACTTTCTCTATAATCCTATCATATTGTATTGTACCAAAATTGTTGTTAGAAGCATACAATTAAATCCCTTTTCTCTTTCTTCAAATAAGGTAAACAACATTAAATTACTACAAGCAAGTCCCTTTTCCTTCGCGATTGCCCATAGGCTACTAGGAGCATCCTTTCTATGTGAAAGGGAGACTCATAAATATCTATATAAACATTTTTCTATCTTTTTGTCGATTTATTGGGATAACTTTCACATGCAAAACATGCCCTTTATGTATTTCCTTAAAACAACTACCATTATCACATGGAAACTCCCTTTTCACTCAAATTCTAGTTATATCTTATCTTCTTCGTCATCTTTACATATTCCAAAAACCAGACCAAATTATCCTTATTTGATGCCACAAACTTGTGTTGCAAGACATGGTTAGCTAATTTTTTCCATCAATAAGCTAATTTAAAAATTACCTTATAATATTGTGGAAACTTATCTATTATTCCACAGTTCCATTTTCTTACAAACCATAAAGTCATTATCCTTTATTTATGCATGAAAACTTATTTTTATAGAGATTCCAATTATTTCCATATTTGAATTACCAATTGTCCATTACTTTTAGGAATCTCTTTATTATTGGATTTTCCACTCTTTCTTCTGCCCACAAGTATTAATGGATTATTACAAAACATAAAACACACAAAATCCTTTTATTTCTTTTACTTATGTCATAAGGACATTATTATTCTACTAATAGTACCACTAGCGATTTTACTTATCAATTCATGCATTATATTTAAATAATATAATTTTACAAAACTTGAGGATATTACAATAATGGTGTGCTTGTGTATATATAGGCTACAACCAATGAGGGGACCCAATACCACTTTGTCAGATGGGTAAGAGTATTAAATTTTGCACTTCACTATTACAATAAAGTCCTACTTGAGAAGGTAGGAAGGACATTTAGCAAGCTACGAAAAGTGCAAAGTTGTATAGTGGATCGTCAATAAAGAAAATTTTCTATATTGAGTATATAAGTTAACCCAAATAACCCAGTGTGCTCATCCATTCTAATAAATGGCTATAAATTTAAAGTGGAGTACAAGTAAATACCAGAGATATTATTTTGTTATGTGAAACTTGGGCATGTTGAGAAGTAAAATGGAGGTAGGGAGGAGAACATCACTACAAACACACTTCACGAAATCAAGATGATGTGCGGGTGAGGTGGATCATGGAGGAGCTCTTGAAAAGATAGCGTGAAGAATATCCACATAAATTATTCACCAAGAGAAAAATATGATAACTAAAAAGACAATAAATAGAAGGGATCAATAAATAGGTTCTACGTTCTAGATGGAGAACATAATGTGTAATAAGTAATTGTGGAGGATCAGATGAGAAATGGAGGTGTGAATGGACGTGCAATAGGTGCCTGATCACCTATGATATGGAGAAACAAGGAAATATTGACCATTGTAGAGAGGATGACAATGAAGTTTTAGTGCATGTAGCTAATACTTTTAACTAACTACTATACTTACAACTTTCTAACTAAATCCAATGGATGAATAGAATGTCATCTTTTTTGGTTATGACAAAAAATCACAATCATATCCCATGTATTAATGAAATATAATGGATAACCATCCAAACATTTATGGAATTTAAAAATTTTATTACATTAAAATAAATGCACTTTTTTCCAATGAATGATCTACAAGTGATCCACCATGATCTTTTTTCATGTATAATATAATCCAATCTATATTTCTATATTTTTGTAGATTATTACAAACATACTAAACATAAAATGGTTTATATAACTTAAATGTAACCCAGAGCATTTCTCTTTCAGTCTTATTACTATGAACAACTATAAATTTTCTATATAAAATGCAATTTGGAAACTCTCTAGTTGAAGTTATATTACAGATGATACATATTAATACTAATATATCCTTACAAGTATATGAATATGTATTAAATCGGGTATTCATATTCTTGGACATCACTTTATCTTGACACTAACCCGGTCCATAAAAAAATTAAGGTCAAAATCATGACCAAACCTATGATGTATGTAAGGGCGTGGGTCAGTTTATGTGGATTAGGACATGGGTTGCAATATTCCAGCTTGGTCTGATCTCCTCCCTAATTTGAATATAGTGTTTGGACCAATGGCAAACATAATCTTAACAACAACCATGTTTCCAGTCATAACACCATGACCAGAATAAAGAACAATAGATCAAAGGAGAATCACAAACAAAGGGAACATCCACTATCATATTAGAATAGAATCCACACAAAAAATTTGTATAAGGAGAAGGATTGAGAGACATCCTCCACTGGAGCCTATAGAGTTAACCTCGAGCTTCCAATATATCAATTATTTTTATGCATGACATCGCCATGTGGAATGAAATAGGAGCTAGGAATGATTGCATAACATGTACTACTAAAGAATACTTACTCAAACACAAGAAGATAACTATGATTATCATAGAGCCATATATATTAGTAAGAACTACAAATAGTCTTATCTTTAACTTATGTTTTAATGGATTGCACCATGTGGAACCTTGTGACTTTGTAGGTGTTATTCCAGTTATTTGGAAAGAAATTAAGTGAAAAATTGAAATACTTCAAAGTAACAACAAGTTTATAAATGTGTGGGTTAATAAGATCATGCTTCTCACTGCCACTTATAGTTTCCCAAACCCTACCAAAACGTCTTCTCTAGATGCACCTATGATAGATTGGGTTCTGGTCCACTATGCTTGGATCACAGTAAGACTTCAATTCAATGTTTTTTGCCTCTAAAAAAGGAGAATGGAATCACTTTTCCAACATTGATTTTGTTATTTTTATGCCTTAATGAAAGTGAGGTTTTATTATATATGATACATGAGGTAGTGGTACACTTACAAAAATTGAAAAATGTTGAAAGAATTTGTTGAGATTTTCATAATATACAATGCATAAAAACCTACAACAACTATGTGGTGCGGCATCTGCCTAGAGTTAACCTAGATCACTGCATGATTCTACTAAATTATGTGATTTCACATTGACAAATTTGTGATTCTAAGGTAATAGACCCTTGGAATTGTGAAGAGGTATTTCTCAAGATTCTACAAAACATTGTAAGGATTCACATCCCTTTTGTGACACTATCAATGCAACTAATAAACTAATCAAGACATGGAACTCGAATCACAATCATGAGAACTCTAGCAAGAAATATATAGTTTAGAAGGAAATTGCAACATGCAACTACAAATAGGTATTTACCTTGAGGACTTGCTAGACCTAAAGTATATTAATGGTCAACTTAAGCTAAAGGATTTTATTATTGTGGAGGAATAGAACTAGATATAAAAAAAGTACAAAAGGGCATATAAACAGAGATGAGAATACCAAATTTTATCATCCCTACATCAACAACTATAGATGAATGAGTATTAAATCTAAACTCAAATATGACACTAACGGATGGATCTTTGAACCTTTGGACTTAAAGGCACATGTCAAGATGTACTACTAGGTTTTTTAAAAGTAGATCATTTAGTTGATTTTGTAAACATGAGAACCATTCTAGGGAATTTTAGGAATTTCACTCAATATCACTCTAACACTATCACTACAGTCCCATCTGAATGTTGAATTTGGAATAATCTGCAAAGAATACTCTCATACAAGAAACAAGGGATTGATGGTATTGATAGCATATTCCTTAAGAATAAGTTCAAAATGATGAAGATCTATGTAATTCAAATGATAAGAGAGGCCATTGCAGGTAAGCCTCTTGTAGATCAAATGTATAACTCTATAATTGCCCTTATTCCTAAATATCCTCATTCAAACATATTTAACAAACAATGCACAAAATCCTTAACAATGCATGTCTTACAATAGCATATAAGCTAGTCTTAGAATCGATCAAAGGTTTTTTGAATGATTGAATATCTATGAGCCAAAGTAGTTTATTACCATGCATAATAATACTTGACAACATTATTCTCACATAGGAAAAAATCCACGATATGAGGAGGAAGAGTTTTTTAGCCTACATGGTTATGAAAACAGATCTATTGAAGGCATATGATATAAGGTCTTGTTCATTCATTCATGCAAAACATCAGGAAAGCGAATTAGCATGAGAATATCATAAACTATACTATGAATTCACAATATAGATGTAAAATGGGATTGGTCTTGAATGGTTGACAACTTGAGGTGTTTAAATATCGCATAGTGCTAAGATATTGAGGCCCATTGCCTTCATATATGCTCAGGTACATAATGTGTAGCCCAACTTATAGGAGAAAAAAGCCATAGACGAGAAGTGGGAACCAACCAATTTAGCAAACGGTGGACGACTAATCTCTCATGTTATCTTTGAAGATGACATTACATTTTTTGCCAAACAAAATAGCAACAAAATGAAGGATATCATTTACTTATTCAAGAACTTTGAGAATGTTTTTAGGAAGGTAATCTAAGATGAGAAAAGTCAAGTTTTCTTCTCTTAAGGAGTTGTCAAACATGCAAAGAGAGACATATGTGCCCCAGGTGCTTCATTAGAATGGATCTCTTGGGATGGCATTTGGGTATCCCTATTCTAATGAACAAGGTCAATAAAATAAACAACGTAGGGATTCTATAAAGGGTGGAATATAAAGGTAATGGTTAGTTGTCACATTATTTTTGGAATTCCTTGCCTTCCAAATTTAGTTTTGATAGCCATCCAGATCAACTCTATCATATTGACATCTATTCATCTTTGTACCTATTATATAATGGAAACCATGATCTACAAGGACATATGGAAAGGTAGCCATAGGAAGAATCTTGTATATTTAATCAACTAGCAATTTGTTACTATAATTTGTTTAAAAAATGAGGTTTGGGAATTAGATTGAAAAAAGAGTAGAATGGAGCTCTCCTTAAGAAAGATGCATGGGAACCACAAATAGGAAGGAAAATTATGTGGGTCAAGGGGATAAATCAAAAACACATATCATTTAGAGCTCAAATAGGGGTATGGGTGACCCTTTTTGAATTGATATATTTAAGCTATAATATATTGTTAGGGAGTGTAGTAGAGACACCCTCACTTTTGGGAAATATAAAAAGGTTTTGTTAGATATGTGGTCTCTTGGTGTAAAGCATTTGAGGGATGTTTGCATAAAGGAGGTGCCAAATGAGCTTGCGTTTTTTATACTAAATAATCTAACCAACCTTGAAAAAAATTGAATCCTCATTTTGTACCTACTGTACTTTATTATTGATGCTATTTTATAATTGTGATGCATGGTTAGTGAGGATACGAGGGACTATTGAGATTTATTATTATTTGATAATGGTAAGTTTTCTATAGGCTCATTACGAATTTAAAATTATCATAGTATAGTGTCATAATTAGCTTAATTTAGCATTTTTATCTATTTTATCTTAGAATTAGCTCAAATTAGGGTTTTGTTGTTTATGTTATTTTGTTATATTTTTATGGATAATTTTACTCTTCATTCTATTTTATTATCTAAGGAGTAAGACTCCCTTTAGATTCCTTCAATAGGACTCGCATTACCAAATTACCACTCCTCAACTCCAAGCATTGGGTGATGATGTCAAGTTCAAGCACCTTATAACACTTCTCTAGGAGCGCTAGTGATTGGCTAGGTGAGTAGCTCAAAACATCAGATCCAATGTGGAATCACAATGAACTAGAATCTAGGGCCCAAATATAAAATGTTTACCCAACTCCAAAGGATTCAAAAGCAATGATAGATGAGGTCATTTGTAGAAAACATGATACAAAAAAATGACAAGAGTGTAGTTTGTTTGTGCCTTATGGCTACTAAACTTGTGAGATATTGCATTGGAAAATTCACTAGGGGTAGATTTACCTAAATAAGTACAACAATCACCACCCACAAGTGAACAAATCTTATTGCAGTATAGTTCAGGATCGAACCTAGAGGACAACATTTTTAAGAATAAATCTGAATACTATAACTAAATAAGAACTAGTATTTAACTCAAGATTTAGATTTTATTAATTAAATGAAGGTTGCAAATAATAAAGTCTGAATTATAGTCTAGACTTATCAAATGATGGGGGCACTAGGGTGTAATGGGTTTCGCCATCGCTACCTATCATTTACTCTCTCGTTACATCATATTAAGTATGAACATACATATGTTTGGGGTTAATAAAATCCCCTTTTTGGTGTTTGGATTAAACTTGGACAGATATCACTCTAATCTCAATGTCACATTACCTAGAGGTCATACATCTATCACCTCAGGAAAACACCTATGCAAAATTCTCATCAAGGGTCAAAAAAGAATGTAATCGATATCCTGTATCTTGGACTCAAAGTTCTCCACATACAAGATCACGAAAAAACTACTGATCAAACAAGCATACAAGCATAAAATAATTTATTCTAAACATATGTCTGATTATACAAAAATTGACGCTGACAAGAGAACAAAATCAGGAAGAAAGGCTACTCCCCACACCCTAGTGAGAGGACTACTCAATCGTGGAGGCAATAATTGAAATAGTAGGAGAAGAGATAAAGAAAGCCATGGTCACAAAAGAAGATAAAAGAAGATGTGTGGTGTGTGTAATCCTATCTTAGTGCTAAAGACTGATGGTGGATGGTGCGTCAATAGGCCCACCCTTGGACATTTGTCGGAGGTGTATCTAGAGTGTCATTCTTTCTTCTTCAAGGTCGGATCTTATCACTGTGAGTATGGAGCAATATGTTGACAAAGGCACAGGTCGTCAACTATGAAGTCGGGTATCCAAGAAGGGCTCTGTAAAGGTTTGGACCTTAGAACCTTGGCGGCAGCAAAGGTGGACAACCCCTTGGTTTACACTCGTTAACTGATGGATGAAGGTTAAAGGCTCTAGATATTAGAGGTTTGGAGTGAAAGAAGCATCAAGACGACATCAACAGTCGATCCCTTTTCTTGTAGGCAAAGGCCTTTCTTTATTGGCACAGGGTAAGGTTTGGAATCCTCACAACCGCCTTGGAGTTCACCCCTTCATGCCATGGAGGTGAACATACAATGACAGTGTAAAGAAGACAAAGGGTCCATGACCTGTAGTAACTGTGTCGTTAGATGAGTGATCTTATGATGCTCAGAAATATGTTTAGTAGGTGAACATTCAGGTGGACAATCAAAAGGTGATCATAAGAATGCGTGATAGGAAATCCTTTGGTCGTTGAAGAAGGAAAACCATCATTTGACAAATGCAGAGCCTCATTTGATAGGGGAGAAAAATTTTCATTTATTGGTAGGTGGTGCAGAACAATGGTTGGTAGTTGAGCGTAGGGCAATCTTTAGAATATAGGGTTTTTACATACCATTGGTAGGCATTTATAGTGGGACCTTCGATAGTGGAATGTAGGTCAGCCATAAAAAGGTGACCACTGGTAGCAGGTGATGGGATTTTGTTGGTTGTCAACTGAAGGAAGGACAAAAGATGTAAACAGATGGCTAGGTACATGTAATCCCACCTGGGTAGGAGGGGCTATTATTAGGTGGAAAATTGTCTACAACTAGAAGGCCTCAACCGAAGGATTCATCAACTAATGGAAGGACATATTAATGAAAATTGATGGCACGATAGGTCTTTTGCAGATCGATGGCTTCAACAACCTATGAAGGAGAATATCATTGAAAATATGGGCCAATTTGTAGAACCACTACCTCATACACTTTTACCATAAAAAGAAGCTCAAGGCTTCCATGGAAGCCATAGAAATGGATCAAAATCCTATAAATTGACATAAAATTAAGAAAACCTAAATGTAAGCTAGTTCTAAAGTGGAATTATGGAAATGGATGCAAAATTAATCTAAAATGAAATGAAAATTAGATTGAATATGAATTCATCAACTACATATGCACCATTAATTTGGTATCCATCATGTATCTTTTTTCCTTATATTGACATGAAGTGTTCCATAATGCAAGCTTATTCCCCAACAAATAGATTTATTATCAAATGACTTATTGATGTTTTTGCATACTTTGTAGGTACTTTGGGGACTAATTTGTGGAACTGGGATGGATAGATCTTCCAAATGAGTCCAACATGTATGGATGACCCGAAAGAGTCATCAAATTCAACTCCAACCTACCCCAAGTTTCTAAGGATTTTTGCAGCAAAAAGCTCCATAATTGATCAATATTCTGAATCAAAGTAGATTAAAATCCCCATAGAATAGTTGTTCGACATTGAGAAAGCAACCCTTCAAAATCTATATTCTAGTTACATAAATCTAGTTCCTCTGCCATGACTTTTCTAACTAGAATAGTCATCATTCTGCCTCCAACCCTAGTGTTGCCTTATACTCATTTTCCTAAACTACCGTCACTTAAATCTTGGCATCCTATGACACTATATAAGCAATAGTGGTTTCTGGTAGTAAATAGGGAACACTCCCTAGATTTTGTATATGCCTCCTATCATTCACCTACTTCCACTCCTATTTACCTTCCACCTACCACCCCAAAACCCTAGTTTTCTAGGGTTTTGTCCTTTTCTGTCACCACTTCATGCTTTTCATCCTTAGAGAAGGGAGGTTTTCTACTTGCTACATCTGGATGTGAAGAAGGGAATTTTTTCACCAACCTTCTTGGATTATTACTTATCTTATTCTTTTTCTTCATTTCTTCCTTTGGTATCATAAGTAGTTAGGCCCCTTTTGTTGGTTGTTTGGGGACAAGATATGCAACTTACATACAATGCTTTGAAATATTTATGATGACACTTTGATTTTACTTTTAGTTTCTATGATGTTTCTTGTTCTCTTTTGTTACCTCATTATATGGTGACTGATGTATGAAAAAACCTAAATTATAGTAAAAATAAGGAATAGGAGTCTATGAGGGGAAAACTCCTAAGTCCAACTAGTGGATTCTTACATAGCTCCCTCTCTTCCCACCTATTCATCTCTTCCAATAATCATAGGCATGAAATCAAATTTGATAGAGATTTTCTTATCCATATGTGCATGGAAAGGAGCATGTTAAGTGGTTGGATATGAGGTAAACAAAGGTGAAATACACTCCTTCTACATTCCATACCACCCCTTGCCACTAAGTGTAGTTCAAGTGTCATGCTTAAAACCAAGTTTTGGATGATCTTATTAGGGCTTTATGTAGATCCCTTGACATGCCTTAGTGCTTAAACTTTCTTATTTGTCTTAATTGGGTTTTTAGTTTTGTTATTAAACGTTTGTGTTTTAGTATCATTTGATTAAGATATGTTTTATTTGGGCTAATTCAAACATTATTTGCTCTAGTTTTACAATTTTATGTACTTTTTTTGGTTTATATGTAATTATTACATATAATCAGGGTCTAACTATAATTTTAACACATGTATAGTTTGTTACATTGTGTTCTTGAGAATTCAATATAATTATATTTTATTTGGACGATTTTGAAGTCTGTTGAAAGGGATACTAATACTTATCATAGACTAGTATGGTAGTGATGGTTAGTGCACCTACCGATGCCTATTTAGTTTTACAAATCGATAGAAGTTCTATATGCTCACAAATCAATGGTTATTCTGCATGTTCACAAACTAATGTTCGTTTTGTATATTCACAAACCAATGGTTATTCTACATGTTCACAAATTTATGGTTGTTTTGCATATTCACAAAATGATGTTGGTTTTGCATGTTCGAAAATCAATGGAAGTTCTACATGTTTACAAAGTGGCACTTGATCTGGGTGGTACAAACCATTAGAAGTTCTAGGTGGTCATCAACCAATGAAACATCTAGTTTTTATTGGTTTTCAGTCGAATGAGGTTCTGGATACACAAATCTACAAAAAAAGTGCCCCTTTGACTGATCAAAACACTACTTTAGACCCTTTGACTATCTCTTTCTTCCATCCTATATATAAATAGCCCTCACAACTCCCATATCACAAACATCTTATGAAACTTTTTTTTTAGCTAGATACCAATAAGAAACAATTAGTAGATGAGTTGAGGGCCTCCAAGAGATAAAATTTTGCAAGATCTTGGATGCATGTTGGTGCATGCCACATATCTAGCCTCATTAGGACGTATTTCAGCCTTCTATACTAGTTTTGTGCTCCCTATATGTAAGCTCTTCTCTCCTAGTCCTTTTTTCTTACTTTTCTACCCTTATATCCTCTATCATGGCTGAGACCCATGGTGTTACAAGCTGGAAACGTGTTCATATGGTTAAAGAACCCTCTTTGCTTCTCTCTGAGCTATAGATCCACCTTATTCTTGATGAAAGGAGATCTCTTGGAGCTTTTGGAGGATAAAATTCGTGTCTTTTCCTCTCTTTTACATGGTTACTTGATGTTTGGAAGTTTTTTTCACCCTTGAGGTGAGTGATAACCTTTTATGCATTCTTGCCTACTTGTTACATGCATAACACTGATCTTGCCCTAGAAAACCTCATCATGCTTCAAGGTGATCTTTTAAGGACTGTTTGGAGTAAGTTATATGGAGATACAAACTTTCATGTCTTACTTAAAAACAAAATGCGTTTACCTTCTATACGGTGAGTATTCCTTTTATCCATGAAAGAACTAAAAATTGAAATACAAGTTTAAATGTCCCAAAAAATATTTTTATGATTTTTCAAAGCCATAATATGGGAAACAAACATGTAAACCTTTAACTAACATTTTAGGAATTTTCTATAATGATTTTTAGGATTTTTTTAGACATTATACATATGAACTTGTGGTTGGACGAGATCCTAATAGTAAAGGTAGCTCATCTATGTTAGGTTTTAGCCTTTCTATAGCCAAATCTTGATAATAGCATAACTTTTACACCCATTGGAGTTTTAGACTGAAATTTTGGGTGCTATTTTGTTTACTCCTTATCAAGATACTTGAAAATTTTCCAAGTATAATGAGACTATTGCAAGGATTTACCATTATTATGGTATCAATGTCAATTGGTCTTTTATGTTCCCTAATTTGAGTTTTGGTCCTCCATATAGCCAGGAATGTGTAAGTATACCATGATTAAGTGACATGAAATATTTTGTAAGTATTGTGACTGTAGAATTTGCAATACATATTCTATTTCATAAATACATCTAGATGCCTTATGATGTCAAAAAATATGTAACTAATTTAATTTTCTAAGTGTAATCCCAATCATGTAGTGCCATGTGACTGTAGAAGTATATCAATGTCAAAACTTGCTGGATAGTGAAACAAGTAATCTTTGTAGAAATTATAATATCAAGAAGGGGATCATAGTCATATATTATTGAGTATGTGTGGGTGCAGAGAGGGTTAATCTTCGTCATTCATATTCCAAGTTTATATAGAGAGGTTGATGCTACATATTGGATTTTATGTAATAGACATGGATTGTCATAGCAAATAATACATGAGGATTGTAAACCCTATTTTTTGGTGTCACATCCTAGGACAGACCAAGTTTTTCCTAGGATGGCCATTGTGCCCCTACTTGTTGGTTGGATCGGTGTGCTACTATATTTTGTCACTTGTATTGATCGAGGGAAAGATATTTTTGGGACTAGACATCTAGATCTTATGCGGGGCTTATTGTGACTTCTCATTAGGTAATTATCTATAGGAACAACTTAATAAAATAATTAATGAAACTGTGTTGTATATATCTTAGGGTCATTAGGCAAATCACATTGTAAGATAACCATTGCTTTTCTCTTCTTACTAGTATCAAATGAGATTCATATTCTTATATGTTCCCTTATCTATACATGTACTTTTATCTATATATGTACATTTTAAATACTCCAATTAGTTCTCTAACTTGTTATTTTACATGATTTAATAGATTTAATCATACAACCTTGTTGTAAGCAACAAATTTTATCAGTCTTTATATCATATTACTCGGACATGGGGTCTCAACCCATGATTTTCCAAACATTTTAGGTGATCATCAATGCAGTCAAAACTTTAGTTTAGAGGAGTCCCACTCCCATGACCAATAGAGATAATGGCTTGTGTTGTCAGGGTTAGAGCTCAAGAGTCATCCTTGTACTCTTAGGTCCAAGCAGGGGATTTGTATATGATGTATATTGACTCAAGTTTATGGTTGTATGCCTTGTACAATTTATATGTTGTAATTTATCTTCCAAGATACTTTTATATACAATTTATGGTTGAGACCATCAAATTCATGTCATGTTAGCTACTCTAGAAATATGTAATTTTGGTCCATTATGTAAGTATTCAAAGGAAGTGTTAATTCTTTTCAATTTTAATTATGTTCCTTTTTAATGATGTGGTTAATTAGTGTTTAGTTGGAGTTTTTGCTTTGATTAATCTCATTTTGTGTGGTGGTTTTTCACGTTTGGTGGTCTCATAACTTTAGGTCCGTTGAGTCTATCTGGAATAGGACTTAGGTTTCCGTGTATGTTCTTATACATCCAACATATTTCACCATGAATTTTGGTTATGTAGATATGCTAGAGAATGTGAAGAACATGTTGAGAGTAGTTAAGAGGAGACTAGAGGCAGCCATAGGAGATAGTTACCAGTTGGAGGTGTACTTGAGAAGTTTCAAAAAAGGCCCAACCTACTTCCTTTAAATCCTGCAACCATAGTTGATTCATCCTTCCAATATATTATTTGATAGTATGGAAACAATAACACATTTGGCTGATAGGGCATCTATACCTCCACCTGGGGCACCTACCTGAGATGTTGAGTCACATGGTCTAAGAAAGACCTTTTAGAGATTGAATCTTGAGGGATCAATAAGTATGCAGGGCTAATGGACCCTACAGACATGGACATGTTGTTGATGAAGCTGGAAAAGGCATTTCAGATCTAGGATATCACCAAGGAGTATAAGTTTAAGCATGCAATCTACCTTCTAAAGGGGAGTGTCGGCCACTTGTGGGCCATTGAAGAAGAGAAGAGAGTAGTTGAAGAGATTAGTTGGGTAGATTGTTGGTAAGAGTTTGTGAACCATTACTTTCTCGAGTTTTATCAAGAGGAGGATGTGACTCAATTTGAGAGGTTTTCCAAGAATCATGGTATGTTAATGACTAGGAAGTGAAGTGTATGGAGTTTTTGTGGTTCTGTACTCACATGGAAACAAAGAAGGTTCAGATTATGAGGTTCGAGTAGGGTTTGAATGATGTGTTTGTGTGGACAATGTCATCTTTAGAGACACGCGAGATGTTTTCTACCTTTATGGAGGCATTAATGAGGATAGATAAGTATTAGTGACTGCAAGGAAAAGGCAAGCTTAGTTTTAGGGTCATCAATCGGGAAGATAAAAGAAGTAAAGGTTTTCTGCATCACAACAACAACAACAATTTTAGTAGTCACAGAAAAAGGTCAACAATTTTTGAGACACGAACACAAGTGGAGTCACAATGGATTTTAGCAAGGGGAGAGGTTGTGGTTTCCCACTAGTTGGAGCGAATAGTTTTGGTTTAATGTCTATTATAAGGCTGTCTAGGATTTAGTACAATATAAGGACTTTCTTCAAGGGTGTAAAGGTTGGGCATGTCAAGCGGTCTTGCACCTAGAGAAACTAGGAAGTTACACAAAATCTAACATAGAGCTAGTAGGGCTTGTAGAAGCAATAGTACAACAACATTAGTGGAAGAGGATTTGGACAAACATCTTAGGTAGGGTATTCTAGACTAGCAGGCAGAGGTCAAGGTTGAGGATGCCAACACACAACAACTAGATTATATGCCATGAGTAATCTGAAAGGAGTGGTAAACCCATGAGTAGTGACATGTTAGGTATAACTTTTTCATTCTTATTTGCATCTACATACATATCTATTTTTGTTGAACCTGGTTTGACACACTCATTTATAACAAGAGTGTTATGACCCACTTCGAGCTTAATCAGTAAGTAAAACGATTAGTGCATCATCATGTTGATTAAGTTAAGATAAGTGTTCACAGATGAGATCAATACTTTGACTAGTTGAGACAAGCTATTTAGTATGTTTTCTTGCACTTGAAATTTTACAAAAGAAATCGCTTGATTTGGACCTTCAATGCAAAAGTTATGATATTTTTAAGATCTTTGGACTTGGCTACAATTTACCCATAACTTATTAGCCCCTTTCCCTTATCTTCTTCCCCTTTCACCCGATCGGGCAGAATACCATTTGAAGTGATGCCCAAGAAGTGCCCGATCGCAGCAGGGGGAGTGAAGCGCGGGGCAATTTTTTGAGTTCCAACTCTATTTCTAGCAGCGGCGTCCTCCCTTCTTCTTATTCCTTTGCCTTGTCCCAACCACCTACAACCCGACCAGCTAGGGCAGCGCCCAACCTACAGTAGGTACGACGCCACCACCAGCATGACCAGGAGCCGTTGGGTGCAGTAAGCAACTACAGAAAATGCCAGCCTTGACCTCGGCTTGAGGTCCAAACAAGAAATGAGGCACCCCAACCTGCTAGGGCGGCGCCCCTAGCAGTAGCGGTAGCACAACAGCCGTAGCAGTGACCCGAGGCTATTTTGGCTTGGCTAACACCACCAAACGCTGCCTTCGAGTTTGGCTAAGGGCCCAAACCATGAATATGTACCCTTTAGCCACGAGCAGTGACCCAACTAAGCTCCCCTCTTCAACCTGTATGTATGTAGAAGCTGCTACTATGTGCAGCCGGTTCAATCCAGGGCTACCGAAGCTTGAAGATGACATGCTGACGCCCAAAAACAAGACTTTGGACACGTTTTCAGTTAAATTCGGTCATCTTGGACTACTTTGAGTAGAATTTCACTCACTAAGCAGTACTAACTCCATGAATCGGTCGATTTTTTGTTAGACATGTGTTTTTCACAGGTCACAACATTTACCCAAGTGTCGAGAAGTCTTGGCATCGCCCGACATCTCGTTGCACATTTTTCTTCTTCACACTTTACTTGATGCTAGTTTGCTCATTTTATGAAATTGAAGACAGTGGCATGACTTATCTTGTGCATGACCTTAGGGTTACAGTAGTTGTATGGTTTGGGTATAAATTGAGGCTGTACGATTTTAATAATTGATTAATTACACGATTTAAAGAAATAGATGATGACACGCAATGACTCAATATAAATCTGTTGCACACACTTTGTTATAGTTGACGTGTGTGATTTAGTATTTACGCAAATTGGCATGTTTCTTAAGAATATTATTAGAAATTCTCAGTTACTAGCAATAATTCATGCCATGATAAGTAATTAACTCTTAATTGAGTTATGTGATGCACAACTCAAGATTTGGGTTTATGTGCACGTTTTCTAAGAAAGTATAATTAATTTACATGTGTTAATGACAATTTCTCATATTTCAAGTAATTAACTTTTAGCAGTGTATTAGAAACTCAATTGCAAGATTTCAGTGTAGATGTGCCAAGTTGACATGTATTCGATTTATTTAACAACTTAAGTCTACCTGCATTTACAATATGTCAATTTCTCAGTGAATTACAATGTTTTAAATATACTGCTCTGCCAAGTTTAGAATTATATACATGTTGTATTATGAAATCCAAACAAATAGACATGGTACCATAGAGATACCATAGTCAAGTATAAGTAAGAGAAACATACAATATAGTAAGAGATTTCTAAGAATAATAAAATAATAGACATGGGTGCCCTGAACACCTTAGATTCCCTATGAATGTCTGCATTGTAGAAAGGAAACGATTCACCCTGGCAGTGACCAGTATACGGGGATCGGATCGCATCCACAGAGCATGCGGGGAGACAAAGCCCTTGAGGAAGTCTCCTAAGAGAAGATAGTTTACCCAACATGAACCAGAAATCCCAGTGGTAACCTAGAGGTACCCACAGAGCATACCAAGATGAGGCCCACAGAGCATCTCAGACCCTCCGCTTGTGTACTCAGCCTAGAAGGAGAGGTCCAGTTAAAGTCCAGTTGTTTAGTCACCTTAGTCAGATGTGACGGTTCGAGTCAAGCAGACTCAGATTCAGTTTTAGTCTTAGCTTCATGGGTTTTAAGCTAAGTCTTATATGGTGAGATCATAGTTCCCTATGAGTCTTCATATGTAGAGTACACTGCATATGATCAGGGCATAAGCTGAAATATGTTCATATAGGTTTAAAGAGTTTCATATAAGTAAGTAAGGTTAAGAAAGATTCAGGTACATTTTCACATCAGTTGTTCTTTTAATGTAATATTTACATTTCCTATAGCATTTAATTGTAATTGTTAGATCTTATCAGTGTAGCAATTCCTACATTTTATTTCAGTTTAATAAACATAAATGACTTATCTGTGATGGTTGGGTGAAATTCTATTCACTGAGTCAATAGCTCACCAACCTATTGAAACATTTTTTAGGTCAGCATCAGCAAATGGAAGCTGAAGGATCTTATCACCCATGCTCTTAGAAGGTAGTTCATAGTTAGAATAGAGGTCTCTTAGTCCTTTCCCCTCGGTCCTTGGGCATGTGGTGTGGTAGAGAGAGAATGTAATGTAATATGTAGTTTAGTATTAAATTATCTGTTGTGCATTATATTCCACAGGAAAAATGTAATATATCGTGAAACTCTATTTTATCTTCCTAGTAAGGTAAATGGTAAGTTGCTTCCACAGTTAATACAATTCGGTGTTATCCAAGTTATAAAATTTTCCTTTAGATTAATTCTAAGTGATTAAGAAAAGAAAAAGTTAAGAGTGATATTTGTTTTACATTAAATCCTCGATTTATGCCCTAATCTCATGATTGTTGGAAATTGTGAGATCGAGGTGTAACAAGTTTGGTATCAGAGCATGGTCATGAGAGCATAGGCTGAGCACATAGTTACTCTAAGTCAAGGTAATAGGATGATAAGAGACCAATAAGATTAGGACTTAGGTATTTTCCTTCTAACTGCAATTTTCTAATAGGAAATGTTCTATTATACTATTGCAGATGCGAGGAAGAGGACATTGTCATGAGGACCAAGCTGAGAGCCACATTGGACTTGATCCTCAGGTAATGGCTCCAAGTGGTGGAGATGATGTGGATGAGGCATCAAGAATGTACAAAATGTTTCTTGAGAAACGGGAAAGTATAAGATGGAGAGGCGAGCTTCTACCTCGAGTAGCAAGGATCTAATGAGATCCTATGAGCTGGTTAAGAAGCTTGGAGGTACCGACTTCGTTGGAACTACAGACCCTACAGTGGAAGATGAATGGCTGAGATAGTTAGAGAAAGTGTTCCGTTTGATGGAGTTGTCTAAGGGAAGACAAATTAATCATGTAGTTTATTTGCTTAAAGGAGATGCAGAGCTCTGGTGGCGTGGAGTGGAAGATAAAAGGAGGGACACGGTATTGAATTGGAAGGATTTGATTGATGAATTCCATCTTAAGTACTACCACCTACCTTTCTGAGTGAGAAGATAAGACAGCTGCCGAATATCAGACAAGGAAGCATGACAATTGGTGAATACGAGGAACATTTCACAAGGTTGGCAAATTTCTGTCTGCAACTTGTTCCTGATAATGTAGAAAGGTGTAGAAGATTTCAAGAAGGATTAAGATCAGAGATTAGACACACCGTTTCAGCAATTGGTCGAAGAGATAGAGAAAATTTTGGGGAATTTGTGGAAGTAGTGAGACATGTAGAAGAGTCAGTTAATGTTGATAAGCAGTATGAGAGTAAGAAAAGACCCGAAGACTTTGGAAGAGGACTAGCTAGTAGTGGAAACTGAGGAGGTGGTGGTGGTTTCTTCTCGAAGCTTGGATGAGGACTTGGTTGTTTTGGTAGACAAGGATCTAGTTTTTTGTCAAGTGGAGGAAGGCCCAATTCCGGAAGTTGGAGTACACAATCTACATGGACACCTCCAACTAGGTCTTTTGGATCATCGGTTTCAGTGACAGGTCCACCGAGGTGATAGACACGAGCATGTGATATCTGTGGAAGACCACACCCATGACAGTGTTGGGGAACAGAGTTTCAAGGATGTCATCAGTGCAGACAGATGGGACATTTCCAGAGGAATTGCCCCCAATTATAGTAGTTTGCATCACAGGGTTCTCAATCACAGTACCAGAATGTTATGAGATAGGCTCCAGCTGGAGGAGCAAGTTGTTCAGTAGCATCAGGTTCCCGAGGAGGAGGAGCACCCGGTGGAAGGGAAGGACAACGAGGACATCGTGGGAGAGTAAGAGCTTCAGGACACTTCTTCTCTCTGACACAACAAGAAGGTATCGTTTCTTCTCGAGTAATTACAAGAGAAATGTATTTCTTTAATAGCATTTTAGTTATAGTTTTGATAGATCTGGGTGCTATTCACTCATTTATATAGAGTTCTTTAGCTTGTGAGCTTAACCTGTTAACCCAGGAGTTACCGTTTGAGTTGTTGTTAAGGGTTCTGTTAGGTGAACCGACAGTATTAACAGAGTATTGTCTTGGATGTTTGTTGACCTTTGGTGGTTACACCATTGTGGTTAATCTTATACCCCTATATATTAACTCTTTTCAAGTTATCTTGGGTATGGATTGACTAGACACGTATCGAGTTTAGCTCGACTGTTGGAAGAAAGAGGTTGTCTTTCAACAGGGTGGATTTTCTTGTGTCTTTTCTAGAGACAGGAAAGTTTCTCCTAGGTGTATCATATCAGTTGTTGTAGCTGATAAGATGTTGTAGAAAGGTTGTGAGGCATTCTTGGCACATGTAGTAGATACCAGAGTAGAGAAGAGTACAATCCGTCTATGGGATGTGCCAGTGCTCTATGATTTCCCAAATGCTTTCCTAGATGAGTTTCCAGGTCTACCTCTGAAAGAGAGATAGACTTTGAGATCTAGGTGTTGCCAGGTAGTCACCCTATAGCGCTGCCAACCTACAGAATGGCACCTACAGAGTGGAAGGAACTGAAAATCCAGTTACATGAGTTACTGGATAAGGGTTTCATTTGACCTAGTTCTTCGCCATGCGGAGCTCTAGTCTTGTTTGTGAAAAAGAAAGATGGTACTATGAGGTTATGTATAGACTACAGACAGTTGAATAACATCACCATCAAGAACAAGTACTCGTTGTCAAGGATAGATGATCTGTTTGATCAATTATGTGGAGCGACGATCTTTTCTAAGATATACTTGAGATCTGGATATCATCAGTTGAGGATAAAGGCATCAGATATTCCTAAGTCAGCTTTCAAAACAAGATACATGCATTATGAGTTTCTGATCATGTCATTTGGACTGACTAATGCCCCATCATCTTTCATGGATATGATGAACCCAATTTTCAAGCCATTCTTGGATCAATTCATAGTAGTTTTCATAGATGACATTTTGATCTACTCCAGAGATGATGAGCAGCATGAGCATCATTTGAGGATAGCATTATAGTTGTTGAGACAACACCAGTTATATGCTAAGTTCAGTAAGTGTGAGTTCTGGTTAGTTGAGGTGTTTTTTACTAGACACGTCATCTCAGGAGATGGAGTAAGTGTTGACCCTAAGAAAGTCGAATTTGTTCTATAGTGGGAGCAGCCTAAGACTCGTACTGAGATTAGAAGCTTTTTAGGATTGGCAGGTTACTACAAGAGGTTCATCCAGAACTTCAGTGTTATAACGTCACCTTTGACACACTTAACAAGAAAGGGTGCACCGTTTGTCTGGTCAGACAACTATGAGAAGAGTTTTTAGATCTTGAAGAAGAGGTTGACTACATCACCAGTGTTGATCCTACCTGAGGTAGATAAAGGCTATGCAGTGTTTTGTGATGCTTCAAGGAGAGGTTTAGGCTGTGTGTTGATGCATGAAGGAAAAGTAGTAGCTTATGCATCTAGACGACTTAAGAAGAATGAGGAGAATTATCTAACACATGATCTAGAGTAAGCTACAGTAGTTCATACTCTTAAGACATGGCGTCACTATCTTTATGGTGAGGCGTGAAAGGTGTTTACAGATCATAAAATCTTGAAATATTTCTTCACCCAGAAGGATCTGAATCTTAGACAATGAAGATGGTTATAATTGATCAAGGATTATGAAGTGACAATAGATTATCATCCTGGTAAAGCAAATGTGGTAGTTGATGCCCTTAGCAGGAAGTCAAGTTCAACAGCTAATGTATTCTGTATGGCATGTTTCAGGAGAGACCTTCTAGTAGTGATGCGGAAGTTGAACTTAGACTTAGGGGTGACAGAACAAAGTGGTTTGATTGCACAGATGCAAGTCAAGCCTACTTTTTATGATCAGATCAAGGAACTATAGTAGAGTGATAGTGAGTTACAGTAGATCATGGAGTGCATGACAGGGGGAAAAAGACCAAAGTTCATGTTTTTGGATGATGGTTTGTTCTATCAGCATGACAGGTTGTGTGTACCTGGAAACATTGATTTGAAAGAACATATTCTTGAGGAAGCACATGCATCGATGTACACTATGAATCTAGGTAACGCTAAGATGTACATGAATCTTAAGGAGTTGTACTGGTGGTCAGGTATGAAAAAGGATGTAGCTGAGTACATGGCTAGATGTAGTGTGTGCCAACAGGTTAAGGTTGAGCATCAGAAACCTACAGGTACCTTGCAATTTCTCCCTATACTAGAGTTGATGTGGGAACATATCACAATGGATTTTGTGGTAGGGTTTCCCAGGACATCCAGAGGTTGTGACTCTATATAGGTGATTGTGGATAGACTGACTAAGTCTACTCACTTTCTTCCTGTTAAGTCCACCTTTGATGTCCCAAAGTTGGCTAAGATATATGTGAATGAGATAGTCAGGTTGCATGGTATCCCAATTTCAATAATATCATATAGAGATCCTCAGTTCACATCTAGGTTTTGTAATCAGTTGCATCATGATTTAGGCACAATGTTGAGATTCAATACAACTTTTCACCCGCAGATGGATGGTCAGTCAGAGAGGACCATTCAGACTCTTGAGGACATTTTATTGGAAGTTGGGAAGAACACTTGAGCCTTATAGAGTTTGCGTACAACAGTAGTTACCATTCCAGTCTTGGTATGGCCCCGTATGAAGCCTTGTATGGTAGAAAGTGTAGATCACCAGTATGTTGGTACGAGGTAGGTGAAAAAGAGATTCTTGGACCAAAGATAGTGGATTTGACTACAGAAAAGATTACAATGATCAGAGAACAGTTGAAAGTTGCACATGACAGACATAAGAGTTACGCTGAGAAGATGCATAGACCTCTTGAGTTTGAGGTTGGTGATGAAGTGTATCTAAAAGTTTCACCATGGAAAGGAGTGTTGAGGTTTGGCAAGAGAGGCAAACTGACTCCTAGGTTTATGGGCCCATATCCTATCATTGAGAGGATTGGGCCTATAGCCTACAGGTTGGATTTTCCATCCAAGTTAGCTAATTTACATGATGTGTTTAATGTATTGATGATGAAGAAGTGTTACCCTGGTATAGAGAAGATAGTGAACCCATAACCTACACAACTTAGAAAAGATGTGTCCTATGTTGAAGGACTAGTACAAATAGTTGATCAAAGGATCAAGAAACTCAACAACCGTGAGATACCGTTAGTGAAAGTTTTGTGGTGAAACCACAACTTAGAGGAAGCCACATGGGAGCTTAAGTCAGAGATACGTAACAAGTTTCCTTTTCTCTTTTAGGAATTTTGGGATGAAATTCTTATAATGGAGGGAGATTGTTATGACCCACTCCGAGCTTAATCAGTAAGTACATCGATTATTGCATCATCATGTTGATTAAGTTATGATAAGTGTTCATAGATGGGATCAGTGCTTTGACTAGTTGAGACAAGCTAGTTAGTATGTTTTCTTTCTTTTAGGTTTTAGTGGATCTTGTGCTTGAAATTTTGCAAAAGAAATCGCTTGATTTGGACCTTCGATGCAAAAGTTATGATATTTTTAAGATCTTTGGACTTGGCTGCAATTTACCCATAACTTATTGCCCCTTTCCCTTATCTTCTTCCCCTTTCACCCGATCGGGTAGAACACTGCTTGAAGCAGCGCCCAATCGTATCATGGGGAGTGAAGCGTGGGGTGATTTTTCGAGTTCCAACTCTGTTTCTAGCAATGTCGTCCTCCCTTCTTCTTCTTCCTTTCTCCTTCCTTTTCCTCATCCCAACACCTACAACCCGACTAGCTAGGGTAGCGCTCGACCTGCAGTAGATGCGACGCCGCCACCAGCACGGCCAGGAGCCATTGGGCGCAGCAAGAAACTAGGGAAAATGTTGGCCTTGAGCTCAGCTTGAGGTCCGGACAAGAAACGAGGCACCCCAACCTGCTAGGGCGACACCCCTAGCAGCAAAGGTAGCACATCAGCCGTAGCAGCGACCTGGGTCTATTTTGTCACGGCCTGCACCACCAAACACCGCCTTTGAGTTTGGCCAAGGGCCCATATCACAAATCCTTAGCCTTTATCCACAAGCAGCGACCCATACAAGCTCCCCTCTACAACTTGTACGTACGTGGAAGTTGCTACTGTGTGCAACAGGTTCAATCCAGTGCTACCCAAGGTTGAAGACGACCTGCTGACGCCCGTAAACAGGACTCTGGACGTGTTTCCAATTGAATTCGGTCATCTTGGACCATTGTGAGTAGAATTTCACACACTAAGAAGTACTAACTCCATAAATCGGTTGATTTTTGGTTAGACCTATGTTTTTCACAGGTAGCAATGTTTACCCAAGTGTCGGGCAGTCTTAGCGTCGCCCTACTTCTCGTAGCATGTTTTTCTTCTTCACACATTACTTGATCCTAGTTTGCTCAGTTTATGAAATTGAAGACAGTGGCACGACTTATCTTGTGCACGACCCTAGGGTTACAGTAGTTGTATGGTTTGGGTATAAACCCAGGTTGTACGATTTTAATAATTAATTAGTTGCACAATTTAAAGAAATAGACAATGACACACAATGACTCAATATAAATCTGTTGTACGCACTCTATTATAGTTAACATGTGTGATTTATTATTTACACAAATTGACATGTTTCTTAAGAATATTATTAGAAATTCTCAGTTACTAGAAATAATTCATGCCATGATAAGTAATTAACTCTTAATTGAGTTATGTGATGTACAACTTAGGATTTGGGTTGATGTGCATGTTTTCCAAGAAAGTACAATTAATTAACATGTGTTAATGATGATTTCTCATATGTTAAGCAATTAACTTTTATCAGTGTATTAGAAGCTCAATTTCATGATTTCAGTGTATATGTGCTAAGTTGACATGTATTCAGTTTATTTAAGAACTTTATTTTGCCTGCATTTATAGTATGTTGATTTCTTAGTAAATTGCAATGTTTTAAATATACTACTTTTCCGAGTTTAGAATGATATACATGTTGTATTATAAACTTCAAACAAATAGTCATGTTACCATAGAGATACCAGAGTCCAATATAAGTAAGAGAAAGATACAATATATTAAGAGCTTTCTAAGAATAATAAAATAATAGACATAGGTGCCCTAAACACCGTAGATTCCCTACGGATGTCTGCACTATAGGGAGGAAACGATCCACCATGGCAGCGACCAGTATACGGGGATCGGATCGTACCCACAAAGCGTGCGGGGAGACGAAGCCCTTAAGGAACTCTCCTAAGAGAAGATAGGTTACCCAACATGAATCAGAAATCCCGGTGGTAACCCAGAGGTACCCACAGAGCGTACCAAGATGAGGCCCACAGAGCATCTCAGACCCTCTTCCTGTGTACTCAGCCTAGAAGGAGAGATCTAGTTAAAGGCTAGTTGTTTAGCCGCCTTAGTCAGATGTGACAGTTTGAGTCAAGCAGACCCAGATTTAGTTTTGGTCTTAGCTTCCTGGGTTTTAAGCTAAGTCTTGTACGGTGAGATCGTAGTTCGCTACGAGTCTTCATATGTAGAGTACACTGCATATGATCTAGGCATAAGCTAAAATATGTTCATATAGGTTTAAAGAGTTTATATAATTAGAAAGGTTAAGAAAGATTCGGGTACAATTTCACAATAGTTGTTCTTTTAATGTAATATTTACATTTCCTATGGCATTTAATTGTAATTGTTAGATCTGCTTAGTGTAGCAATTCCTACAATTTATTTCAATTTAATAAACATAAATGAGTTATTTGTGATGTTTAGGTGAAATTCTATTCATTGAGCCAGTATCTCACCAACCTATTGAAACATTTTTTAG